>OY744521.1:34374600-34429600 GCA_963556195.1 Sepiola atlantica | reverse complement strand
TTTAAGAAAAGCATGTTCCAAAGTTGAAAAGTTAAAAAAAAAAAAGAAAAAACAAGTACCTTCCCCCCCTTAGGAAAAAAGTAATTTTGATGATAAAGAAAAAGTAATGCCACCACCCCAATTTTCAAATCCGAAAATTGAGAAATTCTTCCATTATACGTATTGAGTTACAGGTAACTGGGCAGGAAGTGGGTGCTCATTTTATGTTAAATTTAGATAGGAAAGTGATCCCTCACCATAAAATGTTAGATTTTATTGATTGTTTTGTAAGTCATTTTTTGCAGATAAAGTTTTGGAACTAATGCAGTTTACCATTACGAGTGAATCTATGTGTTTTCATTTATGAAGAATTAAATTTGTGACAATGGCAGACAATCACTGAATTTTCAATATGAATGAGGATAAAAAAAATACCCATTGTAAATAGCATGTCAGGAATAATACTGTTTTTCTTCGATTTGAGAGCAAAGAAAGAATCGTTTTGTTAAATCCTATTTCAGTCACGTAAATTATTCAGCGAATAATGTTTTAAATTAAGAGGGAAAAACCAACTCTATTATATATATATATATATATATATATATATATATATGAAGCGATCCAACAAAAGATATAAGTGTCAACTAATATCTTATAATTAGTGAAATTTTATATTATAATATATATCATCATCATCATCATCATCAACCGGTTTATTTGTTGAATCAGGCCACAATTAATCCTCTGATGAGGGTGGGGCCTGATTGCCTAGTCTCGAAATCTAAGTCTTCCTCTCCACTCCTGTCTTTGGCAAGGCTTGATGGAATCCATAGGCCCTGAAGATCCACGCATCCTGGGATCTACGAAGCCCAAGACATTACCAGCAGCATTAGTGCTACTGGCACTGCCTTTCTTTTTTCCTGCTGTATTTCGACTAGACATTGTATTTAAGGCAATTTTACGGCTGGATGCCTATCCTTTACCAACTTGAACACTTTTGGCAGTCCAAGACCTCCACCTATACATATAAAGTTTTCTTTTGTTTTCGTTTTTCCACACACACATATATATATATATATATATATATATATATATATATATAAAATAAAATAAAATATGAAACTAAAAGTATACTTTTAGTAGATAGAACTTATAGTGAAATGGTTTAACCTCAATATACGAGATAGAGCAATTATAAAGATAGATGAAAGAGGGATAAACATGTACGAATGACAAATTTATTTCAACTTCGATTGTTCAATGCAAGGTAAAAACATGTTTATTATTCTTTCCTTAAGCCAAGGCTTTTTAAAGATTAAAATCTTATCATCAGAGGAATTACATAGATAAGTTGGCAGTGGAAAAGCTCCATTACTTAATATTTTTTCAAATTTTGAATTTTGACTTTTCCAATAATAATACCCTCCCTGCCTCTTTACAATTTACCCCTCTCTCTATATATATATATGGCCCTTCCCTCCCCCTCTCTATATTGCCCACGTCATAAATCATGTAATCCCCCCCCCCTCTACAATTATAGATTAAATATGCTTCAAATTTCCTCCTCTCTCTAAATATGTATTAGATATGTTGTCACTCTCTCTCTCTCTCTCTATATATATATATATATATATATATATATTTGAATTGTCGAGTGTGAATTTATATATATATTGTAGCAAAGGTGCTCAACACATGAGTAGAGCTTAATAGTTGAATGAAAATATATTTATGCCAAGCTACACAGAAAGTCAGTAAGAATACATCATCAATATATGTCATCCACAGACACCTGTTTCGTCATTTATGACTTCTCAGTGTGGCTAGACGTAGAAAGATTAGGAACCAGGACGCCAGTGATTGGTGTCCATTACTAGAAGTGGGAGAAATTATATTATATTTAAATGAAATTATTCAATGATTTACATTTTTTTAAAGACTGATAACCGGAAGTACTCAATTATTTCTACAGAAGAATATATATATATGTATATATATATTACTTGAGTATTATTATATTGAATTGGATTAAAATAATAATTATAAAATTAATAACAAATAAATTACTATTGTTAGATATTATTTATTGTATTTACTTTTTTATTCATACATGTAGTTAAAATTCAAATTAACCTCCTTCTCTCATTTGTACACCTGATTTATTATTTGCATGTTTTGGGCAATTATCTTTGTCTTGTTTATTGACATTTTCACCAATCTCATTCACTCGAACCAAATGGCATGTTGAACAAGGTTCCAAGGATGAATCCCTATCAGTAGTTTGAAATCAAACTGGTTTGAAGCCTCTCTCTCATCTCTCAATAAACGACCTGATGGAAATGATGACTTTTTATATCAGATGGCAACAATGAAGATGAGGCCAACAATTCCAAATATATAGCGAGAAAATCTTGTCTCAAAAATATCAATAAATACAAATTTGTAAACTTTATATCATTATTAATGAGATTTTTAAAGAACTCTAATTGGCAAATATAACCTGTTTTTTGTACTGCAGTTTTTCTGTCTATTGTTTATTTAAAGAAGTGTCACATTATAGCTGGGCCTTGTACCAGACTTTAAACTTAAATTGGGTGCAACTATGGCCGGGAACGACTCACCAAGGATTACCTGTAAAAAAATACAAATGACTAGAAATTAGAAAATGAAGGGTTTTCATAGATTAAAATGTGAGTGGGCTGATATCACTTTTGACAGTCACGGATGTGGAATCAAGGATCTGACTAAAGTAACAATACGAACTACTTACAAGTGTTAGCGACATAATAGGAATGATGAGACTGCTAACAGTAATTTATTTACCTCCCCAGGAGGTTAGGCACAAGGCCAGTTTTATCTTACTCCCACAAGATAAGATGTGACCCTTTCTACCTCTCTCTCTCTTTTCCCAGCACAACGGGTAAAATGCATAAAGTATAATAAACCTAAAATTGAATGTGACTGCCTTCATGTATTTGTATCGATAACTATAACAATTGGATCACGGACAGACGATTCACCAAGAAAGACGTCCCATCAGAAAGGAAGAAGTTCCAACCAACAAAAAGCAGAACAATTAGCGAAGTAATGAAGAAGATATTCCTGGAGAAAACAATGCAATTATGCAACACAAGCCATATTTAATTACCTTTTTATATATTTGTAATGATTAAGTTTGTATGTCCCACTGGGATGACATAACACGTTACATTAACTTGAAAATACCAAGGAATAGCTACAAACTGCAGCATTTATGTCTGAATTCACAATGTTTATTTTTTCTCTGTTCTTTTCTTTTTTTTTTTTTGCAATATAAAATCGCTATAAAGATGCAATATAGATTTTTTTTTATATGAAAAAATGAGTCGATTTTATTTTTTTTTTTAAACGGATAATGGGGTAATAAAAAAAAAACATTTTTTTTTACATTTGTTTCCATAAAAAAAAGCAAACAACTTCAATTAACGGGGATGACAAATGTGCAAAAATCAGAAACAAATGGACAATACTCATTCATTATTCATAAGAAGAAAAAAAAAAAAGAAAGCCTATTTTTCGTACAATATTTTCAGGAATATTACTAAATGTTACAACTTAATAAAAAAAATCCATATATTCAGTATAATTAAAAATATTAATAAATAAATTTAAAAAATAAAATCGTTCGGTTGGGAAGAGTTTATCAAATGTAAACATTTAAGCAGGACTTGAATGTGAAGAAAACAATATGAATATTGTTAGCATTTGTTTCTTTTAATCGAATAATCAGTAATACCATGTTTTTATGTGGTATTCGCCCGGCATCGGGCATTCCGCTTTCCACTGAAAGTAGAAAGTTTATGGAGAATATAAATTCATATACAGCCCCCAGTCAGCATGTATATTCCGGTTAGGGATATGACATACAACGCCTATTATTTTCAAATGGTTACCCATTTTGTACTGGCCAGGCTCAACATCGCTTAACTTCGGTGATCTAACAAGAACTAATGTATCAACATGATTATGTCTTATTTACAATAATAGTCGAATTTTTAAAAAAAAACTTAAAATTCATATTCAAATTTATGTAAAATAAAATATATATGTTGTTAAGAAGAAAAAAATGTAATTCGATTTAATGCCTTCCAAAAAATACTTTGTTCGGGCTGGAATTATTTTCAAATAGCCACCATCTTTAAAAAGTGGAGGGAGTGTAATTCTGTACATGTGTATATATTATGTATTGCATAATAAAATGTTGGTTTGCTTTGAATCTGTTAGTACTTGATTTTTACGTTTAAACTTCAGATCAAGCCTGAAATCACTTTCTAATCAGCAGTTCATTCTTCAAATTCTCACACAGTAAACAAATGTCGGTCATTTTCTTTTAATCGTTTAATAATAGATTAAAAATATACAACTCATTCAATGCAATGATGTGAGCCTCTAACCATGTGATTACAGTTTATATCTGACCGGGTTTATCACTATGCCTATAAAAAAAGGTCAATACATATTTACTTGTTTCATTCACCTGGGAAAAGGAGTGAGTGGGCAGCTCAAATCATATTTTAATCTATTGTTCAAATATTACTGATAAAAGTTCAAGTGGTGTTATCAGGCAGAAGATTGACTCTGCAATTCATGGGTTCAAATTTCAATCAGTTATGTTCCTTTTGTACTAATGTCAGGACAGTCGGAATTAGACTTGGAGAAAAGCCTGTGGATCATTTCCCATACGATATTTTCTATGTAATTTTCAACTATTTAGATATCTTAATCCAATGATATTGTGCATGACAAAACTAATACACAAATTTGACTGACACAACAAAGGAAGTTTTTTGTCAGCGCTGATTTCAAAAACAAGATTGATTAACCAATTGAATTTTTTTTCTGATCTTTCTTTCTTCTATATAAAAGTAAAGTATATCTTCCTCGATTTTTGTCAGCGATACCTTTCTTACTACAAAATTTATATTTGATTCTGGTTCGTCAGTTTCTCTTGGGGATCATTGCAGTATGTTGTTAAGAATAATAGAATGAAATTTGATTAAATTCCTTCCAGAAAATACTTTGTCCAGGTCGATATTATTTTCAAATGGCCACCATCTTATAAAAAAAAAAATATTTTTTAAGAGCCGTAACTCTGTATTTACCCATACAGAGTTATTTCCCCATTTCTGTTTTTGAGGGAGCAGTTTTAAAAAACACACACACAAATTGCAAGTAAAACGACTCCTTGACAACAGAGTTAGTAGAGTAATATATTTTTAGAATAAGTTGACAGATCAGATTAAGAACAGCGAAAGCATAGGATATTTTCAGATGGAATTAGGTGAATTCTGAAATAATGGTAAAAAGAAAGGAATTAAGGTAGCATTTTTGGGGAACTATCTAGTGAAATATTTAACAGAATTTGATCTATATATTGGTAGTGGAATGTTGTGGTTTTTTTTTGGGAGGGGGGGGTGTAAAGATTAAATTAAGAAGATTATTAAAATAGGAAATCCCTAAAGAGGCAGAACAAATAAATAATTAAAAAAAAAATAACAACGGCTTTATCACTATAAAATTGAAATTTGAACGTATTATGTAAAATGTTACAGATGGACTAAACTTAGCTGTGACCCGTTGAGTCACAATCACTACTATTATTTATTCTATTGAGTTCATTCGACATTTCATGAATTGTGAGATATCTTTTAATACATTCTTCTTGACTGACTAAAAATAATCAGTCTCTTTACTTCCATATTATTATTTATTATTATTATTATTATTATTATTTATTATTATTCTTTATTATTTATTATTTATTATTATTCTTGTATACAAGTAAAGAGACTTATTAATTTGCCATCTAATTTACATACGTGTTTGTGGTGTGTACAGACACACACGTAAATTAGATGAGTCAGTTTTTTCTTTAAATGTTCACAGAGACATTAAGAAATATTAGTGGTTGAATCAACATAGAGTGAGAGGGAGCAAGAGAAATACATAGATAACTAAGAGAGAGATGGGTGACGTGTTGATTATAAATTTTGGCTAACAAGCAAATATATATATGGTGAACGCACATATACAACGTTGATCTCCAAAGGAGGAGGTAATGACTGGGAGGATTGTATCATGACGAACGCCTCCTCCCCCCCCCAAAAAAAAGGAAGAGTTAATATAATGCCTGGGAGGATGCTATCATGATAAAAGAACAGGAAGGATGGTATCATGAGGAACGAACATATACTATTCTTCCCCTTATCCCCCCCCCCAAAAAAGGAGGTAATACCTGGGAGGATTGCTTCATAAGAGAAGGTAATGCTTGAGTACGATATCATGGCAACAGAACAGATACTTCACTACATCCACCAGATATAACACCTGGGAGGATTACCCTCACCTCCTTAAAAAAGGAGGAGATGATTCCTGGGAGGACGGTCGAGGACGGTCTTAGTACAACAGAACCGATACTACACTACCCACCCCTATTAAAAGATAATACAATAGATTAAATCAGTTTCTTTTTTCTTTTTTTATTCGTTTAATAATGTCTAGCCATAAAAACGTTATTTTTATGATTTCTTGTTCTTTTGGCTAAGATCAAAGTGTAGTAGTGTATGTTCTCAGCATCCCAGTGAGATCGACGAAAATATTGCGTATACATAAGAAAATATGACAATGCAAAATTACAACTTTACATTACAGAATATTAATTTATTCGAAGCTGCTAATAAAATAAATATGCAAATTAGAAGACCTAAATGTGTTTGCGGGTGTTTGGGGTCTATTATATATGTATATACAGTGTTACAAAGTCTTATGTCGTATCATAAAAGTAAATAAGCATAACCCATTTGATGTTAATATAGTTAGGATAGATGGAATAAACTTTCGCATTTATTCATTTAGATTAGAACAATTAAAACCTTTTTTTTTTTTTTTCAAACATAATTCAACTGTTGAACTAAGGTATGTCTGTTGTGTGATTGAAGTAGGAACAAGGCCTTAGCGAAAATGAATGTTGATTAACTCACATTTAGTATAATAATAAATCAATATTAAAAAGAAGGGAATACTAATGATACTATTTGAGTTCACCACAAAAAAATATCTGTAATATTATTATCAAAGTTGTTAACGTTGAATATATTCATTGCAATTTGAAATGAATAAAATTGATCATCAAAATTAATCTCCCGTGCGTGAATGAGCACGATGGAAGAGAGGTTAAATTATTGCTTATTCCTTGCAAGAAAGATTATAATTGTACCCTCCTACGTCTAAATGAATTTTCATCTTGGCATGTAAGCCAAGATGAAAATTCATTTTTTTAATTTGTCATTAATGTATGTAGTTATCATGCAATGTTAAGACCTCACTTCGTTTATTCAACATTTCAATATGAAGGGAGCAAATGTAATGCATTTCACTTAAACTTCAAGTGAGATGTCTGCCATTGTACCCTCAAGAAATCTTTTTTACAGGAAGATGGAGGTCTGGCAGTTTCAGTTCCGTCGCATTGTGTAACGTTCTTTCTATATTTTGTTCTATTTCTAATTTCAACTTGTTTATGGTTAGTTGGTGTTATTTGGGTTGGTTTCAACACTCAAGTATTTTTCTTAATATCTCAGCTATTTTCATCAGTGTGACGTGTTGTATGATGTCAATCCTCCCTTTGATTTCAATTTCTCTTAGTCGTTTCCTCAGGTTTTCAGAACTGTTTCTAATACGCCTACAATTTTCTTCATGTTCCATATTCCCTTCAGTTCTCTAACAAGTTTCGTGTTTTTGCTTTGTTTTTCCGTTTCTTTGACTTTACCCTGTGGTCTGCTGGTACAGCAAAATCTACAATTTGGCAGTTTTTTTCCTTGTAAACTATTATGACGTCCGGTCTCCTTGCTTGGATGAGTTTATCTGTTTGTATCTCCATGTTCCAGAGGACTTTGTGGTTTTCGTTTTCCAGTACTGTCCCCGGTTTGTGTCTGTACCATTTGTCTGCATGCTCAAAATGCAGATGTTTTCATTGTTCCCAGTGCACTGCTTTCCCCACGCAGTCATGCCTATTCTTGTATTCTTTTAGAGCTATTTTGCTGCATTAATTTATTATGTGGTTTGCCGTTTCGTCTCTCTGTCCACAGAGTCTACATTTACTGTTTACCTGAGTTTTATGTATTTTAGCTTCAATGTAGTTAGTTCTAATCGCATTGTTCTGTGCAGCTGTCAGTTGTGATTCTGTTTCTCTCTTCATGTGTCCTTTTCTTAGCCATGTTAGATATTTTCATGATTCTCTTTTGTTATTCTTATGAATCGTCCATGTAGCTGTTTCTCTACCACCTTTTCTTTTGTCTTTTGGTTTCTGGTTCGACTGTTTCTTGTCTTGTTCATTGTGATTGTCTCTTACTGCAGTGATCAGTCTTTCTGTGTTCTGGATTATGTATTTTTCCAAGTCTTTTTGTGTCTTCCACACAGTTTTTGATATTTACCAGTTCTTTCCCCCCTTCATTCCTTTTCACATAGTCAGTCAGTATCATCTTTCGGGTGTAGTGTATGGTGCATGGTCATTAGTTTCCTCTTCTGGTCAAGATGCCCAAGTTCTTCTTTAGTCCAGCCTATGAATGGTCCAGAGTATCTTTATTACTTTAACTAGATTTCTACTATATAGTTTTCTTTCTAATAGTTTCCTTGTTCTTCTCATGTATTCTTTTCCAATCTTCTCTTTCATTTCTGTAGATTTGATGGTGTCTGCTTCTAGAACTCCCAAATATATATAGCTATCGTGTTCGCCAAGTGTTTTCATCTTGTCTTGGTTGGGCAGTTAAAGATTCTTGTCATGTTTATAAGCTTTTCCTGTTATTTATTTTTCTTTTTGCAAATAGCTTCAGGTCGTCCATATACATGAGATGGTTTATTCATTGTTCTGTGTCTGCAAACTTGTATCCGGCATCACATTTCCTAAGTATGTAGTTGAGTGGCATCATGGCTATGATAAACAGCAGTGATGATAGTCTCCTTGGAAAATGCCTCTCTGTATTCTTATCTAAGTCAGGTGTTGTCTTCCAGCTGTCACTTCCAGTCTTCATGTTCCGATTGCTTTCTTAATAATATTAATAATCTTGTCGAATATCTTTTACATTCTTAAGCATTCAAGTATCCATGCTTGAAGGATTCTGTTGTAGGCTTTTCTGTAGCCCGTCCATGCCATGGCTATTGTTCTTTTTCCTACTTTTTACCTCCTTCACGATCTTTTGATGTACGTATAAAAGATCGTGCATCCCTATTTTTCCTTTCCAACATCGTTTTTGTTCCTCAGGTAGTAGTCCACAATCAGGAGTGGTAGATCTGTTTTCTCAGTTGTGCCGTTAGGATGTTAAGCATAGTTGGTAGACAGATTATTGGTCTGTAGTTGCTTGGGGTCGTTCCCTTTTCAGCGTTTTTCTTTATTAACATAGTTCTTTCTTTAGTCATCCATTCTGGTACATCTGTTTTGCGGATGATATTATTATTATTATATGAAGAAATATTTGGATAAAATTCTACAGATGAATGGAAAAAAACAGAGATCAAAACAATGCAATCAACTAACTTAATTCATATGATGAGATTTTTAATATTTCGTTTTTATTATCAAAAGACTTCCTCAGAAATGAGTGATGGTGTTATTTCAAAAAAATTTATTCAAAAATGGCATGCACACACATATATACATATACACACACACACACAAATATATATATATATATATATATATATATATATATATATATATATATATATATGTGTGTGTGTGTGTGTGTAAGAGAGAAAATATAATTTTCAAGGAAAGTGGACTTAGTCGTGTACAATATGAATGTTATAAAAGTGCCCTTAACCTGACATTGTATCTTATAAGAATCTTTTTCTCCCTCTTCTTCCTTCTCTCTCCCTTTAAGTTATAAATAATTTATTTAACTAAGAAAAGGAATCTGTGCATTTTAATCAAGGCTATTTTTATCGACCAATCCGAAAGTTTGTTTCTACCAAAAATCTGCAAAGCCAATCAGATTGTTGCTAACACCCACCGATTGCAGTTGTCTGCTGAAGGCATGAATTAACAATCACAAAACAATAGAACTACTTATTTTCAGTTGACTAACGGGGGATTCTGTAGAGAAGCAGGCACTCTAATTTTAACATAGGCATTATTATTATGATGATGATGGTGAGGAAGAGTTTAGTTAGCGTGTGTACATGATATTGATAACGGATATTTATCATCATCATGCTAATGATAATTTCAAGCATTTTCTTCACGTTTCTTTAAGAGTTAATGGCATTATAATTGCATTGGTACTATTAATGCTGATAGATGAGTTGGTTGTTGTGACTGACATTAGTCATTGATTTCTGCCGGTTTCTGCTGATGCCATCAATGATAACGAATGGGAGGGGGGGGGGGGTAACCAATGCTCAGATTCTTCTAAAAATTCTTAACACAACAGACCATCTGTTTAAGCTCTGGAAATACTTGAATGTTGAACCGAGGGGTGTGGAGTCTGAGTCTGAGTATATGCATTGCTTTAGGAGTCTGAGTCTGCCTTTTAACATTTCAGAAGTCTGTTAAAAATGTCCGATTCTGACAAAAAAAAAAAAAAAAAATTGTATATGATGAAAAATATCTCGAGCAAAAAAACTATATCAATATCTTTGTGACATTTATTGGGTCGTCTTTTACCACTTTATAATGTCATAAAAATATTAAGTTATTAAGTGGTAAAACACGGCCACGTTATATTACTTTGATTGGGGGGGGGTTCATTAAATAAAACTTTATAAAGTCTACTAGCAGAGGTGAGTTTGCTCATGGCAATAAAATATCAGGAGATGAGAATATTTTGAAGCAGATAATTTAAAAATTCCTGATGCTTCTGCGTATATAATAAGTAAATAACAATCAGTTTAGATTGCATGTTTTAACTTCTCATAACTAATACATTTAGAAATAAAGTTTGATATATTTAATAATTTTGTCAAATTATTTTATAATAAAAATAAAAACTATTTTAAAATGAGGTAAAAACCTCCTGAGAGGAAAAACGACCCAATTTCAAATTTAGTTTTGTTGAGATCAATCGTTCAAAAGTGATGCTCAGATATACAGATCCGGCCTTCAAGCTGTTATCAAAGTGTGATATTCTTCCGGGCATTGCCTCCTCCTTTCGAAGGCGGTGAAGAATCTATTCGTCTCCTTCATTCAGAGAGGGGGGGGGGGGTTGTAGCCTTCATTTTCAGTTCCCTACTTCTGCTTAATAACAAAACCGGACGTTGTGAAATTTGCACTTCTATTTCTGACCGATCCCGAAATCCTACTTAAACTATTATTACGATATTAAAACAACATGCTGTGAAGAAAGAGATTAGCTTAACCGAAAAATAATACATCTTAACATACTAAATATGTTACTTTATGTTATTGTGAGCTAAGACCAGGGGCTACCTCTTATGGGGTGGGTATGGTCAGGCTCAGTCCTTGGAGGTTCACCCTCTCAAACATTAATTGATTTATTACCGATCGTCTATGGCTACTCCACACCCACCCGCATCTTCCGGCCTTGTGCCACATCTTCCTCAGTCGGAAGTAAATAAACAGCTGCCTCCGGGAAGGGGGGGGGGGGGGTACGATACCTCCTTGTGTCCGACTGTTGTCTTCCCACCTGCTCAATCATCAAGTCCAGCAGCAGAAGCGTCCATCCCAGGACAAAACTGTCCTTTTTGTACTTGCTACAATCTAATGCGAACAAGTCTGCCCTTTTCAGGGTAACTCACCAACTACTCTCGCATCTCGTCCTTCCCAGGACGTTTTGCTCTTTAGTCTGTCCAGCAGTCTTTCAACCTCGGTGGCGTCCACTTCAACCAGCAACGGAGAACTATGCTCAAGCGAGCAGACCTGCCGAGTGACCATACCTTCCAGGCTATCCCTCCGGTTTCAGAGATGTCCATGGTCGATCAGCAATGTTGAAGAACTAACCCTAACCCGACACTCCTCATCTACCATTCTCGTGACGCCTGCAGCAGAAGCAATCTTTACCTTTATGGTGCATAAAACACTTATTTGTTATGTACAAATTTAACACCTGTGTTTGTCATCTTTCTTTGCCATTTGTCATATTTGTATTGTGTCTCTAACGAGTTGTAAGACTAATCACTATCATCGAACCCTGCAACCTGAAATCCCGACGAGACTAACCAGGTTAGTTTTGCAGCCAGACCAGTACCCTTTTTGGGGGAGTTGGATTCCCACTATAAACTGCTCCTGTCTGCGTCTAATGTTACTTTGTGGGAGACAGATAGACAAATTTGGCCTTCGGGCTAGGATTAAAGTTGAGTGTAGTATCTGTTGTCCTCTGTCAGAGGAGGAGAAATCTTCCCAGACTGAGGCATTCCCTCACCCTATCCTATCTAGAGTTTCTCCCTTTTGAGAGCTGGATTTTCCCCCATATTAAAAAACTGACCTTGTGCCCAATTTTTTTTCCTTGTGGGGAAACAAGTTAATAGCGACACACATACACGTACAGTTTTACTTGAGAGAGAGATTGATTGATTGATTGATTTCCTTTTCTTAACTAGTAAATACTTTTAGTTATTTTTAAGAATAGTAATAATAAAAAATAAAAAAATTTTAACTCTTTTTTTTACTTTGATACTTGTATCGGATACGATTTAATTTCTGTTCGTTTTATGACATTTTTACATAGAATAGCCGTTCATTCTAATAAACTTGTAATATTTGTAAAATATTGAAATTCGTAAATGTATATTGAGTTCGGTTAAAAATAGGGTTTATATATATATATATATATATATATATATATATATATATATATATATAATGTGTGTGTTTGTTTTTTACAGAAATCGTCAAAAGTAAAAGCGTAACTAAAATATCTAAAAAAAAAAAAATAGCCAATAACAATAAATCTGATATTTTAAAATGTTTAATTTTGGAAAGGATTATTTTAGTAGAAAGAAAAATATCTGACAACATGTATTAAATTTACTGTTTAAGAAAAAAATGTTTGATTTTTTTTTTGTTTGTTTGTTTTTGTGTTTTACTGACTACCTAACATTTTATTTTTAACACACAATTTGAATTGAGAGTACTTATGTAAAAACACACACACACACACAAATAGCTCTGCTGAGAGAAAGATAAACTGACTGATTTTAAAACGTAAATAGCAATACGCCCTTAAAGGGAAGATTTCCAATATGGAAAAAAAGAGTAAGTTAACGCACTTGCCGATAAAGGGGGGAGGGGTGACACAGTTTAGTTGTAAGTCTATTCAAGAAATGTTTGTGTAAAAAAAAAAAAAAGAATCAGGCGACAATACTGAGGGGAGACGGGCGTTTACATCACATCATGTTTGTGGGGGTGGCTGGTTTTCTTTTTTGAGACTAAACTTGAAGACATCTTCATCTTGAAGATATCACTTTCTTCAAATTTAATCGAATTTTAAAGAAAGATTTTTGGTTTACACTAATTAGACACCATTTAAATGTATTCGAGGACAGGGTTAAACACAAGGTCGGTTTTTAATGTGGGAAAATCCAGCACACACACACCCCACACCCCCCCCCCCCCCAAAAAAAAAGGGGGCACTCTGGATTGGAACACACATTATTTTTAATGCATCCGCCAATCGAAGACAGAACACATGCTACACTTTGATCCGGGTGTAAAAGCCGCGAAGTCTCTCTCTCTCTCTCTCTTTCTTTCTCTCTCTCTCTTTCTCTCTCTCTCTCTCTCTCTCTCTCTCTCTCTTTCTCTCTCTCTCTCTCTTTCTCCTAAATATGTTTCTGCTTCTGCACTGATTTAAGAGCTCAGAATTCTACTACACACGACACTGTGTTGCTTACACGACATGGGCACTCAAGTGTGTGGGAGTGGAAAGCTAAAGAACAACAACTTCCCATACATAATCACTGTTTGTAAGAGAGAATGTGTAACCGTACAAAATAGTGTAGTAATATTTATTTACACATGTGTAAGTGTTTTCGTGGGGGGGGGGGGGGTCGAAGAAGAAAGAATTGTTTTTATTTTTTTGTTTTGTTTCAAGTTGCACAATATTATTTAATTTCACTACTACTTTGCCCCCACCCCACCCCAACGCCCGGTTTTGAAGGAGAGCAAGATCCCCCACTATAAACTGACCTTGTGTCAATTTGACGTATTTATGTTTCAATTCATAATTCGATGAACCCCTTCTCCGTAACAGCTTGATACGTGGGTGTCTCATCTTTTTTGCCTTACGTTAGTTATCCTGTTTTCACGAGGTGCTCCACAAAAAAAAGGTGGTGGCCTTTTATTTGTTCTATTTATTCCGCCCACTACGTTTTTCAGTCATGAATGTAAATGTATTTTTTTTATTTTTGTCTGTCACCTTAAATATGCACATGAAAGAAAAATGTAAATAAAAAATAAATAAATCTTAAAGAACTACTAACTTCATATTATTTGGCGTTGTAAGGTAGTGGAGTGAAAATGTATCGCCAACCAGCTGAGTGTTTTGAGCCTGATGGTCATCATCCACCGCGTGGTGCACTCACGCATTTGCTGCTGCTGCTTCGTCTCCATTCATTATTATTTATCGATATTTACAATTATTGGTTGATGTGTAGGAAGTGGAATAACTACCAACCCGGACCACCAACTCGTTTTGAGCCCACATCTCATTAAATAATATAAAACGATTTCTTCGTAGTAAAACTTGCCTTAGTTCAGCAACACTGGCGAATAAGGTTTTACCCCCCCCCCCCCTCTCTCTCTCTCTCTCTCTCTCTCTCTCTCTTATATATATATATATATATATATATATATATATATATATAGAAACGCTTTTTTCTTATTTGTTTTACCATCTCTGTTAATAAAACTGTCAGACAAGGTTTCGTGTGTTTGTGTGTCTCGCCTATACGTAACTTGGTGCTTATGCAGTTTACGAACCGGGCTATTTTTTAGATAGGATTTTCAAGTTAAATTCAATTTTTACGGTCTCGTTTGTTTGTTAAATTGTTAGCTGAATGCACCGGATAGTTAATCACCCCCCCCCCACACACACACACACACACACACACACACACACACTTCCCATGGTAAGAATGGGTTTCTAAATTATAACGTTATTATTTCAGCCCGGTTCGTAAACTGCATAAGTACCCGTGTGTGAGTGTTTTTGTTTTTGTTTTTGTTTTTTTAGTAATTTAAATCAAAAATAAAATAAGGGAAAAAAACTAAAACGAATTTTTCTTTTAATCCTATGTTTACAAATAAAATTGTAAACATGACTATATTTTGAATTATTTTTTTCTGATAAGCTCCCACCAGAACAACGCCAGGTGAATACAATGTGTCTAAAACAAGTCACTAATTATAATAATACTCAACCTATGCTAATCAACTAAGACAAACATTTATTAACTTCTGCCTAATGTAGACAATGTCTTTTTTGAATCGATAATTTATATATACCACTCAATCACCAAAAATCTGATTAAAATTTGTTGTAACAGATTATGATAACAGTCTTTGTTTTTTTTCTATTTCCTGATGATAACATAAAGTTGACGTTAGGGCCGATCCCGTTAATGTCAGCTTCAAATAAATGTTTTTTATTTTATTTATGTTTTCCTTTTCTTCTTGAAATAATGCTGGAACATTTTCCTATCAAATTTTATACATTTCGATCGATTTCCCAATTTGTTCTAGGTAAACCTGTATGATTTGTGGGGGCGTAGAAATCGATCTAAGAGCTGGACAACCGTCTCGAACTGTATCCTCCTCATCTTCCTCCTCCTCCTCCATCTCGGGTTAAATAATGAAATAAGCTTGAATGTAATTTCTCTTCAAATAACCGTGTTTTCTGCAGAAAAAAACTTTCCGATTCCAATTTAGACTCACCCATCTCAAAAATCAAGAAGAATCTACCAGAAATGTACAAGATCTATGCAGTTCATGTAACTGTCAGGGCAAATCTCACACAATTTCTACAATCTTTTGTGTAGCGTTGAGGTATTACAGAAACTAAATGGAATAAGTAATTGACACTGTAATGTTACTGTTCTGTGAACAGTAACATTACAGTGTCAATATTTATTTGCCGAGCTTTATTTGGTCTGGCATAAGACCATGATACTAGAGCGTTCAGTGGAAATAAAACTCTAACACTGACTGGTGAAAACTTTTGGATCTTTACCCCCCCCCCCCCCCTACACACACAATTTTGGAAAATGTCATTATTTTTTTTTTTTTTTTTTAAAGAATAAAAAAAATTGTCGTGATCATATCGTGGGTGTATGATTACGAATAAACGTAATTTGTAAACTTTAAAGAATAAAAATCGATTATTGAATGATTTATTTACAATAGTTAATTAAAAAGAAAAATTTAATGAATAAATTTAATTTCAAAATTCTATTTAAAAAATAATTTGGTAAATGAAAAAGCCGGAATGCACTTGTAAGTCTTAGCTAATTATTTAATCAATTTAAGAATTTAAAAAAAAAATGGAAACTATTTGATTTAAATTTCAACATTTTGTAAGACATCTGATCGATTTTATTGCAAAACAGATTTTTTTTTTTAATAATATATATTCCTTTATTGAATGAGCTTTCCAAAAATGTAGAAAAACAAAGTTCTTGAAAGAAATTATGAGAAAATAAGGGGGAGGGAGCATGAGGGATAAAGAAATAAACGTTGGTGCTTTTGCTGTTTCACAATAGCATGTTAGGCCTCTCTTAAAAAGAAATAGCTATAAAAAAAATGTATAAACTTTATGTACTTTTTTCTTTTTCTTATAATTTAATAAATACTGGATGAATTTGCATATTTTTTCTGTACAATCTTATTTTTAGCTAACATGTAAGTAGATAACATTTTATACGTTTCTTTAAATATTTTAATGTCATTGTGAAACAGCAGAAGCACCTAAACGTTTTTTATTTTGCTATTTTCATATCTTATTTCCACCATGTGATGAACCCCATTTTTTTTTTTCCTAGAAACAAGTGTAAACATTCTGACAAGATAAATTTTGGATTTTTTTTAAAGGTAAACTCTCTGGATTATTTTTTTATAGTAAACAAAAAATTCAGATCTTTTTTTAAACAATTATAAATCCAATGACTTGCTTTGGGTATAAATTATTATAACATGATATACTAATAAATCTTGGAATATATATATATATATGGGAAATGAAAAAGGAGAAACCAAAAAGGATGTTTTTTTTTATATATTCATCAACGTTTCGTCTTCATTTGTAAGACTTCTTCAGGATGATAATATTGAGAAAAATGTCATGCAAGTACGTGAAAATATTGGGTTGACATGATGGGTTTATGGAAAGAAGTAGTAGCCACTACTAGGAGCAGTAGGACCGAGGTCCGGGCTTAGTGAAGTCAGTAGCATGGAATGAAATAAATGTGGATGGTTCTGAGTGAAAAAGTGGAGGGGTGGCGGTACTACTGCTCCCAGCAGTGGCTACTACTTCTTCCCATCAACCCATCATGTCAACCCAATATTTTCACGTACTTGCATGACATTTTTCTCAATATTATCATCCTGAAGAAGTCTTACAAATAAAGACGAAATGTTGATGAATATATAAAAAAAAACATCCTTTTTGGTTTCTCCTTTTTCATTTCCTATTACGTCGGATTACCTTCATCCTTCCTTTCTCATATATATATATATATATATATATATATATATATATATATATGATGTCAGATTTCACAGTAATAGCTTTCTTAAAAAAAAAGTAAATAAAACAATCTGTTCTTCAGACTTATATGGATTAAACCGGGGTGAAATGGGACATTTTTTTGAAGTTTTCTTTTTTTGATATCTGATAACTTCCCCAAAACTGAATACACACAGATGGTAAAAAATCTATACGGTCACTTATATTAAGAGTTTAAAAATCACCGTCAAGAAAAGCATTAAGTATTTTTCCATCAACACATGTATATTAGATGAAGTTACTTTACTCTTGCATACATTTTTTTTACAAGAATGTCCTGTTAAAAATCAGTATCACTTGGTAACACACAGTAACGTCACATATCAACCAACTCGTATCACGAGGTCACAAATGTGAAACAAACATAAAATTGTCTAATAGACACAATCACACCTGGAATATCCCAAAACACCAACCAAAACTCTGCATTTAAAAAGGGGTTTGCAATTATACTTATATGGCCTTCTCACTTCAATAATATCATACATTAGAATTCTCAAGTAATATAAATAGAAATCAGCAAAAAAAATTTATTAGATATTGAAAAGGTGCATACCTTGGTATTCACACTTCCTTCTTCATCAGAGTGCAGAGCAGAAAGAATGATGCAGTTTCAATGGGCATATCATAAAGACAATGTCTGGTGCAATCCATAATGGAAACATCAAACTCTGGGAAAAACTAAGTTGGGAGAAAATACGGATAATCATTTGCGGTCCATTTCCCCCCGGTGGCTTACTTCACCCCAGGTTACTCTACCAAATATTGGTTTGTGTTCTAAAAAAGGAGAAAAAAATTTTTCAATCGATTTCATCGATTTCAATATTTAGTCCTGATCAATATGTTACTTTTTATTAGTCAAGAATATAAGAAGGTGGAGGAATACTTACCCTTGCAGTCACATCTACTATTCCTGCCACCCATAAATATTGCTTTATTTATACAACAATAACAGGAACAGCAACGCTATGGATATATTTTACTTGTCCTGGTAGGACATTAAACTAGTGAAACCCAATTTAGGAGCTGGGGAAGTGTACAGTCACTGCTTAGTTACTTTTATTCTACATCTAAAATCACATTCACACACCAGTTCCTGTCATCTCACGGAAGTTAAGCGACATTGTATCCGGTCATAATTAGATGGATGACCATTTGGGAATACCATGTATTGTAAGCAATCGTTCCACCCAGGTGTACAAATGCTGGGAAATATAATCGGTGACAGACTACCCTCCTGCCACATGAATGATTCAAGCTACTATTACTACTACTACTACTACTTCTACTACTACTAGTCTCAGATCTATTCTGACCCAGAATGATCAGGTACTCATCTATGGGTTAATGAAAGCTGTCCTGTGTATGACCTAGCTTACATATAAATTTATATCATGAATAACTAGTTCAAGCAAACACGATAAAAAAAATATTTGAAGATATTAAGAATTTGAAGGATAGAAATTTCTATCAACATGATTGAATTCAGCATTAATAAAAGACCTTAAAAGGGTTGATATGCGATAAAAGGGAGGTATGAAAGCATAAACATCTACAAGTTCAAATATTTCTTAATTTTATTTAATTTAAATCATGCATAACATTTTCTGGAGAAGACGATGAAAGTGGTCCCGAATCTCTAAGTGCCCTTCTAATCTAAGAAAGCTATGAGGGCCGAACCTCCTTTAAAACTTCAAATATATTTTACTTTGATTAAAGTTATTACATATGTATCAAATTCTCTGTCGAAGACAATGGAAGTTGTCCCAAATCTTTATGTTACCTTGTATGTGTCGAATGTCTACGTGCCCCCCCCCTCCCACCTTTAAGTAACCCATGGGGACAGAACCGTTTTAAAACTTCAACTACGTATATCTGATTTTAATGAAATTCAAACCATATGTATAAGACACTAATTCAGAGAGTTTTTCAACATTTCTGCTTCTTCCGACTATATTACGGGCAGAACGGGAGGAGTGGGGCAGTAAAAACAAAGAAAGTCATATGGTGTTATGAGCTGAGTGAAAAAGTACATAGTAGTGATCCTCATTCAATCCCGAGCAACGTCAGGTCTTTGATGGATTCAACTGATTTTTTGGCAGAGATAGAGGTTCTAGGGTCTAGTTGATGGCATTTTAATTTCAGTTTACTATATACCTTAGTTTTCCAGAAAATTCCAAAAACCTTATGAGAAGGCATTGTATTGAGGTATAGCCTTTACAAAGGTAGTGACATTCCATGATAAATGCCAGTATACTGAAATCATATGCTCTTAATAGGGTTAAGATGAAAATTCATATACACTAAATGTACAAAAGCAAGGAAATTCCCAAATCTTTACACTTTTATTGTCATTAAGGGTATGCGAGCACAACAGGGCTATGTATTTTACTGGTAGGAATTTTTCTTCAGCACACCTCACACACTTCATCCACTCATGCATAGAGATTTATACTGTAGTGATGTGATAATGAAATGGTTTGGTTGATATGTAGTCATACCCTTAATGACAATAAAAGTGTAAAATTTTGGGAATTTCCTTGCTTTTGTACATTTAGTGTATATGAATTTTCATCTTAACCCTATTAAGGGCATATGATTTCAGTATACTGGCATTTTTCATGGAATTAAAGTATACTTAAGTTCATGTAACAAACAATAAACAAAATAGCAAACAACATGTTTGCGTAATCTCTCCTAAATTTTATTTAACTAAAGTTTCTCTTTCTTTTCCCATTTTAACATTGTGAGTAGATTCGTTTACAAAGGAATTTTTTCTTTCAAAACAAAATAAACAGTAATTAAATCAAAAAATAATATATTTTAAAAACAAAACATTAAAAACAAAGTTATTGTACACGTGAAATATTTAACTTTCATTATCGTTCAGTCATTAAATTCAAACAAATTCATTTTTTTTCAACTGATAACAGAATATTAAAATTGTTGATTTATTTACGAAGAAATGGAAATGAATTGGTTTTAATAGATTATGCTAGTTCATTTTTATTTGAATACATAATATATTGACAGTAAATAAGATTTCAAAAAATAAAAAATCAGATGTCAAGAGCCGCAGTTGGAAACAGGACATTTAGATCATCAGTTTGACACTATCCCAACTGAGCTATTTAGGTTGGATATATATTTTGTAATATGAAGCAATTTTATTTGTACACACTGCTGCTGCTACTATTGCTATTTATGTGATTATTAAAAAATTCCTCAATTTTTTTAATTTTCCTAGGCAGATTAATTATTTTTTTAAAGAAACTATATCGAAAAACTTTTTTTTCTTAAGAACATGTACCAACATTTAACAAAAGAAACTGACGAACCAGAATCAAATTTAATTTTGTATGAAAACTGCTATTAGTCACAAAGATTCAAGAAAAAGACTCTTTACTTCATTATATACATTTTAGGTATGTTTATGCAGTTTAGGTATGTTTATGCAGTTTAAGTATTTTTATTTGTTATGTATTCATGTGTATGCAGTGTGATATATGGAAGTGAAACCTGGCCAGTGAGGGTTAAGAATATGCGTTGTATGGATGGAAATAGAATCATATGATGGATGTGTAATGTGAGCCTTAAAAACAGGCTTAGTTCTAATGAAATCAGAAGAAAAATAAAATCTGGACAGTATAGGGAGTGTGTGCAGAAGAATAAACTTTGATGGTATGGTCATGTTAAAAGAATGGATGAGAGTTTTGGGGTTAGTTGATATTAAACAATTGAGGTAGCAGGTTCAGTTCACAGGGGAAGGGCAAGGAACGCATGAGGGGAAGTGATAAGGATAGACTTGAAAAAGGGATAAATAAAGATCTGGACAGAGATAGGTCAGTTTGGAAGTCAGTTTCTAAAAGCTATCCCACACATGCCAGCATGTAAAACGGACGTTAAACCGAATATGATGATGATGATGATGATTATTATATATTTTAGCAATTTTATTTTAGATATTGTTAATTAAATAAATATTGTCTATGATAACACTACAAACTTCATCCAGCAGTCCTTTTCTACTACTGCTGTTATCCCGGAAAGTAAATGTGTCCCCCATTTTTATGTATGTTGTAAGTATCTAATAAGTACTAGAAGCACTGATAATGTATTGATGCTACAACCAGTACCGCTACTACTGCTGACTTATTACATTTACTGTCCGTGTAATGCTCACTTACATCTTGTACTCTACAGATGACACAACCGACAGTATTATGACTGCACTAACTTTATTGCAAAATCAAATATGAAAAAATCACTTCAAATTCACTTTTACTTTGAAATAGTGCTACATTTAGTTTTATTCTAATATGTTTTTACACTTTTACTACTGCTAATAATAAAAACTAGCGGGACCCGTGTAAATTACACGAAATGATGTTTTTAATACTAATTATCTTGTTCCTAACCATATACATGTTTGAATAAAATATGATAAGATTTGACTTGTATATTTATTTAAAAAAATGAACAATACATGAAACAATTTACAAAACTTCTTTATATACAATATTTCTAGTGAAGGTAATATTTCGACGACTAAACCATACTTTGTAAATGCTTTAGATTAAATTAAATTTGGCTCCAGTTCATGAGTAGCATACAAAGATTCGGAAGGTCGTTGCTTTTGATGTAAGTGTAACACACAAAATAACACACATGCTAATATGTGTCTTCTCGGTCGTCCCCTCCCTATCTCCCTCCCACCCCTCTTCGATGTAGAAAAAAAAATCTTAGAGGTTGGTTGAGATCGAACTATAAACCAGTCGAGCCGATGTCAAAAACCGACGTCGGTAACCGTTGCGCAAAATATTACGAAAATTAGGTGACTTGAATGCTTTTCCAAATCTAGGTGCGGCTGCAGCACGCATGAGCAAAGCTTTTGATCTAAGCGTGACACACGAACACACTCGCTATCGTATTAATATATAGATAACAATGGTGGTGCTACTACTACTACTACTATTAATAGTAGTAGTACTACTACTACTACTAATAAGAAGAAGAATTAAGAATAATATAATAATTAACAGCTCTACCCAATCATGGCTGCCAGAACAGGAACAATCTAATCCATGTGGATTAAATAAAGAATTCAGTTTGAAATTCTTGATAGGCTCCTGAGTTTGACATAAAGATCCTCAAGTTCAACAAGATACACCTGAAAAAGGCCAAAGGTTACATTCGTTGAAACGATGTGGCAATAACATCCAAGATGAGAATAGTAGTCCGAATGGTCCAAATTATCAATCCTCATCTCAAAAATTCCAAAAGATATATTTATTTTGTCTACATGTTTTAATGACCATTACTCAATGCTTCAGCAGTTGAAGGGTTGCATTTTGGTGCGGCTTCACATGAGTGATCTTTATATCTAAAGGCCGTTCCTCTATCTGACGGATTCCTAGGACTGATGAGTTCTCATTAAGAGCATATCAGTCTGATTATTACTGAGGGTCACAGTGTCATGAGCGCCCTTGTGGTATTCTATAATGGCCACACCCCACATTAAGCTTGACCTTGAGTCACATCCAGCGCACCTGGTAGGTAAATAGGGAGTTGATGGTCAGTCCAAACATCTTAACACACACGACACTCATCAGCATGTGGTGTAGTGTAGAGAGACTCCTTGTCTCACCTGGTGATACCAGATCAGGCTGCCCTGTGGCTCCCTGAGACGAAATTCACCTACATTGACGTTTTTTTTTTTTTTTTTTTTTTTTTTTTGTAAAACTTAATTATGTTCTACAAAACCAAAAACAAAAACAACAGCCCCTCTCCCTTTCTCCCTCCCCTTTTTTATTTTATTTTTAGAACTTGAAGCATAAATCTTTTACTATAATGACCGGATTCGGCATTAGATGGCCCGAAAAGGGTTGATATGCCGTAAAACAAAACTACCAAACCAAAAACGATGATTAAACATTTGAAGATATAAAGAACTTGAAGCATAAAAACTTTTACTATAATGACCAGATTCGGCATTAAATAACCCAAAAAGGGTTGATATGCCGTAAAACAAAACAACCAAACCAAAAACGATGATTAAACATTTGAAGATATAAAGAACTTGCAGCATAAAAACTTTTACTATAATGACCAGATTCGGCATTAAATAACCCAAAAAGGGTTGATATGCCGTAAAACAAAACTACCATACCAAACTACCAATCCTTGTCTCACACTTGGCTTTGTAGAGGCTTACACATTGAAAGAGAACGTCTTTTGCACATGTTTTTCACCCTACACACAAACACCCATGCCCAGCCCCCATAATGTCACAGAATGTTGCTTTTCTGTAATGTTGTTCTTGACTATTTCGTACAAGTTTTTTATGCGATTAAGATCTAGAATTTTTGATTGGTCATAGAGAATAGCATACATGAATGTAGAGCATTAATGAATTCCAATGTCTCTTTTAGAAGTTCAATATACTTAAAACTTGTTATTATTGTTGTTCTCGTGACTGGGGATTCGGAGCATCTATTGCTTTACGACTCCAACTAAAAAAGAAAGGGATACGTGATGAAAAATGCTTAAAACAAAAAGGAAATATCAAAATCTTTCAGTTGTTAAACGATATTCATCTTTTAAAAAAAAAAAAAAAAAAAATACAAAAATAGACAACTACGTAATGTCGCATACAGTTTTTGGGGAATGTTTGTTGTTTGGGTCATTTTTCATTATGTTCAACTTTTTTTTTTTGATTCTTTAAATTTCAGTCACACATCCTCTTTAAAATTAAAACTCTATAGTACACGTTATTAGGGAAAAAAAGCTTTAATGTTACAAAATAAATCTTTTTAAAAATATTTAGGCGTTGTTAATCTCTATCTCAATAAAATTGTACGAGCACGTTTTGTGTGTGTTTATTGCCTCTGTGAAACGCAGAATAGACTATTAGGTTCGTGGCAACCATATTAGAAATGTCAGGAGGAAAGTTAACCATTAAACAATTAAATTACTGGAAATACACATTCACTAACAGTGAATCTGTACAAGTTTTTATCAAATTTGTTCCTGGGTGGCAGTGGGAGTAGATCTTAGTGTGAGAGTAACACACACACACCCTTTCTTTTATTTATGACTAATCAAATATCTAAATAGCGAACAGGATTGAATATGAAAAAGATTTTAATCAGTTGGAAAAACAATTTTTTTTTCAAAACACAGACCCGTATTTGCTATAACTGACTCAACAGATTAAAGTAAGCAACTTGTATTAAAGCAGCAATTTAAGGAGAAAATTTACAGGAGAAAAAACTGACTCTAAATTATATATAAGATATATAAATTATTCTCATTGGAGAAAAAAAATATTAAGTCAGCAGTAGACTTTTTCAAATTTCATGAATTTCATAACCATTGTTAACCAGAGTTTGTTAGTTGGTTTAAATGATTTAAGACCAAACTCCAAGATTGTATGACATGAAACTTGTGTGTACCTTTTTGATGCAGCTTGCATTTTCCTGTAAAAACATTGGGAGAACTTGTAATAATATCCTTAATCAAATAGATCATTCTGGGATTAGTTTTCCTTTAGTGATCATTTCTTTAGTTTTCAAAGTCCCAGTTTGTTTTTCTAGATTTTGTTTTTGTTCAGTCATGAATAGTAGTTGTGCTATTACATCATTTCATGCAATTTGAGCTGTTCATGTCTTTGATAGTGAGAATTCTTTATCTATTTCCTAAACTTCATAAATGACATCAGAGTAGATAATAATGAAAAATCATATGACTCTAAACTATATATTGATAATAACTTGCATCAGGCAAAAAGCAAAAGATTGTAAAAATAATCTTTTTCATGCAGTCTAGTGGATTTTTGTTATATAAACTATGTATAGTTTTAGTAGACTATTAGTCTGACGATATATTGATATTAGTACCTTTATAAGAATCACCAAATTAAAAAGGAAAGCAACTTTAGCACCTGTATTGATACAATCAGTCTACCTGTGAATGCAATGCATAGAACGCTATGAACTTTATTATATACCAAGGTGTTTTAATTAAACATTTATTCTTTTTTAGTATTTTTCCCCAGAGAAAAGTTAGTCCTCAGTATTGATTAAATAATTTTAATTATTTGTGTTATATTAAGCCTCTTATTATTTATAAAAGTTACAAAAAAAAGCGGTTCGATTGTAATTTGGCAAAAACGTCTGATAGATTTTAAAATAATAATTCTATGTTAAACAAACAAAAAGACAGATTCTCCCAAACATTGCTAATTTGGATAAGCTCGTTATATTATGATATATTATAGTTGTATTATAATATATGATCTGTGAATGTTTCGAACCAAGATATTTAGAAAATGTAACATTAGAAGCGTAAAATTGTTATAATTTAACCTTAGTCAGTTCACCTACCGTTGCTTTTGGGTAATTTTTGGAAACTGTTATTTTTGTTTTTTAATTTTGACTTTAGGTAAAAATAATTATTTTCTTAAAGAATATTTTAATGATACAAAATTTATCATAAATTTTATTGCAAAAAAAAAAATGTGTTTTTTTTTTTCTAAAAATGTAATTTATCAGGTCCATGACTTCTGAACAAACATCGGCACAAACCAAGAGAGAAAGATATCGATTTTTCCTCAAGAGATCGCAAGAATATAACAACTTTGTGACTGTTTTTGTAGTTTATGACTTTTAGCTGGAGATACACACACACACAACTGTCCTTATATATATATATATATATATATATATATATATATATATATATATGAGGTACGTGCAAAAATGGCGTCTTCTTGTACGGACTATGCTTATTAAAAAGAGCTTATCATTAATTATTTAATTAGTTTCCGTGTAAACTTTGATTGTGTTTGAAAGATAAAAGCCTAAACTTAATCTCTAAACGAAAAAAACTGCATATTTACGTGTGAAAAATAAATTATAATGAAATATGTAATCACGGCGACTAAAAAACTAAAAAATTCATCGAATTTTGAACTTTGAAAAAATTACTTGTAAAAATCCCTTGAAAGATAAATATAAGTTTTTGGGAACTATTTCAAAGGTAATTATTAAATTAAAGTCATAAGATACTGAATTAAAAAAAAAAAATTTCCACGTTTTACTAAAAATTAGCAAAATTATCCCCCCCAAAAGGCATAAATTCATAAAATCCGTTATCACTTAACCGGTAAAGGACTGTTTACCAATTGACTATCTCTATGCAAAATATATGGAAGACAAAGATGTCATAATTTATCATTTTTAACTTTATATATAAAAATGGTTTTGTAATAGTTTATAGAAGTTGAAAATTATTATCCATTAATTTCTTTATTCTTTTTAAGGTTATAAACAAATTTAAGTACCCTTATTTTGTTATAATAAAAAAGGAAATGCTTATTTAATTAAAATATTTGTGAGTGTACGCAATTAAGATCTTATTTTATTTTTAACTAAAAAGGTTCATATTTAACTTGGTATTAGTTTTTAATTTAGTAATACTCTGAAATTATTGATGACGTCTGTTTACCAATGTCTTTCCTTAGAATTTGAAATAAAAGTTTTTTTAAATGTTAAAAATTATTTTTACGTTACGAACTGCGTCAATTTTATCATTTTTTTTTACATTTTTAAATTGTTACTCGATTTATTCTTAACGTGTCGTAACGATAAATTGCATTGATTCTATTTAAAATAAAGTGTTTTTTTTATAATTTTAAGTGTGAAACAGTAAATTAAAGTCAATGACTACACTGACAATTTATTCATTGATTGATTAAACAATGCTTTATTCAATAATAATATCGCTAATTCAAAAAATGAATTTTTCTTCGAGTTATAGTGATTTTGTTAACACAGTATTTAGGGGCTTTTTTTTGTAATATATAAAAAATATTTAAAAAAATTTTTTTTTAATTTTTAACATCTACAATGCTTTATTTTCATAGAAAACAAAAAAAATTTAATGCATTTTTTTTTTATTAATATATAAAAATATAACTTTAGTAAAGGTGTATTTTGTTTTCAACAAATAATACATTTTCACTAAGATTAAAAAAAAAATAATGGTTTCATTATATTCCGTGATTGTTGATTAATAAATATTGAAAATTTCATTAAAATTGGTTGATTTCCTGAATTTTAGTGTGTGTGTGTGGGGGGGGGTCAAAATGTTTTTACATTTTGGGAATCAGCCATTGATTTTACACGTACCTAATATATATAATTCCATGATAAATGCCAGTATACTGAAATCATATGCCCTTAATAGGGTTAAGATGAACATTCATATACACTAAATGTACAAAAGCAAGGAAATTCCCAAATTTTTACACTTTTATTGTCATTAAGGGTATGCGAGCACAACAAGGCTATGTATTTTACTGGTAGGAATTTTTCTTCAGTGCACCTCACACACTTCATCCACTCATGCATAGAGATTTATACTGTAGTGATGTGATAATGAAATGGTTTGGTTGATATGTAGTCATAACCTTAATGACAATAAAAGTGTAAAATTTTGGAATTTCCTTGCTTTTGTACATTTAGTGTATATGAATTTTCATCTTAACCCTATTAAGGGCATATGATTTCAGTATACTGGCATTTTTCATGGAATGTCACTACTTTTGTAAAGGCTATGTCTCAATACAATGGTCATTTTAAAGATTTTTTTTGAATTTTCTGGAAAACTAAGGTATATGGTAAACTGAAATTAAAATGCCATCAACTAGACCCTAGAACCTCTATCTCTGCCAAAAATCAGCTGAATCCATCAAATAGTTGATGAGATACAGGGTGGCACATACGTAGGTACAGATAACATGATTTCATGATTGAACGTTCTGGATCTCTGGGTTGCCTTGACTAATGATGCTGAAATTCTACACACTTATAGAACCTATCAAATAAAAATTTTGTGCAAAGTTTTAACTAATTTGGTTTATTGGTTTTTGAGTTATGACTGATCAAAGAAATGAGATTTCCAGCATAGGCCATTTGTGAAGTCTATTTAGGGATAGAGCGCTCTCGCCCCTCCCTTGATATAATATAAATATATATATATATGCTTGTATTAATTGCTACATTTATAGTAAAAAGTGCTCAATATCTGTATTAGAGCTTATGTAGCCATGAGGTGAACAGCTCATGATGATACTCATCTCGAGTTCTTCCGACTGGTTTATATCTGTATTAAAGAACACCTTAACGCACACATTTAATCAAATGCAAGAATTTTAATGAAAAAAAAATAATAGTCAATATCAAAGCCATAGAAAGAAATGGCAGCAACTTTAGAATAAAAGAGACAATACTAATAGCTGGACTCAACCCACAAATCAATAACAGATTAAAACTCAACACAGAATACTTAATCTAAACACAAACGCACACACATAGTTGTCCATATAATGTTCTCTATCCACCATTTAGTAGTAGTTGGTTGCCCGTTGTGTTCAACAATGACGGGTTTTACTCACCCACTGATGGGTCCTCACATGGCTGTACAGTTCAGTCTGTGATGCAGTCCATGATCCAACCTCCTGTCACAAGCGAAACAGGTATCCTTAAGTAGATGTTTGATTACAAGACGCACACAATGGTCAGATGGATCTGTTTGGTGAGGCCTGAACAGTACGTTTCTTTTGAATCCCTGCTCTCACAGGTCGACTTGAAAAGCCTTACGGACATCATGCGGAAGAACAGACTGCGTTGGTTGGGTCACATTGAGCGTAGCGATGGCTGGATTGCTAAAGTCCGAAAGTTGAATGTGCCAGCAGAGAACATCACCACTGGCAGACCCAAGTTGACTTGGGAGGACGTAGTCAAACGTGATAGGAAGGCCATGGGTATGGATTCCATCAAACCTTGCCAAAGACAGGAGTGGAGAGGAAGACTTAGATTTCGAGACTAGACAATCAGGCCCCACCCTCATCAGAGGATTAATTGTGGCCTGATTCAACAAATAAACCGGTTGATGATGATGATGATGATGATGATGATGATGATGACACACCTTCACTTTGGTGTTTCAACAGTGAGCATATCATTTTAAAGCAATAGGCAAGGTTAAGAAACTGTAAAAATGGATCATACATGAATTTAATGAAGTTTGGAAACTGTCCTTTTTGTAGTTAGTTAATTGCATATCTCTCAGGTTACTAAGCTTCTCAGAACTGTGAAAGCTTCTCCCTAGCCCCACTATCAGATATCCTAACAGATTACCACTTATTTAAGCATTATGAGGTTTATGTCTGCAACAAAAGGTTAAGCAATCGAGAAGAGAGCGTCAATTCATTCACTGAATTTCTGATGATTAAAGCTAAAGATTTGTATAGATACAGGATCTTTTCTTTATTTTGGGAGGTGGCATTGGTGAGGCGGCTACTGATGTGGACTGATTATCTGGGCGTGCCAAGTTCGACTCCAGTCACTTCTATAGCATCACTTTTATTATGGATGTTGGCAACCTTCACGTAGTCTCTCCTGTGAGTACCTGGGTCGAAAAAGAATCGGGGGGGGGGGGTCAATGCCAACAACACAATCGAGTCACTCAAAAAGTCGTACCCTGCTGATTCATACAAATTTACATTTTTTTTTTATCATTTATTTCATCTTTGGAACATGAGGCATGAAGTAGTGTACTGCGAACTACACTGTTGAGAACTGAAACTTTCAATCTAAAAAAATTTTTCTTTTAGTTAACATAAAAGGTTAAAGGTTTAAAAAAAAAAAAAAAAAGGAAAGTTGTCCTAAATTCAATCTGGTCAATCTTTATTGTTTAAAGCTTTTTCTCTGTTCTCATTCAGCTCTGGTTCAAACGACACGTGCTAGCAATCCGGGTCAGAATGGATCTGGGAGTAATAGTAACTAAGAGATGACCACATTCTTCAAAGCTCTCAAATCGGGCCTTCATCATCGGATGTAATTTAAGATTTAGCAATAGAGAAAACCTTAATCGATTTACTGAATTTCTTACTCTTAAATATAATGATTTTTATAGATTTGAGATTTTTTCATTATTTGACCATTTGAAAAAGATTATTGGTTCATGAGGGTCATATTTTCTTGGGACGCTTTGGTTAGTCGATGAAGAGGTGGGGGTCTTACGGATGGTGTCCAATACGAATTTGGGGACCCCCTGCACACCATGGAACATGTCATCACCAGCTGCCCCAAACACCGGCACCAAATGGCGATCTGGGCCTTATAAGCTGGACGATGAAACTCAACTGAGCTGAAGGTCTAAAAAGACATATGCAAGAAGAAGAAGAAGAACGAGGATAATATTTTGATTAAATCTACTCTTATAATTTGTTAATTTTGATCAGGGAAACAGTGTAATGGCCTTAGGCAATCCTAGATAGTTGGCTCATAAATGATGTGCTTCGGTTGCCTGTTACTAAAATTAGTCTTAGAATCATCTGGAAAGTGTGACTCAGGGGTCAATTTTTTCCTTAAAAGGAAATTCTCTTCTCTCCATTCATCCCGCTTCACTTCCTTACAAATATATATTCTCATTACTCCTTCCAAAGGAGGGAGAATTATTTGAAAAATCTATTTTTTGACATGATTTTTTCAAGAGTGAAGATGGAAACATATCAGGCTCCAAGACAATGAAAATCTCCCAGCAAATGCTACTTCACTTCATTTCTTAACCTTTTTCCATTTTTAAGGCACACCTTTTCAAGTTGCATTTCTGTTTCACTTGATCAAATTTAAATGTATTTATGTTGAGTACCCTTTCACACTTTTGATAATATATTATATATATATATATATATATATATATATATATATATCTTTCATATATAGGAGATTTGAACCTTTTTTGTGCATTTTCACAAATTAATGTCTAAACTTTTCAAACTTTAACTATATATATATATATATATATATATATATATATTCCTTTCACAGGTACGTAATTATTGTGGACACTTGCTATTTTGTATTTCACTGACATTTAGAACTTTGAAAACTCAAACCCTGCATTCATTTTGTTGCTCTCAATCCACATTCACCAAAACTTGCTTTCAAAACTTTATATATTTTTCTCGCTTCAACTTTGGAATGTATTCTTACTTAGATTAACTTCAATAAATGGGAGCCGATCTCTGATATAAAATCTATTACAAGTTTTGTTACTGAAAATTGAAACTATTCCTAAATGTTACCTTTGTCCTACCAAAATGTTTTAGTGATATCTGCATTGTAATAATAAGTAAAACAATACAATGTTACTAATTAGTAAAGTATTGATAATCATTTCAATTGTTCTAATTATAAAGAAAATTTTCTAATGCCAAAAAAATACCTATTAATTATCTACATGTTATATTCATTGATGTTTGGAAAAAATAGAAATGTTTCATTAATTAGTGATTGTTACTCACACAAATTGAGGAGATGGTGTTTTTAAAATGCACTGAATTAATGCAATTCCCTAATCACAATGAAACCATATATATATATATATATATATATATATATATATATATAAGATGTCTGATTGAAAAAATGTTCAGTGACAAAGTGTCAGGTGAAGAAAAGGTTAAGAATGGAAAGACAGAAAATTCACTGTTAAAAAGTTCTTGGAGACTGCATCACTGGAGTGAAATCGGGCATCTTTTGCATTTTGACAACCTTCTCACACACTCACGTCTACTTTTTATAACCTTCTCAAATTTTTCAAATTATAATTTTTGGCTATTCCTTGCCAATTTATCTATCGTTGTAATTCCTCTAATGATGAGATACCATTCTTTGAAAAGCCTGGCTTAAGGATAGAAAAAATAAACATGCTATCGAATACACCTTGCATTGAACAACTGAAGATGAAATAGATTTGTCATTCTTACATTTTCTTATTTCTATTTCATTTATCTATTTGTCCATATATATATATATATATATATTATTCATGGGTTACCTCTCATCAAGGCCTGGTGTCCACTCGAGGATAAGGGTAAAGAGATTGTTAGTTGGGTGATGAGCAGCATAATGAGAGGATTGGAAACAATAGGTATTTCAAGAAACTTTGTTCATGGAAGTCCGATTTGGTTTTAGCTAGCTTGCAAGCTAGTTACCTGCTACCAGACCCAGGGATATTCAAAGTTTACAACTCCTTCCATATTCCACATATCTTGTAAAGAAAACATGTCATGCATATACTAATTGGAATGCACCTCTCATGAGACTCCATTGTTGGAATGCACCAATCAGAACCCTAGTACTATTACACTAATAGTGCTTTCACAACTAAAGTTATGGGCTTAGAAAGATGTTAACTTTGTAATGTTAAGCCTCGATTAGAGGGTTCTTAAATTATGACCATTTTGAGAAACTATAATTTTAGGTCATTTACTTAAATCCTATTTAAATCAAAAGTAAAAAATCATTTCACTTTTGAGCTATGATTGGATTAGCCTTTACAAGAAATATCTTCTGGGTCTGCTATAATTTTGCAAACTGTTTTTATGTTTGTATGTCAAGTGGACAAAACGTGAGATTTGCGTAATTTATTTTATATTGAATCACAATTTTTTTCCTTAACAAATGGTTATGATTGGCGGACAAGTCGGACATAGACTGCAGTTGATTTGTACCAAATATGGTTGGATTAGTGAAAGGTTTATGAATTTAATTAACGATTTAATAGGTGTCATTTTCGGAGGAAGGGGTCATCCTATATATAAAACCTTAAAACTATCTGCATGAAAGATAAAGTATCTATTGCTTTTAACTATATAGAGATGAATATCATATCAATATTGATAGAAAGTCAACCTTACAAAACTCCTGCGGCCGTGTGTAGAAGAGAAGTACTACACAACAGATTTTTAGAAAGGTTTTTTTTTTTTTTTTTTTTTCCAAGTCTGAAAATGTTTGGACATGTTATATAAAGACATGTTCCTTTTTATCATACCCTATCGCACCTCTGAACCTGTATAAACCATTGCTGTCAACTCTATTATCTCCAAACTTATTTAATTTTCGGTGTGTGTACAATTAAAATGGACTCCTGTATGTCGCTAGGTTTATTATCAGATAAATAAGGAAATTTGATATTAATGTTTTGAAGAAGAAAAAAAAAAACTGGCCAAAGGTAACAATGCAATAAAAAGATCTTTATAAAGTTATTATTTTAGTCACAGAAACTCTTTGTTGTTAAAATGAATAAAACATTCAAGAGATATATTCAATAAAAAATATTTTCTTATTAGTGGACATGGTTTAGGCTTACACCTTTATTTGCATTTCTACAAAAGCATTAATTTCATGTTTCCATGAAATTAATGCTTTTGTAGATTGTGGAACAGGTGAGTTTTGCTATGATTGAAGCCTTACAAACTGCTAATTCCCCTAAAAATAAATATGAGATTCTACTATTTTTAGGCGATTACATTTAAACAGCCTGAAAAAGTAGGTGGTAAAAAGAAATTTAAGAAAAGAAAAGACAAATAATTAGATTTTAGAGTGGGGGATCAGTTTTGCATATAAATTTAACATAGAATGATCACCCATCTTTTGGGCTACCAGGCAATAATTGTCACCTGCATTTTATTTTATTGACAACTTTTTCAGACCACATGTAATCGCATAAAAAAGTAGAATCTTTTTTTTTCTCCTTTTTTTTATGTTAATTAGCAAAGGGGGCAGTACTATAGTTCGACCAGATTTTCTTTAAAAAAAACAAAAAAACGTTAAATTAAAATCGAAAATTATCTTAAAAAAGACAAATCCAGATTCTAAAATTTCTATACAATATCAAATGACCTTGTGGACGACTAAGCCGATATGGATGTTTATGGGGAAGTAAAAAGTTTTAGGAATAAAGAGCAGATTTTCTGATGAGTGATTATCATGTCAGATAGGTGTGATGCTTTAAGGAATTGGAAGATAAGTATGGTCACATAACAAGAGATAATTGAAAAGGACAGATGACAAGGTAACGGACACGACTGCCAGCTGGTGGTTCATTTGCCCCTTGAGATGTGTAGGGGAATGCGCTGATTTTCTCTATCTCCCTTCTATGTAAAATGTATGTGTATATAAAATTAAAATAACAACTATACTTATTTAAAATGAAAATGTTGATGCTTAGTTTGATCAACTAACATAAATATTTTTTTTCCCCATGTTTGAAATCTTTGGAAGTCATTTTCTGTATTTGAGGCAAGATTTTTATAGGTCGGATGCCCTTCCTGACGCCTACCCTGCGAGGTGATGAGGACCAATGTTTTTATCTAGACACCATCTCCAGGTGATTGCCTACCAAGGCTAAAGAGTTATTCCCCTGCCCTTTTGGGTTTAGATGTAGAACAGTTGAGGTAGCAGGTTCAGTTCACATAGGAAGGTTAAGGAAAACATGGGAAAAAGTGATGAAAATGAACTTGAGATAGATTAGTTTGGAAGTCGATTTCTTAAAGCCAACTCATGCCAGTAAAAAATGATGAAAATATCTAAATCCTTTTAAGAGCTTGTTAACTAAGAAACATAAGAGTGTATGTAGTTTATTTTGTTTACATTTTGTTTGTTTGTTTAGACTATATATATATATATATATATATATATATATGCAATAATATTTTTATAAATAAATATTAATTATTTAAATACTTACAGACATCGATGTTTCATGCTAACGCAATCTTCAGTGTAGGAACTAATTCTCAATGGTCGGTAGGCGCGAACCCCGATCACAAATCGCCACTGATTCGTAGTCGGGGATCTTATCCATCAGCCATAGCCAATTAGTTAGTAAATATAGAGGAACTTTAAATGTAAATAGCGAAATCGGCGGCTATTTACCAGGCAGTTAGAGTGATCTACAAAACGGCGTTCAGATCGTGCATATAGCTATTTGTACTGCTTGTTATTAAAGCTACTCGAGAGTGCCCAGCCTTATATATATATATATATATATATATGTATATATATATATATAGGGTGATTCATAAGTCACTTAGCTATTTATTTTTGAAATTCTAAAGTTAAAAAATACGGTAATACAAAACACAAAGTTTATTCAACAAATTCATTTATGGGAGTTTAAAATTACAGCAAATTTTCAAAATTTCCACCTTCGTTCTGCATGCATAGCTCCATTCTTTTTTGCAAGGAATTTACGACTCTTTGTAGCATATTTGATTGATTATGGTGTTGTGCGAAGGAGGCTTTCTGTTCACATCACGTTTCCATTGCCTTTCAACAAGTGTAGGAGATTCATCAAATTTGGCCATATGAATAACAATAAAAATTCGCTCTTCAATTGTAAATGACATTTTAAATAGCTAAGTGAAGTGACTTATGAATCACCCTGTATATATATATTATTTAGAAAATGAATGATGAAAATAAAAGTTGTACAATTACAATATTTATTAAATCATCAGAAGTTAAAAAAACAAGGAGGGATCTCATTATACTTAATCCATGGATTTTCAAAGAAACGCTAGATTATTATTTAAAGAAACATCATTTATCTTTACATTTTTATTCAATGTTATCTATCTATATATATATATATATATATATATATATATATATATATATATATATATATCGGGGTAACATTTTTTTCTTTAAGACATATTTCATTAAATATTACGGACAGTGTGGTGTGTCTTCATATCTTTCTTTTGATCCATTCTAAGTTCCTTATTAGTTTTCAAGCTGGAACTGACCAATGTATTTACTGTGCCCCTATTAGGCCCGAGTACTTTCAGATCCATCTGGATCCATATATCAGAAGCCTTGCACATTAAAACAACAAAAAATGTCATCCATTAACAAAAGTAATTTCAATAATAGTGAAAACATCCTAAAATGCTTATAATACTTATTGACATTACAATAGGTATTCAACATTAATTAATAAACATTCCCCACGTGTCAGTTTCTTTGAGTATTTTAAAGAGTTTTTAGGGGGGCGACAGGGGCATACCAGCATAAATTATGAAATCGGCTATGCAGAGTACAAATCTTATTGGATCTGTTATGTTCAATTATGCATTAATAGTTTTGGGAAAGGTATGAACCCAGTTTCCTCTCAGTTGTGGGTTCAACAGCAACTTATGTTCAACTAATCATATACAATGAATCATTTACAATGAGTATTCCATTTCGACATTAGATAACATTAAAGAGGTTGATAAGCTGTAAAACGGACAAACCACAACTTATCTGTGCTGTACTCTCCCCCTCACCCCCACCCGACCAAATAATTTCTTAATTTCACTTTCTGAAACCCATGTGATCCATTAGTAAATTGATCTTCCTAACCCTAACCACTTGTTTATTTGACAGCTTCCATACAACATCCAAGTCATTAAAAGTGTGAACTTTGTTCAGCTGGAGTCGATGAGTAGATATTTACACATTCTACCCAAAAGGCTGACCTTTTGTTTTGAATACACAGTCGCCTTTGCCCTCCCTCTTCCTACTCTCCTATTGTTTATCACCCTCATCCTCTTCCTCCTTCTAATCATCATCCAATCAGCTACTGTTTAATTTCTAATACACATTTTTATCTCTGTACCATTCCTCCTCCTCCTCCTCCTCACTTTGAAAGCAGGTCACTTTGCTAGTTTATTACATTTTGTCCAATGTCCTTTTAGATTGTTTGCACTTCCGATGGGAATGATTCTCTTTTCTTTGCAAATTTTGTAAATTAAGAGCCACGGTTAGCTGGGGAATACTGAATCAACCTCTCTCACTCTCCATTCTCAATATCTCTCTCTCCATTCTCAATATCTCTCTCTCAATTCTCTCTCTCTCTCTCTCTCTCTCTCCATTCTCTCTCTCTGTCCCTTTCTCTCCGATTTACAGATAAAACAAATTACCTTTTCTATCTTTTGTCATAACTGAAGCAGAAGAGAATGTGAAATCAAGAGAGGCGAGTTGTTTAACATTGCCGCTGTTGTTGACATGGTTCCCAGGGCGGGCTTGCAATCTCACAATGTATTATGTTGCCCAGGATAGATGGAAATAGTTTGCCTGGGAAACCAATCTACAACGGCAAGGAAGACACATAGTTTGAACATTTGCTTAGATATGGATAGTTGACGATATTTCACAGATGAACTATTCTTGTTGCTATCTTTCAGACTGAAGAAAGCAGGAAAGTACAATGGCCAAAACGTTTTAAAAATCAGAAGCGGTTTGAAATCTGTAAATAATATAAAGTCTTTTTTGTATAATTTCGATTATTCGGACTACTGTTCTCATCTTGAGTGTTATCATCACAACGTTTCGGCCGCTGTAACCTCCAGCCTTCTCCAGGTGTATCTTTTTGAACACAGGAATATTTCTGTCAAACTTAGGAATCTGGACGGAATTTCAATTCTAAGTGATAGTCAACTGAAGGTTGAAGGTTCAATCCTTGGTGCGAGCGATACGAAGAATTGCGAATTACTGAAGACTTCTACCAGTCATGGTTGACAGAACGAGAGCATGCTACCCCCATATTCCCGAGTTCGAAAAGATACACCTGAAGGCGGACGAAACGTTGCGATGATAACACTGAAGATGAGAACAGTAGTCCAAATAATCGAAATTATACAAATTATCAATCCTCATCTCAAAAATTCAGAAACGTAAAGTCTTTTTTGTGATGAGGATTCATAATTTGAATAATTTTGACTACTATTCTCAACTTTTCAAACTTCGGATCCTGAACGGAATTTAAAACTAATTCTTTTATTTAATGGCTAGCGGAATTAGAGCAATCTACTTTCATGGATTAAATAAAGGGTTTAGTTCGAAATTCTGTCCAGGTTCCTGGGTTCAATTAGAAGGCTCCCAAATTTGAAAAGATGTTGAGGGTTACATCTGCCGAAATCTTATGAATATAGCAACCAAGATGAGAATAGTAGTCCGAATAAACCAAACATCTTTATGGAAAAATTGTTGGTATACTCATTTCTTTTTAATGTTCTGACAAGCTGTTTGATTTTTAATTTTTATAGATTATTTAAATAATGGTTTCTTCTTGACATAACAATACGATTTTAACTCCAGTAAATACGATTTTAACTACAGTAAATACGATGTTATGGAAATGTGTTATTGTGTAGAAAAGTAAGATTTCAAGTTTTAGTGAAAACAAACGAGTGGTTTTTATTTAAGATTTTAAAATCTTACAAACTTTCAAATCGATGGAGTCAGACATCAAGATTGAATCTGTTTGAGTTATCTTTTCTTGAAAATTACTATTTCCATTTATTTTTGAATCATGTAAACATTCAAAATGGCTGTCATTTACAAAGTCTTTTCTAAAAGTTTATAAAATTGTTTTCACTAAAACTTGAAACATTACTTTTTTATAGAATGAAATTAGAATCGTATTTAATTTAGTTACAGGATTTGTATGCCAAGAAGTACTAAAATATGATATTACTTGCCTGGTAGAGAGAGTTGGTCTGTTCTCCAATGTATTGTTGTTGCAATGGCGTTCACCGGGTTAGGTTGAGCTGGCTTCTTCCCTGGCCTGCACGACATCCCGACTCATGCAGCCCATGTACGGCGTTCCTGAGCAAAGTTGCACAATATGGCGAACCAATCGTGATTCCATCATCGAAGATCGACCACCTGTGGTCCTGAGTGCTCAGTCAAGTCGTCTTTGGTGGTTGTCCAAGTTCTCAGCTATCCACCGATACACTTCTGCCACCCAGGCAGTAAGGTAGGGAGGATTACATCGCAAATTAGCACTTCCTCCTGGTGATGAGCTGCATCTCGACTATAATCTGAAAAAGAGTGTAATCAAGGGAGGCGCGAGAGCGCTCTTCTCCCTCAATAGACTTCAAGAATTATCTGTGTGTACATATGTACGTACGTATGTGCCACCCTGTATCTCATCAACTATTTGATGGATTCAGCTGATTTTTGGCAGAGATAGAGGTTCTAGGGTCTAGTTGATGGCATTTTAATTTCAGTTTACTATATACCTTAGTTTTCCAGAAAATTCAAAAAAACCTTATGAGAAGGCATTGTATTGAGGCATAGCCTTTACAAAAATAGTGACATTCCATGATAAATGCCAGTATACTGAAATCATATGCCCTTAATAGGGTTAAGATGACAATTCATATACACTAAATGTATAAAAGCAAGGAAATTCCCAAATTTTTACACTTTTATTGTCATTAAGGGTATGACTACATATCAACCAAACCATTTCATCACTACAGTATAAATCTCTATGCATGAGTGGATGAAGTGTGTGAGGTGCGCTGAAGAAAAATTCCTACCCGTAAAATACATAGCCCTGTTGTGCTCGCATACCCTTAATGACAATAAAAGTGTAAAAATTTGTGAATTTCCTTGTTTTTGTACATTTAGTGTATATGAATTTTCATCTTAACCCTATTAAGGGCATATAATTTCAGTATACTGCTATTTATCATGGAATTTATGGAGTTTGTCAGATAATCAAATGCTCATGCATTGTTCGCAACAGGATTTCATTACATATCTTATATGACGACTAGAAAATGGTTTCTGTGAAATAGGCTTTATTCAATTTATATGAATAATCACCTTGACATACCCGTTCCCGTAAGATCATCAAAATTAAACGACATTGAGACAAGTCAGTACTTAGATCGGTGACCATTTGAAAATACCAAGCGTTATGGTCGACCAATGTGAAACAGTTGGCCATTGTTGACATCTTGTAAGTAGTCAACTAAATGTGTAGTGGTATCTTTTTGTAATTAACTCCATTATTTGCTCTGGGGGTGTATCTTAATTTCTTCATGATTTATTTGGTCTACCTTTTTATGGCAAATAGATCTAGATGAATATATCTTCCCCATAGGGGTAGTGGAAGAGCCTCTAAAAAGACAACCGTTCGCTTTGATATCAAATCAAACAATCAAGAGGCAGTATCTGTCTTGCTTCTTTGCCATATCACTTCCTGCCATGATGCAACTTTCTGCACACGTCAGCCTAACTAATACCTTCAGCTCTAATGGAAAATTCCTTCTTTTTTTTGCTAAATCTAACTTTACATGGAAAATTCCGTTTTAACATTTTTTTTTACACACTCACACCCAATCTTGCTAGACTGTATGTAAAACTTAGTCCTAGTCGCCTTGCAAGTCAGGGGATGACTACCAATCTAGTTTGTTGTGATCTGTGCCTACCATACACTGACCAGCCATGACAGATCGATTTTTTTTATATAAAAGCTTACAAAATGCTGGAGTTAACTTGAAAAAAAGATTACATTTTGCATGAGGTAACAATAAAAGGGAGCTAAAGTAAAAGAAAGATAAAGTAGTGTATATTTGTAATGGTAGGTGGAATTAATAAGCCATTTGTAACATCCATGGGAAATCCTTTTGACCCCAACAACATTCTTTTCTATGGTTCTTTTGCTGCTTTTTTTTATAGCACTGCAAAGTTACATAGTATGTAAGCTTCTCCTTACTGTACAGGAAGGGGTGGGGGGTAGATCTTCAAAAAAGATGTCCGAATCTTTCCAGCTCTACTGCCCAAGAGCAACATTTTGCTATCTTCTTCTTCTCTACATGTAACTTCTTATCTTGACATGTAGCTCTAATTCTAAACTTCTAATGGAATTTTCCGCTTTTCTGTTTAACCTCATGTTGAAAATTCCGTTTTTAACACAGCCATGACTAAATATTGTTGCATATTATGCAGCATGAAGAGAGAGAGTAAATGAGAATTTTTTTAGGACAGAAACTTATGAACAAGTTACGTTACAGAAAAATGTTTGTATCGTGAATTGTTCAATTTTGCTAGTCTGGTTAAACAATAAAGTACAGGTACTATTTATTTAGTTGACTCCCACTGCAGCAAGGTTAGAGATGAGGTCAGTTTATAGTGGGGAATACAGTCCCCGCCCCCTCCTCGAAAAGGGGGCATTTTGGATGGTTACAAAAGTTGCCTAGATTAGACCTGTCTGATTTCCCTGGTAGAGCGATTTCAGGTGACCAGCAATAAACCAAGCCTCCTCCTGAAGCAGGAGATAATGCTTGGGACGATGGTCACCTGAGACCAAACAAAGTGCTGTACTGTACATACTAGTGTTGAGACAATTAATTAGAGTTGTAAAAAATCAGAACTTTTTGAGGTGTCGAAATCGATGCCTATTTTCCAATGCCGAAAACTATTTTTTTTTATTTTATTTTATTTTTATTTTTTTAATTTTGTTTTAAACGAAATTTTCCATTTCTGGTACTAATGATAAAATAATAAATATTAATTGATTTCAAACTACGAATAAAACTGAAACTTATAGATCACAAGTGTATTTTTGTATTTGCAAAATTATATGCACATATTACATGGGTTTTTACGGTAATCCGAAAATGAAAAAAACAACAATAATTTTACAGCTATATATATTTAGAAATTAAAGAAGAATCAGAATTGGTAATTATATTAGAATTTGGGGGGAAAAAATCGTCCCATTACTACTACATACATTAGTCACCTATTTTGTAGGCCATGATAGACTTCATTAATGGATTCTTTGATATATTTTGTTTTTATTGTGCAGTATATATAAATAATAAATATCGTAATTATATGAAATTTAAATTAAAGTGTTTACCCTCCCCCTCTTGAGGTAGGAGGTAATGCTTGGGTGGATGGTCATCTGAGACCGAACAAAGTACTGCACTGTGGGCCATGATAAACTTCCTCAATGGATTCTTTGATATGTTTGTTTTTTATTGTGCCGTATATATAAATAAATGGTACTGTAATTATATAAAATTTAAATTTTAAAAAAATGTTTACTTTATTACGATGTGAGAAAATGTTATTTTTGTCTTCTGATGAAACTGGCTTGATTTGGCATTCAATTATTCAACCTTAATCGAATCAGTCATGAGAAATGCATTCTTAATCACAATGGATTTCTCTCACATCTGAAATGTTATTCTTATTCTTATCAGTATTTCATGGTTATATGGAATTCGTATTATTTTTGCTAAGAATAAATGTTGCATTCCTTCTTCATCTCTACCTACATTTACATCATATATATACACATGTGTGTGTGCATGTATGTATATGTGTACATGCATATGTATTTGTGTGTTTAAATGGGTCTTTTTACGTGTGTGTGTGTGTGTATATATATATATATATATGAGAAAGGAAGGATGAGAGTAATCTGACGTAATGGGAAATGAAAAAGGAAAAACAAAAAGATATTTTTTTATATATATATTCAACGTTTTGTCTTTATTTGTAAGACTTCCTCAGGATGATAATTTTAAGAAAAATGTCATGCAAGTACATCGAAATATTGGGTAGACATGATGGGTCGATGAGAAAAAGTAGTAGCCGTGGCTGCTGACAGAACTGGACCAAGGTCCGGGCTGAGAGAGGTCAGTGGCAGGGAGTGAAATGAATGTGGATGGCTGTGAGTGAAAAAGGGGGAGGGGGGAGTGTTAGTGAATTTGTCTTAGGGTGGAAGAGAGGGGAGGGGGTGTTGAGGTTTTTGTCGTGGTGAGGTGTGGCATGGATTTTGAGGGGCTGGGAAAGAGGACGGGAGGGGGGAAACTCTGTGGCTTTGGTATGTAGGTAGTGTCATAGTTTTAGAAAAAGATTTGAAGAAATGAAGATAATTTGAAATGTGTGCATGTGTACTTATATTTATATATGTGTGCATGTACAGGTCTATGACAACCCATCTAGGAGTAGAAGAATCTGATTTAAAACCTGCTGATAAAGTGATTACCGGTCATCCTGCCTTGGCATGTCACTGGCTTATAATCATGATGGCTCATATTATATAAGTGTTTGTTACTAAAGTCCAATGATGTACAGATGTCTCTCTCTGGTCTCATCTGTCATCCGAACGCATCTACAAAGTCACAGATGAGGAAGATGACAGTGGAGAAATGTGATGAGATGGCAATCATCTGTGAAGATGCAGCGAATATTTGTGATTTGTTCCTTCCAACCATCTCTCTCAGACATCGTTGTCGGCATGTCCTTCAGATGGCATCTCAAGTCTTCTACAAGTTGGTCAATTTAGGTGTGATGAGGTCTTCCAACCGATCTTTTACTGCATAATATATTCTATGGGAGGGCATCACTTACAGGTTCTGACTTCCTTCTTCAGACTTTACCAACAAGCCAAAGCCTTCTCTCTTAGCGAGACTGAATATAGACGGTTTTTGGTCAGATGTTTTCCCCAGCTGATGTCCGATGCAACTCGTAACATCTTTGTATATGTTCCGTCAACTGATGCGTCTTGCTGTTTCATCAGTGTCAAAGCTGTCTCGCCATAGAAAAAAACATTTCCACTGTGACCCTAAAAATAGTCTCCCTTAACATTGTCATTGCGTATTTGTTTTGTGTTCTTAACACGTTTTAAGACTGATCACTATCACCAGTCGGTCCTTCGATGTACGGAAATTTGTTAAAATTTAGGCAAGAATGATCAGTAAATCAAATAGATCCAAAGAAAATGTGCATCTTTTGATAAAGTATGCTTGAATATATACAAGGAGGCGGATGAACTCGTATTAAAATGCCAACACAAAAACAAATTTTAAAAGTCAGCAAACATAAGTATTGTATCTAGGTTTATCAACCAAAACACACCCATGCTGACAAAAGCTGTCGAATGGTTTATTCCTATTAGAAGATTGCATGAGGCAAGAAACGGATGTCACAGGTAAACAATACATAATACAGAAGTCTGTCTAAAACGTATCCGACCTTAGGCCAGAAAAAATATTTCAAATACGTGGGTTGTGACCCTAATACCCTTCAAAGTAGGCCATTTGTACTTGCACACACTTAGCCCAGCGATCGATCCACTGCCGGAAACACCTCTGGAAGTCTTTTGGTATGGTGTTCATCTCCGCTGTCGTGTTCCACATTATCTCTTTTTTCGCACCCTCTCAAAAACAGCTGCACTCTGAGCAGTTTGGGGCCTGCCAGAACGCTGGTCACTCTTCGCTGATGTGCGGACATTTTTTAATCAATTGAACCACTCTTTAATTTGTGTTACACATCGCATCTTCTCCAAACACCTGCTGAATTAAACGCGACGGTGGAGATGAACATCATTCCAAAAGAAGACTTCCAGAGGTGTTTCCACAATGGATGGATCGATCGGTGGGCTAAGTGTGTGCAAGCACAAGGGGCCTACTTTGAAGGGGATTAGGGTCCTAACCCTGTCGCGTATTTGAAATATTTTTTTCTGGACTAAGGTCGGATACTTTTTAGACAGGCCTCGTATGTATTTATATGAAAAGATTTATTTATTAATAGCAGGGCTATCCTGTGTTGCCCATGGTGTCTCTCTCTCTCTCTCTCTCTCTCTCTCTCTCTCTCTCTCTCTCTCTCTCTCTCTCTCTCTCTCTCCCCTCTCTCTCTCCCCTCTCTCTCTCTCTCTCTCCCCTCTCTCTCTCTCTCTCTCTCTCCCTCTCTCTCTCTCTCTCTCCCTCTCTCTCTCTCTCTCCATCCCTCTTCCTCTCCCTCTCTCTCTCTCTCTCCATCCCTCTTCCTCTCCCTCTCTCTCTCTTCCTCTCCCTCTCTCTCTCTTCCTCTCCCCCTCTCTCTCCCTCTCCCTCTCTCTCCCTCTCTCTCCCTCTCTCCCCCTCTCCCCCCTCTCTCTCCCCCCTCTCTCTGTCTCTTATATATATCATAGAGATGACAACAGGAGCTGAAGAAAGCTGGATGGCTACGTCCTTCTGTGCTTGAAACCGACGGTACAAATGTTGTACTAATTTTTCTGTGAGATCAGACAGTAATAGATAAACGTAGTTGCCCAAGGTATTCTGTTGGCACATAACTTTAGATTTGCTTCGAATTTTTTCTTTTTCACTTTTCTTCACCTCCTGATGTTTTCTTATGACAAATTCAATTTCTGGGTTTGCACTTTTTGTCTGCATGTAGTCTTGCAAAGATGTAAAATCATTGAAATGCGGATTAATTAGCGTTGACTGTACCAGTGTTTATTTATATATATATATATATATATATATATAATGTTTTGAAAAAAAACAAATTTATGACATATTCATTTATGTCTGTTTGAAGAATTCAACATCAACAACTATAATATAATAGCTCTGGTTGTTCTAAAGGTTCTACTATTGAGCTGATTTCATACCTGTAGTATTTCTGGTCTAAATATACCTCCACTTTCCCTATGTCTAGGGTGTGGCTAAATTATTCGATTCTCCATTGTATTCCCAAGTCTTTTATAAGACTTCATTTTTCTTATATATATCTTCATTCACATTAATTTTTGATCACACCCCCTCTCTCTGACTGCCTTTCTCACCCTGTCGGCGGAGCCGTGAATTCGCCGACTGCAACCCCATGGAGAGGGGTAACCTCCTCCCCTCACTACCCCTGAAAACGGGGCCACCTGTTGGTCGTGGGTGGCGAACCCGGTGGCTAGGCATTCATCCACTTCGACTCTTACTTTGGCTAGACGGGAGGTTAAAGAAGCCCGATCCAATCAATCGGCTGGTCATGTCATGTCCTAGTATCTCTAAGTTCATCCCTAACCATATTATTCGATCTGATTCTTAAAAAAATCAAAGCCTTATTTCTCCTTTTTATTTTTCTCCCCAAATAGATGCTAGAAGGTGGTGATCAATCATGTTGAAAACAAAGAAGATTTCCAATGTCAAAGAGTAATGTTTTTCTTGGAATGGTATTTTCTGAGAATAAAGTTTCCCTCTCTCAGAGGAATTTCCTTCTGGAAGTAATGTTACCACTTTCTATGAGGAATGTATTCTGGGAGCAATGTATTCTGGGATCGATGTATTCTGGTTATCTAAGAGCAATGTATTCTGGGAATATAAATAATTACTCTACTTATGGAATTATATTTGACTACTTTATTCCAAACAACACAAAACTAATGCTATAGGTCTATGGTTTAGTGGATTGTCAGTCTTTTCCCAGCTTCGGTGTGGGTATTCTCAAAGAGTAATGTTTTCAAGGAACAATGTATTCTAGGAATATAAATAATTATCCTACCTATAGAATTATCTTTCACAGCTTTATTCGGCATTAAATAACTCACAGATGGTTGATATGCCGTAAACCAAACCAGACCATCTGACTGTCTATCTCTTTCATTCATGCACAAACGTTTCTAACTGATAGAGCGCAAAAAGAAAACGTAATCAGCAGCTGACTGACTGTTTCATTTAGTTTCAGTGTTGCTTTTCAAACAACTACCAGTAAGAATAAAGAAAGATTTTTTTCTAACCCCTACCCCAATCCGGCCATGTCCGAATTTGATCCCTGGTGATCCCAAGCAAACGAATATTAGAGTATTATTTTTTTACCATAACCAACACAGGGTCATACTGAATCAGAATATGTACGGTTTGTAAGTGTATCTGTGGTAGTTTCTGAGTTTTAGCCAGATAGACGGAAATACAACTTGTGGAATCAATCAGTTCTAAGTGACAGTCTTCTGGAAGTTGAAGATTCAATCCTCACTTCAGGCTAGAATAACTAGGAATAAAATTTTTAAAATTATGTAACACTTCTACCCGGTCATGGCTGACTGGGCAAGAACAATCTACTCCTGTGAATTAAATGAACGATTCAGTTCGAAATTCTGCATAGGTTCCCAAGTCCGACATTAAGATTCCTGAGTTTGAACAGATGCACTTGAAGGTCAGGGGTTACATCGGCCGAAAAGGTAAAAATAAGAACTAAGATGAGAATAGTAGTCTAAATAATACAAATTATCAATCCTCATCTCAAAAATTCCTAAAGATTACTACTACTACTATGTGTGTGTGTTTGTCTGTTAGTACATTCTAAATTTTTAGCATTTATAAGAAATTATTTTTTTGTATTTTAAAGAGAACCCGCAATTTGGTCGTTTACACCAATAAACATTGGGATTTCTTTACAAAAAAAATAATTGTTGCTACAGCATGTCAATAATGTATGGATTGTAAATAGTTTTAAAAAGCAATATTGACAGATTTTGTGTTATTGGATTGCAGGAGCAGTGTTGGGAGCTTTCGGATAAGATATTTTAAATAATCTGGAAGTTATACCGATGTGTTAAAGAAAAGTAGAAATACAAAAAAATAAAAGAAGTTTTTAATTCTTTTTTCATGTCCAAATGGGATATTTAAGGGTTTTTTTCTTTTCTTTTTTTTTTTTTTTTTTTTTTTTCTCTCTTTTTCTGGAGACCTAAATAAATAAGATTGGTAATTTAAGGGTTTATTTTTTCTCTCTAAAAGTTTTTAATTCTTTTTTCATGTCCAAATGGGATATTTAAGGGTTTTTTTCTTTTCTTTTTTTTTTTTTTTTTCTCTCTCTTTTTCTGGAGACCTAAATAAATAAGATTGGTAATTTAAGGGTTTATTTTTTCTCTCTAAAAGAAATTCAAAGATAATGGGGGAAAAAAAAGGCTGTACTTTTATTTTGATCAATCAAGTAAACAAAAATAAATGGGTGAAAAAAAAAAAGAAGAAAAATGTCAGCATTTTTTTCCTTTTGTTTAAAAACCAGTTTGACAAGTTTTCTTTTATTTGGAAGACTCCTCGATTTAGGCTTTTACTTTTTTTCTTGTATTTGGTGAGATGTAGATTTTGTTTGCTGAAATAGACTCAATCGCTCCAAGTAGCATCAAGGTTGGTTCCATGGTAGGGTTTATTTATTTTTTTAATCATTTTTTTTTTTAGATTTTGAAACAAAACCGGTCATAGATGTCCTTTCCCTCCCAAGTATTTTATTGAGCAAGCAACAAGACAACAAAAAACACTTGCATAATAGCACAAGTTGGTTTTGTGCTAGTGAAATCTTTTTACTGATAAGCATATCTATCTATATAAAGTTGGATATGTGTTTATACAGGGTGGGCCAAAATAAGGGTCCTATCTTTAAATTTGAATAACTTGAATTTGAATAACTTCCACAAAATAAAAGTTAAACTCACCAAACTTTGTGTGTGTAGACTGACCCTTCCGAGATTTTTTGAAATAAACAAAACAAATTTTAGCCGAAAAACACTTCTTAAAACTTACAAAAACTAAAGTATTGTTTTTTACACTGTTTTAAGTTTTTTAAGCAAAAATAATGTTTTCTAAATGAGGGTACGTTCCTTAGGGCTAATACGGCTCATGCTTGCTTCGGAAGGGGTCCTTTACTTATTCTAAAAAAAAAAAAAAAAAATCAATAAATAAAAAAGTTATGAATTTTTAAAAATAGGACCCTTATTTTTGCCCACCCTGTATATTTGTATATACAGCATTCACTCCTAAATTAATTAACCGATCATTATGAATTTTGGAACACAGCTGCTAGGTGTAAGGGGTTCAAATGTGGGCTATTTTTATTTTAATCTAGTTTCATGCAAAGGGGTGGAAGTCCTTTGTGAAAATTCAGATACTTCCGATTTTTGTGAAATTTTCACAATAGGTAGTAATTAATTAAATTAATTAAATAAGTATTTCCCAAACTTCAGTTTCTTTGGGGTATATTAAAGGGTTTTTGAGGAGCATAATATGGGCAGAACCTCCCATTTAAAAATTCAAATATGTCGGTTTTGTATTGAATTTTATAGACACCAATTAAACAAGATTCCTTGAATTTCAATTTCTTCTTACGACCCCTTGAGCTTAAGCCTTACATTTTAGACATTGAAAAAAACATATAATGGATTTTGATCAATATTGAAATAAGGATTCTAGACATGAGATTTAGTAGTATTATATCTTGAATTTAATCTTTGTAAGGGGATATAAAAGTGGTGCAAACTGTTCTGTTTGTGGAATGCATTTTACCTATTCTAGGACGTGTATTCTAATCTAATTGTATATATATATATATATATGTTGTGTTGTGTGTATTTACGCAGCATTTTCTCATTTATGCAAACATTGTTAAAAATAACAGAATTTGTCTGCTTAATTATACCTTTTTTATTTTTTTAAATTTTTCTAATGGGTTTTTTGCATTAAAATCAAAAAAATTAATAAATGTTCCATAGGTTTCACAGGTTTCACGAACGTTTTCGATTCTTCATCGAATCAAAACGAACAAAAAACGAACAAAAAAGCTGGAGAAAGAAGGGAATTTTAAAAAGATGGTGGAGAAATGCGCATAGAACGTGTTTCGCATTGTTCCTGTGAAACCTATGGAACATTTATTATTATTTTTTATTTTAATACAAAAAAGAAAAAATAATTGAAAAAATAACAAAATGTTTAATTAAGCAGACGAATTCTGTTATTTTTAACAATGTTTGCATATATATATATATATATGTTTGGGAAGCATTTTTTTTTTAAAGATATATTTCGATAAATAGTGCAGATGGATTGTGCCTGCATAACTCGAACATTAATGAGGCATCTAGAAAGGATCAAAGAAAAAATACCCAGACACAAGTCATCTGTACTATTTAACAATATATATATATATATATATATATATATATATATATATATATATATATATAAATAAAATGTGTGTGTGTAAAAATGAATTTTGCTTCTTTACTGCAATTTCATGGTTTTTCCATTCTTTGAAAGTGTTTTAATATATTCCTGAAATATGTTATACATTTGAATACAAATACACCTTTCAAGAATATATTAAAATACTTCTAATTCCGAAGAATTATTAACCTATGAAATTGCAGTAAAGGATTAAGTTTAACAAAATGTATTATTGTTAGAAAGCTCTATCTGAAAAGATATTGAGCCCTGTATATGTACAGGAGTCTGCTGTTTTGATTCGGCTCGATTTTGGAAACCATATCTGAACAACTGTTCTTAATAAGTTAATTTTCATGTTTATATATATATATATAACATTGGAATTTATTTCTGACGGTATATTATGTATTATGCTGCTTTTTTATTTGACGTTCATGTTTGAGTGAATAATATCATTGAATAAACGATTAATTATGTCCACGGAGCTGAGAATAAACAAAGAAAACCACAAAATGAAAAATGAGACTCATACAGGATTTGAACCTGTCCCTCCAAAAGAGGAACCACCTAATGTAGGTGTTGACTTAGACTGCTTGACTAATGAGCTCCACGTTTTGTTTTTTTTTTGTTTTTTGTTGTATTTTTATCTCCCTCCCACAGCGGTAAGATGTGACACAAGGTCGGAAAGTGGGATTGAAAAGCCAACGCCCTAGAGGATGAACACTCTGGCCTACAAAAAATGCCTGGGCAGCCCCGTCGGCATTCCCCGGTAAGGGCGCTACAGGCAATTAGCAATAAACAAATCCCTTCTCAAGGGGTGAGAAGACACAGCCTGAAAGGGTGAACCTCCTAGAACTGCACAGGACAAACCCTTAGACCGGCGGAATCAAGGCCTGAAGGTCAAAACTGTGCCGGTCTAAGGGGTGCAATATCCATCGGAACAGATACTACACTTTGATCTCGGCCAAAAAGCCAAAATCTATATGATTAGAGAAAGCTGAATTTGTCTAAATAACTAATCTTCATTATTTTGTTATTTATTTATTGTTTTTTTGTTTTTTTTAGCCATCCTTTGATTACCAAGCTCTTTGAATTAAAAACATCCCAGCCTGATCTTGCTCAATTATTGGTTGAACAGGTAAGAAATATTTTTATTTATATATTGGTCTCTTCTTTCTTAATTATACAGCACCTTGATCCTTTTTTCTTCACCCCTTCTCTATAAACATATGTTCATTTTATTTTTCTGTTCATGTCAAAGTTTCTTGATTTAAATTTTTATTCATAAATTAGTGTTAGCCTCCATGTTTATGTCACATTGTCTGTTTAACTATTTCTTAATATATGCACTCTCCCTGCGTTCAAATATTTACTTCCTAGAAGACAAGTGAGTTAAAGTTGGAGGAGCAGACATGGTTACAATAAATATTATAACGCAATAAAATTCAATTTCAATCATGCGACCATGAACCTTCAAGGCCATCATTAAGTGTATGGAATTTCTGAAACCATTTCTTGTACTGTCCGATCACTCGTGGACCCTTTGCCCTATGCTCTCTTGATATTGACCGTTGTTTCGAAAGCATTCAGATTGAGCTTCAACTTCATAATTAAATACTCGTATCTTTCAAAATTCTATTCTGAAAGAAATTATTAGTAATTTATTAAAGAGTACACATTTATTAACGAGTACGCGTTTTTGACGAATATGTTTCTTAAAAAGTACAACACAACAATTATTAACCCTTAAATACTTTATTTTTTTTATATTGTTTTGAAAAAAGTTAAAAAAAAACGTTTCATAGGGCTAATATAAAGTATTATAGATTATGTTTTTGAATAAAAATAAATGATGCTGCAAATGTGCAACAAATGGCATAAAATTTTACATGTATAACAAAACACAAAAGATATGCATCTAAATAATCATAATACAGGGTGTTTCAAAAGTCTTGGGAACATAACGATTTTTAATAACTCAAAAACTATTAGGAGTTGAAAAATGAAATTGGTACCGTTGGAAAGGTTAAAGTTTCAAGTTTTGTGGGGAATCTTCAAAGTTGCTCAATATGAGCACCATTCGTCATACGGCAGACATCTAGTCGATAGTCCATTTCCTGCCAAACGCGTTCCAGCATCTTGACGTCAATGGTTCCCACAACTGCCGTTACTCGAACCTTTAGTTCGTCAATATCTCTTGGAAGGGGCGGCACATAGACTTGTTGCTTGACAAAGCCCCAAAGGAAAAAGTCACACGGGGTAAGATCTGGAGACCTAGGAGGCCAGGGCATGAGAACGTCATCACCTCGCCTAGATCTCCCAATCCATCTACCAGGCAGCCTTGTGTTAAGAAACTGCCTTACTCTAAGACTCCAGTGTGGTGGTGCACCATTTTGTTGAAAAATGAAGTCATCAGATTTTGCTTGTTCCAACTGAGCCATTAACCAGTCTTCCAGCATGTTGAGATAGGATTCACCAGTGATAGTTGCCTCTTTAAAGAAGAACGGTCCATAGACACCTTTCTTGGAAATTGCACAAAACACGTTCACTTTTGGTGAATCTCGCTCGTGCTCAAGAAGTTCATGAGGATTCTCAGTACCCCATATGCGAGTGTTATGCTTGTTAACTTTGCCATTCAGATGGAAGGTCGCCTCATCGCTAAAAACAAGCCGGTCATCAAAGCCGTTATCTTCCAACTTCTCTTGCATTGCAATGCAAAAGTCACGGCGAAGTGGCTTATCAGTGTCCTTCAACTTTTGGACCAACTTGAGCTTGTAAGGTACCATTTGCAGTCGTTTCCTTAAGACACGCCAGACAGTTGCTGGAGCAAGCTGAAGTTCCCTGCTGGCTCTTCTCACTGATTTACGGGGGCTCCGCTGAAAGGCTGTCCGAACTTGCTCAACTGCATCTTCTGAAGTTGAAGGGCGACCTGTTCGCTTACTTGGGCACAAACACCCATCTTTCACAAATTTAGCATGCCATCTGACAATGGATTTCCTTTCAGGGGCTTCTTTTTTAAATTTCCTGCGAAATGCATGCTGAACACATGTCCACGATTCAGTCTTTGCAAATTGGAGGACGCAAAATGCCTTGTCTTGTTTAGAGAACGCCATTACTGCACCTGGAAAGATAACACGAAAATCATTAGTATGACCAAAAACTTGATTAAGCAAGCTTTAAAATGGCACCAGTTTCATTTTTCTACCTGGAATAGTTCATGAGATATACGCATTTGTAATGTTCCCAAGACTTTTGAAACACCCTGTACACTAGAGAATCATAAAACAATCTTTACTTACGATTATAATGATCAGATTTAAAAATTAAGGCTCTTGAATTAGCCAGATGACACCCCCCATGACATTGAAGACACTGATTACCTATTTAGTGGGTGTGCTGATGCAACATCATACTAATACCTACTCACACTTGCCAACAGGCTCGTTGCAGATGTGAAACAAGTTGCAGTTTGACACATTTTCGTTTAATATTATATTAAATAGGCATTTTGTTGGGATGTGTCATATTTGAAACAAAAAGTATTTAAGTGTTAAACATGCCAAATTCTGTTTAAAACACTGCAAAAATATCAAGCTTAGTCAACTTGTAAAAAAACTCAATATTTTCCGATGGTTTCTCATTCAATCCCGGGCAACGCTGGGTCCTCTTGCTAGTGTAGAAATTAAATACTTTTTACAATTTGAATATATATTTTTTCTATGTAATAAAGTTTATGAAATGCTCAGTGTTTGATCCAATCTAATATTGATGTATCCACTCAGTCTGATTCTGTTGTCGAAGTAACGATTGATGCAACCATCATCTCCGACAGCTTGAAATCTCTATTGACAGTTTATCTCCCGCACTTGGGGAAATTCCTTGTTTAGCTCCTAATGCTATAACGGTTTGCTCTTTTTGTGAATTTGCCACGATCAAAATAAACTTATTAGTTTTATTGATTTAAATTTTACAAATCAGGAGCTTTCTTCTTTATTTTTTTTTCCTCTTCCCCCTTTGCTTTCTCCCTTTTTCTTTTCTTTTTATTTTTAGGATTACAAATGTATTTGTCAATTTCATAACATTAAATCCACATTTGGCAGAAACACGAGTAAAAAAAAAAAAAAAAAAAAAAAAAAAAAAACCGAAAAAAAACGAAAAAAAACTCCATCTTGAAAAATTGTTAGAAAGAATAAATATGAAAGTTGGCACGTCTATAAATGCGCATATAAATACCTGATGTCAAACTCTTTTATTTAGTTAATGTCTAAGTGCACTAAGTCGATGTCAATAAATGAAAGTTTTTGTTATGTTTTTGTTTCTTGTTGTATAATAAACTATGCAGTCAAGAGGCTAAAGTCTTCTCTGGTTAATGTAGATCAGGCATGAATAACATTTTTGAGAAACATGTCACATGGGACATGACTTATCACATGACATACATGACTAAAGAAATTTAAAGAGTTTTTTTGTTTGAAGTGCCTCCAACTATTTTCATTATATAAGAGCAGGTATAACTTTGTGTATCCGGAGGGGGGGGGGGCTCAATTTGTGAACTGTATGGAGTTAGCCATTACTTAGCATTACTCCTAGGTCGACTCTGACTCGGAATGGTCATATCTATCAGGATCCCATCTATTGGTTAAATAGAATTTGTCCCAGGTACGACACTAAACTGCCTTGGATACTTCTATCGGAAATTAAATGAACATATGTATACACTCATTACATACATTTAATTTTAAACAGGGTCCTTTGGATTATACCAGAGTAATAAAAATGGTTCTGGTTCGATACTAGGGGGGGGGGGGATATCCTCCCAGGTATTACCTCTTTCAGAAGGGGGATTGAT
>OY744521.1:34359600-34369600 GCA_963556195.1 Sepiola atlantica | reverse complement strand
AAGTGCCTCTAAAACCAACCTACTTGAGAAAAGTAATGTTCCTAGATAGGCTCAAAATAACCCCCTTTGAATGGACACTGTCTACCCGTTAGAATCCAAGATTTCCAGGTCAGGAGTGAAAACATTTCAGAAGATTGGAAGAGGAGCGGTTAGAGCCGGCCCTTTGGGCATGACAGTGTTGTATTGCTGCTTACCTTCACCGTTGGTACCCGTATTTTGTCTTGTTGTTCGGGTGTCTCGGCCTCTAAACTATGACGCTGGTCTAGTGTTAGTTTTATTCAAACATAAAACAGATGAGAGATTGGGTGTTTTTGTACAAGAGAGAGAGAGAGAGAGAGAGAGAACAGGGGAGTTATTTGGGGAGGATTGATCATCAACAGGTAGGCCATTTTAGACTACACTGTGTGCTGGCCCCTGCTACTTTCTTTCTTGGTGGTCAGGAACAAGTGAGCGAAACAACCCTTAACAGACGTGACGTTACTTTCGACTTCCGCTGCTACTCCTACAACCTTTCAGGGCATCCTCTCACACTCTCTGCGCTTCCCCCCCCCTACTATCTAACAACAGGAATTAGTTTTTCTGAGGGATGGCTGTCAGTTGGGACAATGTGCCTCTCCAGGTAAGATGAGCCCTTGGGGCACTTAGTTAAAAGATTGTGTTGATTAGACTTATGTTTTTATTTGGCCCGGATAAAAGATCTAATTTTGTAAGTCTGCTATTCAACTTAAGAAAACGAGTACCATTTGTAATCTCCAAAACAATAAACATCTGTCAGTTGTTTATAAACTCGACTTGTGGTTTTGCTTGGAATGAGAATTCTTTGTTGCAGCACCGAGTTGAACGGCAACCTTACACCAGGCGCAACGAACGAAAGATCTTGGCCAGTGCACTGAATGCACTCATGCATGTTCATATAGTGAGCAAAAAGAGGCTGATTTTGAATTTTCATTTTTCTTATTTAACTGGCTTTTCAAACTGTCATTTTCCTGATGCAAACAATTTAAACTGGATGACCCAAAGGGTGATTTTTTTTTTTTTTCTAGTTCATAATTTTGTTCTGAAAAATAAATCGTGGTCTGTAAAATTTTTAATTTCATGTAAATTCTTTAAATTAAGCAAGTTAAGAAAGTCTACTGTTCATCTATCCAAATTTTTCGGTGTTAACAAATTTTGGGGTCAAATTCTACAGGATAGAAGTCCTCTTTATTGAAGTAATTTTACTGCCGATGGCCACTGGAATTTATTTGTTTTTACTTGTTTTTTAAATATCTATATAATAAAAGTTGTGCAGCATTATGGTGAACAAATTCTTGTCAACAGCAGATCATCTGGACAGCGTAAACAGCTGGAGTCATGTTGTGTAGATGACACATAGCAGTAGTAGGCGTTGCAGTGATGTTGTTCTCTTTCATGTTTTTTCTTTTTATTGTAGTCATCGTCTTCTTAATCATAAAGAAAACTTACATTTACAACATTTGAAACATAAGACTTTTTACTAAAATAATTGAAATTAGCATTAAATAAACGAAAAAGGGTGGATATACCATACCGCCCCCCCCATTTATTTGGATTAAATAGAATCTGTCTTGGGTATAACATAGAACTGCATTAGCAGATGGTGGGGGTCCCAATCTGGAGGCTTTGGGGGAGTGTGAAGTCGTCACCTATTTGTTAGCATTATTCCTAGGTCCATGCTAACCCAAAGTTGTAGTACCTGTCCGGGTCTCATCTGTAGAATCATTTGTAGATAAGGTAATTTAAAAATATAAGCCTACAAAACAAATTAATCTCAATATTTTAGATGATAGACATTTTAAATTACCCATAAAACAAAACAACCAAAACTTCTCTATTTTTAAATATATCTAACATATAAGGTTATCTTGTTGGATTTTCAAAGTCAGACCCATATAGCATTTAAGCTGACAAAAATCAAACTTTGCTTCTGATTAGCCAATTTTTATTTGTTATTGTTGTACTATGTTATTGGTAATATAGTAACATACATTGCTACAATTTAGTTATTTTTGATACTTAGTCTGGACCTGACTTCTGCTCATATGATAACTCATATTTTAGATTGAAAGATATAATAGGAATTGTTTATCTTATATGCAAACAAATAAAAACTAAAATGACTTCACTGTATCCTGGCAACATTAAGTAAGTACAGCTAGTACGGTAATAAAGTTACAGCAGAAATACAAAACAAACTTTAATTTCAGATTTGTAACATATTAGTTCAACTGTCACACACTAGATGGCATTACTCTTGATATCGCTTAATTTTATAGTATTTGAAAATGTCTTTTTTTAGATTTACATTTAAACAGTGACTCTTCTATTTAAAAAAAAAAAAAATGGGTAAGAATAAACTCATTTTCTTATCACTAAAAATAATAATGTAATATGTATTTGTCTGTTTTTTTTCCGTTCGTCTGATCACAACCAAACATGATATAATGGACAATTATGAAGGACAAATATGACATAAAAATGGTGTGAGATGGGGAATAGGGAAAGCAGGGGGATGTATTAAACACAAAAGTTTCATAATCTGAAGGCTGTGAGTTCAGTTCCTCTACAGGGCAATAAATTTTAATTGGTCCCCCGATTTATAAAATCGGGGCCACTTATGTTTTGAGGCATGTCCGTCCGTCCGTCCGTCCGTCCGGATTTTTCTCCGCAATCATCCATTGAATTTCTCTGAAATTTTGCATGAAGTTGTAACTTTGGTCAGGTTAGAAAGTGACATTCTCCGATTTTTGAAAAAAAATCTGGTTAGCCCCCCAGGGGGTCAAAAGGCCCCGAAATGGCAAAACATGACCCTTTTCTCCCACAACGTTTGATCCATCCATTCAATTTTTCTGAAACTTGATCAAAATGTAGAGGCAATTGTTCTGGATATAAAATGAGCATCCTTGACCTCAGAAAAATTTTTGTTCGCGCCCCCAGGGGGTCAAAGGGGGGTAAAAAAAATGTCCCAAATTGCCCAAATTTATTGCATTTTACACTCGCCACATCGAGTCACATACAGAGGGGGATCACGCACGTGCGGCTTGTTTTCTCTTGAACCACACCAAAAAATAAAATGCACTCATCAATATGAGAAGAAACTTGTTATTATGGGGTTGTTTAAAACTTTCTAAAATTGAATATCCAATAAATGGAAATAATTGTCGTTTTAGCAAGCGGCAACAAAGTGAATGCTGTATTTGTTACATTACCCGTTTTAAGACGAGTTCCTCTCTAGTTAATTAAATACAACAGAGTTTTTCACACCTTGATAAATGCTTACAACACTAAGCGATTATGACGAACAATTCTATATTTAGTCCTTAATTTCCGTTTACCTACTTAGTACGCAACATAGGTATTTTTATTTGACTCAGGAACAAAACTTGCAAAGATGTTAAAGTTTTATTTATGTTAATAAGAATATCAGTAAAGAATGATTGTTATTCCAGTGAAAGAAAGGCATAATCACGTTAACACATCGATTCTCATTAGATCACTGAAGTTAAGCAACGGTAATCTTGGTTGGTAACAGATGAGTGACCATTTGGGAATAGCAGGCACTGTATATGAAAATACAGCGATACTTCCCTGCAAAAACTAACGTTTGAAATTGCATTTCGTTTGGTCTGTCACGGTTAGTGTTGAAATAGCATTACGTTTGGTCAGTCACGGTTAATGTTGAAATTGCATTTCGTTTGGTCTGTCACAGTTAATGTTGAAATAGCATTTCGTTTGGTCTGTCACGGTTAATGTTGAAATAGGATTTTGTTAGGTCTGTCATAGTTTATGTTTAAATAGGATTTTGTTAGGTCTGTCATGGTTAATTTGGAAATAGGATTTTGTTTGGTCTGTCATAGTTTATTTTTAAATAGGATTTTGTTTGGTCTGTTACGGTTAATGTTAAAATAGGATTTCGTTTGGTCTGTCACAGTGAATGTTTAAATAGGATTTCCTTTGTTAAATTTGAAGATTGAATGGATGCATTTTAGAAATGTATGTTGTTGTTTTTTGTATATCGATGTCATTTTAGTATAGCATCCTATTTACTGTTTCTTTACATGTAAAATCTCTCTCTCTCATATATATATATATATATATATATATAAATATATATATATATATATAGAGAGAGAGGAACTTGTCAACTACTTTTCGGCTGTGAGACATTGGATTCTGACATTTGGCAAGAATAATTCCTTATGAAAACTCTTGTAAGAAGTGATAGTTGTATTAGAATGGATTTCAAGTATTGGGCCGATATCTTGATATCTATATTAATGAGAGATATGTGTCTATATATCCATCTTCTGTCTGTTCCTGTATCTGCTTAACTTCTTTTAGAATATACAATATACAAACTTAAATTTGGTAGGAATAATCCCCTACCAATTGTAAGAGAGGAACCACAGAAAGATTGAATCTGGACAGTATACGGAGATGTGTGCAGAACAAGAGACTGTTGGTTCGGTCACGTTGAAAGAATGGATGAGAGTGCTTGGGTTAGTAGATGTAAAACTGTTTAGTTGGCAAGGGAAGGCTGGGAAAAAATAGGAGTAAATCATAAGGATGGGTTTGAGAGAAAGAGGGATAAATAAAGACCTGGTCAGAAATAGGTTTGTTTGGAAGCTATCCAATACATGTAAGCTGTTAAAACAGACGTTAAACCGAATATGATAATAATGGAAACATGAAAAGATGTTTACCACTGATTTTAATAAGATTTAAGTCAAGTTGATTGTCAAAATTTTAACAAAGTTTGACCATTTTAAGACTTTTACATAAAATTTTTAATATTACAAAATGAACACTTTTCTAACCTACAACAATTCAGCTGTGTAACTGCTATTCTCAGATTATTCTCTCCACAGGTATGTAATTATTTTGAAATATTTATTAGAGAGTCTATGGGTGTACTACTATTTTATGGTAAACTAGCTGTCCCAACCCGGAATTTCCCGGTAGTGTATTTACTTGCAATCTGTTTCTTTGTTTTTTTAATTTAAACTATCACTTTCATATATGCATTAATACTAGTGTGTTCTTGTTTTTTTGGCTTCATCCACCATTTTTTATGTCAGTCATATGTGCATAAACTGCTCTGGGGAAAATAAACAACAGGAGAGGATTGAAGTTTGAGAGAAAAGGGGATAAATAAAGACCTGGCCAGAAATAGGTTAGTTTGGAAGTCAATTTATGAATGCCGTCCAACACATGCCAGTATGTAAAACGGACATAAATCCGAATATAATGATGATATGCTTATTTACTCAAAGTTTGAACTCTGGCCAGTGCTGGACACCTCTATAGTCTACCTCATCCATCATCTAGGATGTTGCTTAGCAAGACCCTTGTCCCTCATATGACCTTCTTGAGCATCACACAGCAAAAGAGTGCTCTCTCAAGTCACAAGTGTTCTTTCCATAGTTGTCATGCCTTACATTAACCCCCTCACTCTTATTGTGTAAGGATACGATTGGGAAAGGTATGAACAATTCTTCTTTGTTGGCAATCAATGACAGTTCTGTTTCCAATGCCAAGGAATTTTCATAATGCAGGACAGCTAAATTTGCGATGCATAGTATGTACCACAAGCAGAACGGACGAGAGCAGCAGGTGTAGATCCAGTTTTGATGTTATAACTCTTCAGAAGTCTCAGGCTCCATTGATGATTGGTCAGCCCCCCTTGGTGACAGAGCTATTGTCAAATGGAGAATTGAACGGGGGTATTTTCCAGCAGGCTTGACTTGGATTCAGACTAAACTTTTTGTATCTTCAGTTGAACCTTAAAACTTTTTTTTTTTTTTTTTTGTTAATACTTTTTTGGCCTCTTGCTCAGTGATAGCACACATGTAATCTATATATATAAAACTCAATGTGTGTGTGTGTGTGTGATATTTGTGTGTACCCTATAGAAAGAAAGGTTAGAGAATCTACATAAAATCTAAAAGCGTATTCTTTTTTTTTGGAAGTCGCTCCAGACAAGGCATGAAGCGACTTGATGTAAGGAGCTAAAAAAAGATACTACTTCTAGGTCAAAAACTAGCCAAGTGTTAGATGGACAGATTCCGACCCAGAAACATAGCTCATGGAATGTGAGGACTAAAGGACAAAATAAGGAAAACAAGAGTTACAAGGCTGCCGAAAGTAAACCCAAGGTCCACTTTCTACTTTCCTATGAAGTCATTGTTTGAACAGTATTTTTTCCCACCAGAAAGCAATGCTTTATCAACACACGAAATTTGTATGTAATATTTACCGGTGAAGACAAATGGAAGCCTTCCTGAACCTCTAAGTGCACCCTTAAGGGAGCTATGCGCCCCAAACCTCCTTTATAACTTCAAATATATCCTATATTGATGAAATTTATATCACATGTATTATACCTTTTGAGGAAGACAATGGAAGTGGTCCCAAATCTCTACGTTACCGTCTATATGCCGAATATATATGTTTCCCTATTTCTAAGTTTCCCCCATCCCTTAAAACTTCAAATACGTATATCCGAGTTTAATGAAATAGAAACAATATGTATAAGACATTAATTCAGAGAGTTTTCCAACATTTCATCTTCTTCTGACTATATATGAGGGGGGGGGGCGAAACTGGAGAAGGGGGGCAGTAAAATCAAGGAAAGGAAATATGGTGCTATGAGCATAGTGAAAATATACATAGTAGTGATCCTCATTCGATCCTGAGCGACGTTGGGTCTTCCTGCTAGTGTACCATGTGAAAAAAACAACTGAAGCCATTAATACTCTGATTCAGCTTTTGGTAGTCAACCATGAGATTTTTTTTTTTGCCTTCAAGTTAATGTAATAATACCAGATAGAGTAACACCAGTATGAATACACACAGATGGCTCAGGGTTAAAATAGCAATTTATCTTCGATCAACCATTTCCAATAGGTATTGTATTTTGACATTAACCTCTTCTCAGATTTTCCAGAGTTGTTTCGTATTTTGATTAGGATTTTTTTTTGGGGGGGGGGGGGGGGTCAGAAAGGCAACAAATATTTTTCTTTTTAACTTAAGTCAGAAAATAGATTAATAACGTGATATCTCATGATTTTCATAGCTTCCGGCATCATTCTGACGCACACATGAGCTGCCTCAAGAATTTAATAGTAAAGGATTCAAAATGAAACCTTGTTCTAGAACTAGAGTAAGTAACATCTAAAGGGGTTGATATGCCATAAATCAAATCAAACAAAAAGACATGACATGTAATTTCATTAGCATGGGTATTGTTGTTTTTGTTTTTTTGTATCAGAATGCCTTATCCTAATTTCATGTTAGTCAAAATATTTCTTAACATCAAAACTAAAACCTTAAATTGAGTTAGCAAAATATTTGTTTATTATTTAGATCGCATAAAAGTTTTGTTTGTTACAAATTTCAGTTAAAAAAGAAAAGAAAATAGCTTTTGTTTGTTATTGTGACAGCTGTCATATTCGCTCACATTGAAATCAAATTGTCATATTGTTGTTTATTGATTCATATTTTTTAAGTACATTTCTTTTAATATATATATTAATAATATTACAGAAGATCAGGTCAAATCTTCTGTAACATTATTTATAAATAAGTATTATGTTTTTATCATTAAATAATTAATCACTCTATTGAATTTCTTTCTACTAAACAAAACCAAAGATTATATATATATATATCTATCTATCTATCTATCTCTCTCTCTCTCTCTATATATATATATATATATATATATATATATATATATATATAGTGTACATGTATTATATTTGTTTTTATAGATGTTAATCCATTGAAACTCCAGTGTTTATAAAAAGTGCTCAATAACAAGTACAGCTTCTTTTTTTTTGTATAAATGTTTATTTATACAAATATTATTGGTTACATATGTGCATACATGTTTCAATTGTCCTCTCCAATAGAGAGTTAACTTCTTTGGACCAAAAGAGAAATTTCTCTTTTGGTCTAAAGAAGTTGACTCTCTATTAGAGAGGACAATTGAAACATGTATGCACATATGTAACCAATAATGTTTGTATAAATAAACATTTATACTATATATATATATATATGTAAGTAAATTTCGCGTCAGAATGATAAATTAAAAACTAAGAAAATCGAATGAGATATGAGGGGGAAAAATTGTTTCAGTTGGAGAAAACGAATGAGAGAGAAAAAAGATATATGTATGTGTGTATATATATATATATATATCACTCAATAAGTCCCGGGCCTACATAATAAAATAACTTTTAATCATAACTACTTTATTTATGAACATCGTTTTATTCTTTGGTGATAGACTGATTCTAACAGATTGACTCCCTTTTTTGTAGACCGATTTGTTTTTGGCCTAAAAATACACCTCAGTTTCCATTATCATTTCTTCATTAGGGCCAAATCTCTTTTCCTGGAACATTCTTTTGTGGTCACCCAGTAATCACTGGGGGGGCCAAATCTGGAGATTGGGTGGGTGCAGAAAAAATTCAAAGTGTAATTCATGTAGTTTTGCCATTTTTGTGATCAACTTGTGACACTCCATTGTCTTGGTGAAAGAGCACTTTCTTCTTGATTTATTGCCGTTTCTTTGGCAATTTCTTCCCTCAAACGCACCAATATCTTTATATAATATTTATTCATTATTGAGGATTCTTCATTTCTAAAGATCAAAAGATGTAATCTGTGTGACCATGTTCCATGTGGAACACGGTCACACAGATTAGATCAGTGTTGAAGTCTTGCCTAATCAAGTAAGATTTGCTATATATAAAAAAAAATTATTAAAAAAGTTTTCGGAAAAATATAATTAGAATCACTTGTTTTTGTCTTACTTCTCAACGCCGACATATTTCCATTTCTTGCATTGTGATAGCCTTCTAATACTTCTTTATAAACATATTACACACAATTTACCGTAAATCAAATCGATTGAAATATGTTGGCGTTGAGAAGTAAGACAAAAACAACGTCGATATATTTCCATTTACTGCATTGTGATAGCCTTCTAATACTCCTCTATATACGTATTACACACAATGCTTCAAGCAAACTACCTCTCCTTATTATATATATATATATATTTATAGGTTCTTACAAAAAAATATATTCAAGAATATACTCTTGATAATATCCGATAATGTTCCACATTGCAAGCTCAATGAAATTGTATTGCAAGCTTCAGAGCATATATATATTATAAAGGAACAATCAATCCATAACCATACCTTCCATCTGTTCTTGCAATTTCTTGATCTTCATATATCGTTGAACGATCACAACCATACTGTTCTTCTGTTCTTTCAATCTCTTTACTTTCATATATCATAGAAAAAGTCCAAAATGAGCTCTTGACAAATGTAACGACAAGTCAAAAAGTCAAAATACATGAAAAAATATGTGAAAAAAAAACTCACATGAGAAATGGTGACAAAATCCAGAAACAATTTTGCAGTAGGGTGGATTAATGCTAGCTCAGTTGAATTCAAATGTAAGAGACAGTTAGACATATCGTTTCAAGTTTTGGAAATAATTTTTTTGGGGGGAGGGGGGGGGGGGATTTGTCAACATTTCTCATGTGAGTTTTTTTTTTTCATGTATTTTTTCATTCATGTATTTTGACTTGCCGTTATCTTTGTCAAGAGTTCATTTTTTACTTTTTCTATCCTCTTTTCTCATGTCTTTGGATCAAGGTTTTTTTCCTATTGCTACTGAATGAACAATTTATCCGTCTTGGAGAATTTTTTAAATGGGCGCATTTTTTTATAATGACCTAGATAGCAGTAGACCTGTGGCTGAAAAAGAGGGGAAAGAAGTCTTGATATCGTTTTGTCATCCTATCCCTCTTTTTTTTTTTGTTGCCTTAGAGAGAGAGAGAGAGAGACACACAGAGGTTCAGTCTGTTTTATGAATTGAATTAATAGTATCACAATATTTTACTTGCTCTGTGGGTCAATTGCTTAGCGTGCCATTCTTAAAGACAAAGTTTGTGAGT
>OY744521.1:34284600-34354600 GCA_963556195.1 Sepiola atlantica | reverse complement strand
GTGACGAGACGGATTTTGCTGTATCCTCAGTGTGACGAGACGGATTTTGCTGTATCCTCAGTGTGACGAGACAGATTTTTCTATGCTAATGAGAGGTTATTAAGTTTAATCTTAAAATTCTTGGCATTCCTTTAATAACTTCAAAAATCATAACCATAATTGTTTTTTTTATTGTTTATGAAAATAAATTTAAGCAATTACAAGCAAATATGACCTCTGAACACAAAAATCTGTAGTTTTAATCATGTGACATATTTCTTCATAAAATGTATTTTTTTTTAATGGAAATCGATCCAGACAAGGCATGAAGGCACTTGATGTAAGGTCAAAAACTTGCCAATGATAAGTGTTAGATGGATAGATTCCGACCCAGAAAACAGCAATTCTTCCCTTATTGTCAGAAACATCGCTCATGGAATGTGAGGACTAAAGAACAAAATAAGGGAAGCGAGAGTTATGAGGCTGCTAAAAGTAAACCCAAGGACATCTTTCTACTCTCAATATTCACAGGAATATTAGAAATTAATAATATTGACCAATTCTTTATTAAAATTTGTTTTTTTAAAATCATTATGCAAATTAGCCAGCCCATTTACTCTGTTAAGAGCCATTTGATTGTGCATATAATATACGTTGCAAGTTAATATTTTTAATTTATAATTTAAAAGAATAAAATGGCTAATTTACGAATGAACCGAAATGCATTATGGTGGAATTTAATTCTGTAATATTTTTTTAATGATTTTAAAGAGTTATTTGAGGAGGTACTTACTGACTTGTTTGCTTGGCAGTGGTGTGTGTGTGTTTTTTTGGGGGGGTGGGGGCTTTGTTTTTAATGTACTATTATGAATTGGATTACAACTTGTTGGAAATGTCATTCCCGTAGAAGTAAATTTACTTGAAAGATTCAGAATGCCTTTTTATATCGTGGATGACGATATAAAAAAATATGTGTAAATAGAACTATGCGTTTATATTAAAATCAAAACAATCATTGAATTAGAAAACAATAAAATGGATAGTTAATTAAGGAGATGATCTTTTGCAGAGCAATATGCAAATTAGTTAACCTTAGAACTTTGATTGCATACACATGATCAGTATATTAGAAAAATATTGTTTTTCTGCTGTGTGAATTTGAATTTGGCATTTTAATCTCACTGTTAGTGCATTAAATAGCCCAACTTTATAAATATACAGATATGTAGAAATTTGAGTTATTTAGACATTATTTTGATTTACAAATAATCGCAGGTCCAGTGAGCGAGCAGTTATGTCAACACTGGCTTAAAGTGTCACCTATTTTAATAGCACAAGTTGAAATCCTGTTCAGATCTCCTTTTTGTCTTTGTGGATTTTCTATGTACCCAAATTATAGATGAAATAACCATTTAATTTAATGATGGTATTTGCCTATTCAAACACGTGTGTCCGTCAAACAGCAACGATTTGCATTAAAAAAAAAAATACTGTCAGAATTATATTCCATTATTTATTTAATGACATCACTGACCCGAATTGAAAGATATACGGTTTAAAATCATAAATATAAAAGCATGTAAAGCCTACAAAGCGAGAGATTATTAGACATTATTTCGGCCTTTGAATAATTGCAGATCTGGTCGACGAGCAGTTATGACAACACTGGCATAAAATAGTCACTTGTTCATAGGGTTAAAATCTTGTTTAGATTTCATTTTTCTATTTGTGGATTTTCTAATGTTGCCAGTCCTGTAAATAATATAAACGTTTCATTTAATAACACGATGTTCCTATGCAAACACTTGTGTTCACTAAAATTATATATATATATATATATATATATATATATATATATATATATAGTGTGTGTGTGTTATAATAAAATAAATTCCAGGAGGAAATCCGGGTATGAAAGCTCAATGTAATAAACAGAGCAAGAATAAAATAAAATATAGTAACACGAAATTACATAATCATCGATGCAATAATTTATTTCAACCTTGTGGTATTGTCAAGCATCCAAGTGAGATGATTACATTTTGTCGAGTGGGAATTTCTCTTTTCTCATTTTCAAAAATGTAATCATCTCACTTGGATGCTTCGCAATACCACAAGGTTGAAATAAATTATTGCATTGATGATTATGTAATTTTGTGTTACTATATTTTATTTTATATATATATATATATATATTCAAGCATTCATAAATATTTGTACATCAGACTATATTGTAAACAAACATTTTCAGTCAGTTCGTTGTCTTGAACTTTTCTTTTTTTCCGCAAAATGAGGTCAGTGTTGCATGCAGCAGCAGCAGCAACACTTTGCCCACAAATGAAAGGGTTTTTTGGGGGGCGGGGGAGGGGGGGGGTAACATTGAACAGAAAAGAACCACTTGAATTTAAAGGGGATTACATGACATAATTCAGTTCAACTCACATGATCGTATAAATAATAATCATAAAGTCTGAAAGTATCCTCGTTCATTCTGTTTAACTTTAAAAGATCTTTCATTTGTGTTTTGTGTATTTGATTGAACTATATGCATATGTTTAGTCATTTTCCAGATGAATTATAAAGTTAATCAAGAAATAAGGAAATAAAATAAAGAAAATTCAAAACAACAACTTGAAAATTTATTTTTACCTTAGTTTGACATACGTAAGAGTTTTGGAAAGAATGATCAACAGATCAAATAGACACAAAATGTCTAGCTTATTCAATGAAGTAATCTTGAATGATCAAATGCTGCCTAACTGAACAAATTTAAATATAGCTTATTCAATGAAATAAGCTTGAATGATCAAATGCTGCCTAACTGAACAAATTTAAATATAGCTTATTCAATGAAATAAGCTTGAATGATCAAATGCTGCCTAACTGAACAAATTTAAATATAGCCTATTCAATGAAATAAGCTTGAATGATCAAATGCTGCCTAACTGAACAAATTTAAATATAGCTTATTCAATGAAGTAAGCTTGAATGATCAAATGCTGCCTAACTGAACAAATTTAAATATAGCTTATTCAATGAAATAAGCTTGAATGATCAAATGCTGCCTAACTGAACAAATTTAAATATAGCTTATTCAATGAAATAAGCTTGAATGATCAAATGCTGCCTAACTGAACAAATTTAAATATAGCTTATTCAATGAAATAAGCTTGAATGATCAAATGCTGCCTAACTGAACAAATTTAAATATAGCTTATTCAATGAAATAAGCTTGAATGATCAAATGCTGCCTAACTGAACAAATTTAAATATAGCTTATTCAATGAAATAAGCTTGAATGATCAAATGCTGCCTAACTGAACAAATTTAAATATAGCCTATTCAATGAAATAAGCTTGAATGATCAAATGCTGCCTAACTGAACAAATTTAAATATAGCTTATTCAATGAAGTAAGCTTGAATGATCAAATGCTGCCTAACTGAACAAATTTAAATATAGCTTATTCAATGAAATAAGCTTGAATGATCAAATGCTGCCTAACTGAACAAATTTAAATATAGCTTATTCAATGAAATAAGCTTGAATGATCAAATGCTGCCTAACTGAACAAATTTAAATATAGCTTATTCAATGAAATAAGCTTGAATGATCAAATGCTGCCTAACTGAACAAATTTAAATATAGCTTATTCAATGAAATAAGCTTGAATGATCAAATGCTGCCTAACTGAACAAATTTAAATATAGCTTATTCAATGAAATAAGCTTGAATGATCAAATGCTGCCTAACTGAACAAATTTAAATATAGCCTATTCAATGAAATAAGCTTGAATGATCAAATGCTGCCTAACTGAACAAATTTAAATATAGCTTATTCAATGAAGTAAGCTTGAATGATCAAATGCTGCCTAACTGAACAAATTTAAATATAGCTTATTCAATGAAATAAGCTTGAATGATCAAATGCTGCCTAACTGAACAAATTTAAATATAGCTTATTCAATGAAGTAAGCTTGAATGATCAAATGCTGCCTAACTGAACAAATTTAAATATAGCTTATTCAATGAAATAAGCTTGAATGATCAAATGCTGCCTAACTGAACAAATTTAAATATAGCTTATTCAATGAAATAAGCTTGAATGATCAAATGCTGCCTAACTGAACAAATTTAAATATAGCTTATTCAATGAAATAAGCTTGAATGATCAAATGCTGCCTAACTGAACAAATTTAAATATAGCTTATTCAATGAAGTAAGCTTGAATGATCAAATGCTGCCTAACTGAACAAATTTAAATATAGCTTATTCAATGAAATAAGCTTGAATGATCAAATGCTGCCTAACTGAACAAATTTAAATATAGCTTATTCAATGAAATAAGCTTGAATGATCAAATGCTGCCTAACTGAACAAATTTAAATATAGCCTATTCAATGAAATAAGCTTGAATGATCAAATGCTGCCTAACTGAACAAATTTAAATATAGCTTATTCAATGAAGTAAGCTTGAATGATCAAATGCTGCCTAACTGAACAAATTTAAATATAGCTTATTCAATGAAATAAGCTTGAATGATCAAATGCTGCCTAACTGAACAAATTTAAATATAGCTTATTCAATGAAGTAAGCTTGAATGATCAAATGCTGCCTAACTGAACAAATTTAAATATAGCTTATTCAATGAAATAAGCTTGAATGATCAAATGCTGCCTAACTGAACAAATTTAAATATAGCTTATTCAATGAAATAAGCTTGAATGATCAAATGCTGCCTAACTGAACAAATTTAAATATAGCTTATTCAATGAAATAAGCTTGAATGATCAAATGCTGCCTAACTGAACAAATTTAAATATAGCTTATTCAATGAAGTAAGCTTGAATGATCAAATGCTGCCTAACTGAACAAATTTAAATATAGCTTATTCAATGAAATAAGCTTGAATGATCAAATGCTGCCTAACTGAACAAATTTAAATATAGCTTATTCAATGAAATAAGCTTGAATGATCAAATGCTGCCTAACTGAACAAATTTAAATATAGCTTATTCAATGAAATAAGCTTGAATGATCAAATGCTGCCTAACTGAACAAATTTAAATATAGCTTATTCAATGAAGTAAGCTTGAATGATCAAATGCTGCCTAACTGAACAAATTTAAATATAGCTTATTCAATGAAATAAGCTTGAATGATCAAATGCTGCCTAACTGAACAAATTTAAATATAGCTTATTCAATGAAATAAGCTTGAATGATCAAATGCTGCCTAACTGAACAAATTTAAATATAGCTTATTCAATGAAATAAGCTTGAATGATCAAATGCTGCCTAACTGAACAAATTTAAATATAGCTTATTCAATGAAATAAGCTTGAATGATCAAATGCTGCCTAACTGAACAAATTTAAATATAGCTTATTCAATGAAGTAAGCTTGAATGATCAAATGCTGCCTAACTGAACAAATTTAAATATAGCTTATTCAATGAAATAAGCTTGAATGATCAAATGCTGCCTAACTGAACAAATTTAAATATAGCTTATTCAATGAAATAAGCTTGAATGATCAAATGCTGCCTAACTGAACAAATTTAAATATAGCTTATTCAATGAAATAAGCTTGAATGATCAAATGCTGCCTAACTGAACAAATTTAAATATAGCTTATTCAATGAAATAAGCTTGAATGATCAAATGCTGCCTAACTGAACAAATTTAAATATAGCTTATTCAATGAAATAAACTTGAATGATCAAATGCTGCCTAACTGAACAAATTTAAATATATACTAGACTTATCTGTAACTTGTTGGGTCACTACCGCTATTTATTCGACTTTGATTTCATTTGAAAATTCATAAACTGGGAGATATTGCATGACTAAAAATAATAAGTTTTATTACTTCATTATCATCCTCATTATTATTATTATTATTATCATTATTTCATAGTAGTCTCAAATTTTGGATGTTTTTAGTTGGAGTTTTCTTTTTGAACATAAAGTCAATTATCTTGACTTTAAACATTCAAGCTGTACCTTAACACTTTCGCCATTCCTAACTGGCAACCTTTTGCAGAATTGGAAAAGAAATTGTCTCGTCAATCTGTTTAAGCCATTTATGGTTGCTTTTCGTTATGGTTCAAAGCATTCCAATTACAACGGGAATCACCTTTACTTCCTTACATTTCCATAATCAAACTAATTCCTATTTTAGATCTTGATATTTATTTATTTTTTTGTGTTCTTTCTCCTGCACTCTGGTATCGAAGGGGCAGGCTATATACATGATTAAGCAAGTTGTCTTGTTTTTGTTTAGAAAGATTGTCGGGTTTGGAATGTTCAAGAACCTTATCAGTCTGTATGCACGTGTCCCAAAGAAGTTTGACATTGTCGTTCTCCTGCACCACTTCTGGCTTATGCTCACCACTTCTCATTGTGGTCCAATTCATAAAGTTTGCATATATTCCAGTGTAGTACCTGAGCGACTTTGTCGTGTCTCCATTTTTTTATACTGATGTTGTGTTAGCATTGGGCATTCAGATACAATATGCGCTAAGGTTTCTTCCCTTTCATTACACAATCGGCATATCAGTGATTCTGCAATTTTGTCAATGTAATGTTTGATGGACCTAGTGCAAGTGGCTTGTTCTTGGGCTGCCATTAAGGTGCTCTCGGTAGATCTTTTCGATCACCCCTGACCAACCAATTCCAGCTGTCATTATCTCTAAATGCAGTATTCTTAAAGAATGCACTGTGTAGTTTCTCCCCAGATAATTTTAACCCTCTCTCTTGTAACCTTTAATTCTTTTTCACCCCAGTTCTTAGTATTTCCTCTCTTTTCACTTCACAAAGAAGAATCTCATTACTTTCAGAAATATATTTATAGACAACCTTCTTCTATATTCACAACATCTTCAACACTAAGTAGACCTCGACCACCTTCCTTTCTAGGTAGAAACAATCGATCTGCATCTCCTTTCTTTGCAAAAGCTCCATAAATTGTAAGCATTTTCCATGTTTTGGTATCCAAACATTTTAGTTCATCTACATTCCAGTAAAGTATATTGGCAGTATATCGAATGATAGCTACTGCTCTGGCATTGATAGCATAGATTGTATTTCGACTGTGGAGGTGTCATTTAAGAATAATCCTTACTCTTCTGTTGTACTCAGCTGTGACATGGTTTTTCATTTCCTTGTTTTTAATCTTATTTGCCTCCAGTACTCCCAAGTATTTGTAGCCCATCTTACTGTCTACATTCTTTATTAGATCTGTTGTTGGAAGTTCAAGGTCATCTGAATGGACAAGTTTACTCCTTTTTATAACAAGAATGGCACATTTAGTGATGCCAAATTTCATTCGTATGTCGTCACTAACTAATTTAACCATATTCGTTAGGGTATGAAGTTGGTTTTAATTCTTTCCAAAAACTTTAAGGCCATCCATGAATAGTAAGTAGGAAGTCCTTTCCGAAGTTCATATCCTGCCTTCAAACTAATGACAAAAAGCAAAGGAGATTTTCACTTTACTTAATGCAACACCTCCTGAAGTTAAATTGGTTTCCCAATTCTTCATGTTATTCTTTAAAGCTGTTTGAATGTTGGGGGCTATTCCGAAAATCTCCAAGCATTTGTGTATCCATGAATGAGGCACCAAATGCTTTCTTATAATCCACCCACCCCATGGCAAGGTTAGTGGTCCTTCGTTTGCAGTTTCTCAGGATCATTTTATCGATCAGAAGCTGATCTTTGGTGGCATATGATCTTTTTCGGCAGCCTTTCTGTTCCACAGGCAGCAAATTGTTTTAGTCAAAATGACCATAAATACTTTCAGACAATATTCTAGTGAAAAGTTTTCACATAACTGAGAGGCAAGTTATTGGTCTAAAGTTTGTCGCTTCACTCCCTGTTGTCTTATCTTTTATTATCAAGACTGTAGTGCCTTTTGTCAGCCATTTATGGATGCTACCTGTCGTCAAACAGCCATTTATCATATCTGCAAGAAGTGGGTGAAGAGCAAGGAGGTTTTTAAACCAGTATCCCTGGACTCCGTCAGGTCCAGGTGCTTTCCAATTTGAAATCTTTTTAACCCTCTCCTTCAGCATCTCAACGGTGACTTATATTCGTTTGTCGTTCTACTCTAGAGGGCACCTCCCTTTCAATATCTTTGATCCATTCTGCATCATCTTGATGCTTTACTTCCTTTTTCCAAATGCCTTTCAAGAATGCACTAGATTGGTCAGCATCAGATATAACGTCATTCCCTCTTTCAATTCCTTCTAGTTGTTCAAAAAGGAGTTTCTGGTTGTTCTCAAACAGTCTGTTTTGTCGATACTACTCAATTCTGTCGCTGTAGCGTTTAACTTTGGCAGCCTTAGCTATGACACACTGTTTCAGTTCTTCAATTACACACTTGAAACCTTTTCGGTGTATGTAAAACTTACAGATTAGTCTTTCACAATCGCTCTGACTTTTGAGTTTGCCATTTTTGACAGCTTGCACTTGAATCCTTTCTAAGTTGTTTTATCTGACCATTTAAACGTTTCCTCCACCAGGGCTCTTTCTTTACTTCTTTTTTTCGTTTTTCTACTCCGAGCAGCTTTAATAATTTTGTTACACTGATCAAGATTATTTACTAATAGAAATGGCAAGACTTTAATCACTTGAGGTGACAGTTTTAAGTCTTTTCCTATAGACAAATCTCAGGTTCAGCGTCTGTTCTAAATTGAAGTTCTTAGCTTCTCGTCTAACAATCTGAAAATATAAATATCTTCTGTCATCCCATGTTTTATCATGTTTTACGATTGCATCTGTAGAAGCAGCCTGATTACCATTAGTTACAATATTTTCGCTCTCATTGTTGTTGTTTATTATTATCAGTATTATTATTACTGATTATTATTATTAGTAGTAGTAGTAGTAGTAGTATTGCTCATTATTATTATCATTATTACTCATATAGAAGTAAAGAGATTTATTTTATTATCTAATTTTCATAATTGCTGTAGAGTGGTTGAATCAACATAGTGAGAGGGGGTGAGAGAAATACATATATAGCTAAGAGAGAGATTGGTGACTTGTTCAGTTAATTACAAATAACGTCTAATTAGAACAATTAAAACAGAAGTTTTTCAAACATAACTCAATCTTAGAAATAAATTATATTTTAGTATGTGTTTTGCGTGATTAACATATATAGGGAAAAAAGCCTTAGAGAAACAAACGTTGATTAACTTACAGTTAGTATAATAATAGTTATTGAGAGAGATGTGATTGGCAACTATCTTAAATTATTGAACAAGCAAAATCCGATTTATCTTCAATATATTCTATTGAAGAAAACATTGTAAGAATGAGTCGGATTTTATCTTCAGTGATGTTTTGAATAAGAAGTTTTTTAGTCTCCCAACATCATATAAGGCAAACCAACAGGAGCTGATCAAATTCCGGCTTGCAATCTGGCAACAGCATTCTTAATCTTTTTAAATATGATGACTTTAACTTGCAAAAAAAAGGTATTATAAATCAAAAGAAAGGCAATGCACAAAAAATTTGGAACAAACTTCTAATGGGGTAACAAACACTCAGTAGACACCACGTTTTGAATATTTGCTATACTGCAGTTTCTCGTAGATATTACATGCGCTCCATTCATTAGTAATCACTTTATCGCCTCTGCCATTGACTCAATTCAAAGTGCCTGTATAGTCATCCAACGTCCAAGATCTGGGCGTTTAATGCAATTGCTTGTATGCAAATTACATCACTCCCATACATTTTTGGTTCGTAAAATGGCTTTAGTCAGTCTAGGTAATGGTGATGCCGTTAGCAAAGCGATGTGTCTGTCAAGTGGAAACTGATAAATACAAAATATGATGCACAGTGAAGGAAACACAAAGATGCATAAAATTGAAGAAAGTTTTATTTGAGAAAAAGAAAAGGGTCCGCGAGGGTAAATAGGAGATAGACATGTTGTTGTTTAAAAGAGAGAATGTGATGCTGTGTATGTATGACATAAAATAGTAAAAAGTCCTTTGCCCAATATGTGTGTATGTATGTATGTGTGTGCGTATGTGTATATATATATATATATATATATATATATATATGAGAGAGAGAGAGAGAGAGAGAGAATAGTTGCCTCTACTTATCTCGGGAATAATCTGATATCAACATTGGTAAATCACTTGTATGAATTCGTCTTCAATTCCAGTTAGCAAGCACGTTAAAATTTTCATAAGAGAGGTCTCTCACTAGAGGCGAACACTTCAAAATCTTATCTTCAACTAATCTATTAAAAATCCTTTAAAATTGGTATCCAGTTTTGAGGCCGCAGCTTTTGATTCAAGTGGGAAAGGAATGTAAACCCACTTCCGGTATCTATTGTCTCTCATCTCAAGGGGGGGGGGAGAAAGAGAGACACACGCCATAGTTTATGCTCATCTGCGTACACCTTCTCTTAATAGTCATGGCAAGGGAAAAACTATACGATCTTGATCATAACATAGATGTAGAACAGTTGAGGTAGCAGGTTCAGTTCACAGGGGAAGCCAAGAAAAATATGGGAAGTGATAAAAATGAACCTGAGGGAAAGAGGAACAAATAAAAATTTGGGCTGAGATAGGTTGCTTTGGAAGTTAATTTCTTAAAGCAGTCCAAAGGATGCCAGCATGCAAAACGGACGTTAAACCGAATATGATGATAATGATGCAAGGCGATGTATGAGAAAATTGCAAAATATGTACAGAACTGCCACGCTTTACATTGCTGCTTTTCTAACAAAACGGTATTGATCCCAAAGAAACTGATACTTAAAATATTCAAAGATTAAAAGTCAACTGAAAACATTCCCGCAAAAATTGGCCACTCCTTACTACCAGGATTAGAGGGTTTAAACATTAAAGAAAACAGATATTTAAAATGTATCACACCACTCAATAAGTCCCGGGCCTAACTAATAAAACAAAATTCATCAACATAGTATCGTTCTTGGGTGATAGACTGATTTGAACACTTCTCTAACAATTCGATGCGTTTTATTGTAGAATGATTTGTCTTTGGTCTCAAAATATGCTTCAGTTTTCGACATCACTTCTTTATTGGAGCCAAATTTCTTTCCCTAGAGAATTCTTTTGAGGTCTGCAAACAGCGAGTAGTCGCTGGCGGCTAAAGCAATTCGAAGTGCAATCCATGTAGTTTTGCTATCATTGCGATCAACTTGTGACCCTGTGCATTAGTTGGTTGCAAAAAAAAAAATCTGCTTTCGGGGTCAGTTAAAAAAAACCAAAACACTCCGACTGCAAAAATTACACTTCTATTCGGATTCCCTGCAAATATTGCAGGTTTTGTTTTTTCATATAAACCTTCAAAGATTTGTTTTTGTTTTAATTCTGGTCAAGTGTAAAATTGATAAACAACTTTTTCTTTTCTTTTTCTGTTTTCAATACACAATCTTTACTTATAAACAATACGTTTAATTTTTTATCTTAGTAGAATTTTTTTAAGTCGATTAACTACTTAGTGTTAGTTGTTTTTTGTTAGTGTCTCTTGATGGGTGTTTTCAGATTATTTTCACGTCGTAAGTCTGCACCACTTCTCAGAAAAAATTATTTATCTCCTATTATATAAATGGCAGTTGTGTGTGTCCGTCAAACTAAAAGTAAAAAACGGCAAAACAAACACCTACAAAGTTGGTATATTCTTGATCAGCATTGTCCCGGTTGCATAATATCTAAAACAAAATGTAAAAATATTTATTCTTTGGAGATCAACTAGGCCAGGTTTAGGGTTAGGGTGAAGGGGTCGGTTTTCCAATGTTTTTATGTACTTATTTGGAAAGAAAAGGAATCTATATAAAGGAGAGTTGTGTGTATGTTCAGAGAGAGGAGTGTGGAGAGGGAGGGGAAAGAAGAAGAGAAAAAGATAGAGAGGAGTAGAGAGATAGAAGTTTTAATACAAATATGTTACACTTTTGCCCCGTGAAACGCCGGGTAGCCCTGCCAGTCTTAAAGAAAAGATCAAGCTAAATAAATATTGAGTATGATTTCGATATACGAGTTTACAATTAAAATGCAACTCTAAAAACACGTGATTTTATTACGAAACCATGATACAGTAATCATTATTAATTTTAAGATTTCATATCTAAACATGTTATATATAAAATACAGAATATCACAAGTGTACACTCCCCGTCAAAAGATTATGTTTCACTAGTGTTCACATACGAAATAACGTCTCAATCAGTGAAGATAAAATTTTAAAAAATAAGAAAGAAAAACGTCTCAAACCGGAAAGAATTAAAATATTTTTACAATATCTCATTATTGAAATAGTGAAGAATTTATTTCGGTATTCATTTTAGACGGCGGGTGTGGCGAGGGGTATATTTGCTTTCTCCCTTTTCCTAAACATGTGTAATGGTTTCATGCGACATGTTTTTACTCACTAATATTTGTGTGACAAGACAGATATATATATATATATATATATATATATATATATATATAGATAAATACACATTGGTCTTTATTATAGAGTGGAAAGAAAGAATTGTAATTATATAATTTGTTATAAAATGAAAGGGTTATTATTATAATACAATAGACATTATAGATTATTTTCTTGACACATAATTCTATTACTTCTGCATTTTGGGGAATGTAGCAGTTGAAAGCTTTAAGCCATCTTTAATTGTGATATCGATGTATTTATGTTCTCGGCTTTCACAATGTTTCTTTTTTTTTTTTTTTTTGGTTAAAACTGAAATTTATTGATTTGTCTAATCTTGATGCATCAAAATCGGTGAGATCTTTCCGTTCCTTTTCTGATCATCCCAGATATCATTCTACTTTTATGTTCACCTGAGATGCATCTGCTTTTCATTAGAACCACTTTACACAGTCCATCTGACGTCATCAACTGTGCCGATCAGAAAGAAGGAAGCAAGATTAGAAGTCACAAATGTGCATTTATGAAAATCAGGCTTTTATAGTTACGGATCGCTCAAGTTACTTATACGTTTTCTTCATCTTTCCTGAACAGTAGCCCAGTCTAATAATATTAATGATGGTGTTTCTTGCTATTTCTGTTCATTGGTTCATTTTTGTGTCGTGTCATTTATTGGAGGGGGGGCTTATAAGGCGATGTTTCTTGCATTTTCTGTTTCTTTGTGATGTGTTCTTTCAGTGGGTTTGTTTTCTTCCTGTAGTAGATTCCATGTGACCCTTCGTAGCTTATGCGGGTTAGTTTCCGCATTCAATGATTTTTCTTAAGATTGTAGCTGTTTTGATCATTGCTGTCCTTTGTATAGTTCCAATGATCCCTTTGATTCCAATTTCTCCCAGTCTTTTTTCCAGGTTTTTGGGGATTGTTCCTAGTGCTTCTATTGATATTATACTGACTTTCTTCATGCTCCATATTCCTTTCAGTTCTCTGGCTAGTTCCGTGTATTTGTTTCATTTTTCCGTTTCTTTGATTTTCACTCTGTGGTCTGCTGGAACGGTGAAGTCTACGATTTTGCAAGATTTTTCCTTCTTGTTGATTATTATAACATCCGGTCTCCTTGCTTGTATGAGTTTGTCTGTTTGTATATCCATATCCCAGATGATTTTGTGTTTTTCGTTTTCCAGTACTGTTTCTGGTTTATGTTTGTACCATTTGTCTGCGTATTCGAAATTCAATTGTTAGCACAGTTCCCGATGTACTGCTTTCCCCACAGTCATGTCTGTTCTTATATTCATTTTGGGCTAGTTTGCTACATTCACTTATTATATGATTTACTGTTTCGTCTCTTTGTCCACACAGTCTGCATTTACTGTTTTCCTGGGTTTTATCTATTTTAGCTTTAATGTAGTTTGTCCTAATTGCATTGTTCTGTGCCGCCATCAGTAAAGATTCCGTTTCTCTGTTCAAGTGTCCTTTTCTTAGCCATGCCCAACTATTTTCGTTGGTTTCTTCTCTTGTCAGTCTTCCGAAGTGTCCGTCTAGTTTTTTTTCTTCCCACTTTTCTTTTCTTGCCGTTTTGTTTCTGGTTTCGGTGTTTCCCGAGTTGTTCGTTGGACTGGTGTCTCTTGCTGCAGTGATAAGGATTTCCCTGTGTTGAGTTATGTATTTTTCCAGTTCTTTTTTTGAGTCTTCCACACAATCTTCTATACTTACCAGTCCTCTTCCCCCTTCGTTTCTTTTCATGTATGGTATGTCCGTATCGTCTTTTGGGTGTAGTGCATTGTGCATGGTCATTAATTTTCTAGTCCTCTGGTCCAGGTGCCTGAGTTCCTCTTTGGTTCAGCCTATGAATGGTCCAGAGTATCTTATTAGTGCTACTGCCCAGGTGTTTATTCCTGTTACTAGATACCTGCTATATAATTTCGTTTCTAGTTTTCTTGTTCTTCGTAAATATTCTTTTCCAATCTTCTCTTTCATTTCTGTAGATTTGATGGTGTCTTGTTCCAGAACTCCAAGATATCTGTAGCTATCCTGTTCGCCTAGCGCCCTCATTTCCTCTTTGTTGGGGAGTTCCATGCCCTCTGTTGTCTCCAGTTTTCTTTTTTTTATTTCTAGTAGTGCACACTTTTCCATTCCGAATTCTATTTGGATGTCCTGGCTGAAGATTCTGGTCATATTTATTAGCTTTTCCAGTTCCTTTTTGCTTTTTGCAAATAGTTTCAGGTCATCCATGTACATCAGGTGGTTTACTCTTAGTTCTGTGTCTGTAAACTTGTATCCGGCACCACATTTTCTGAGTATGTAGTTAAGTGGCATCATAGCTATTATAAACAGTAGTGGTGATAGGGAGTCTCCGAAGGAGGGGGGGGGTCATGTGTCCATAATATTACTGTAACAGAAAGCTCTATAAACTGGAAAAGATTTGACTCGTTGGTTCATCCATTCAGCTTGGGTTAGATTGTATGAGTCAAGAAAAGTTGAGTTTGCAAAACTAGGTAAATGTAAAAGAAAAAAACTAAATTAGTCGCTTTCTGCTCACTATATCTTCCTCTTTCTTTCTCAGCTACAGGTTAAATGTATTATTACTAGTGCTATTCCCTTTTATCTATAATGGACTGTTCCAATCTTTTCATACTTTCCTTTTTGTATTACCTTTGACTGTTAATAAACAGATAGAGAAAGATAGGAGACATGCAAGAGAAAGTTGAATGAGAGACTATAAATTTAGAATAACGGCGTAAAACACTGTAGGAGATTGGGAAAGTGAAAAACGGAACTTTGGAATGAAATAGTACATTTTCTCAGTTAATTGCAAATTGTGGCTAATTAAGAAGTATTTTTAAACATAATTCAACCCTGAACCTGGAGAATATTTTAGCATGTGTGACAAGTATCTGCCGGCTCCACAAGAGTCAAGAAGACTCCGAGAGTGTACTAGTATGCATTTAGTGAAAATGCTATACTGAGAGAGATCCCTACGAAATGGAGCGAAGGTATGAAACTAGTGTGAATTTTGCTTAAAAATGGAATTATCAGTGCAACAGGGCAAGATACCTAGGAGTCTGCAAAAATCTTGTAACCTTTCACGCTCAATTATGTGGGGGAGTTCAGGGAGATTGACCAGTTCTGCTCGAGAACAACAAATGAATTTTTGCTGTTTCGTTTTATTTTGTTATCATTTTTCGATGATAAGTCTAAAGACAAACCCTCTCCGCTAAATAGAGTTAGAAGGATTTAATTAGTTCTGACCAGACAAAGAGAAATAAAATTGTCTTAAAGCGTCGTGGGCGAGCTAGAGTGAGGGAGAGAAAAGAGTGGACAAGAGAGAGAGATACCAGCTACGAGATTTTCAATAAAAGAGGATGTGCTTTCGCATACACCAGAGCTGGACGGAAATCGCGACTAGGCACACATGAGAGAGATTCTGTTTCCTGGCCATCGCCCTCGCCTGTTGTAAAAACGAACGCGTGCCTACCCAACTTCGAGATATTCTTTTCACGAACAATTGACAACCACGACTGTCGCTCACACAGAGAAATAATAAGGAATTGTTTTTGTCGCACAAGGAAGTGTAATTTAGACTCTTCCTATTTTTGTTTTTACCTTTCTTTCAGAGAAAACCCAGACCGAGTTGAATGTCATTATTCATTTTTTTTTGTTCTGCTTGAATGTACCTTCCGTCTGCAAAGATAACCGATTACTGTCCGCCCTATGATTACTCGCTGTTATAAACAGTCACGACGTGGGGAGTGTGTTAGTAACTAGACGAGAACCCTCGACATCGGCGGCCTTCATCCAGATAACTTCAGCAGATCAACGCCCAGTGACCGATCGATCTCGGGGACGGCCAGGCTGGTGACGTCATCATATCATCCCGTATTTTGTGTGATTAAATTATGCAGAAAAAAATAAACTTAAGGAAACAAACGTTGCTGAACACGGCTTTAATATTATATTGTTTTGTTTGTTTTAATGAGACGGATGTAATTTTATGAAATTTCTAGAAATTAAAAATGTTTTTTTTCTTCTCTCTTTCAGCTGTATGACAATGCCATGATCAATGCTGGCCTAACAGATGATCCGCGATCTATGGTCGGACGACTCAATGATCTCCTCGTGAAAGCACTGGAGAGCAAGTGAACTTGAAACTGAGGAAGTCGTGCCTGTTATTCAATCATCAAATTGTGTTATTTTGTCCCTTTAGTTAGAAGAATCTTCCAACATTTTCATTTTGTTAATTATTGAACATAAACCCGATTAAATAGATTTACATTTCACCCTTGGGCTAGATCTTTTCTGGTTTTGCATTTCGTGAATATGTTTATAAAAATTAAATGCATTATGTTTGTTTTGTTTTTTTTTGTTTTGTTTTAATAAAAAATTTTTGAATGTTTCAGTTCAATTCAGACTTTCAAAGTTGTAACTTCTGTGAAGGGTAATTATTTATCCTTCCAAGGAAACGAATCTATTTTCTAATTACTAATAGAGAAGGCCTCATCATTTTCTATTAAAATTGTTTCACGAGTTAAAAATAAAAGCGTACGTTAGGAATGCCAGTAAAACGTGCATTTTTAAGAGCCAATCTTTTCCCTATGCACTTATCTAGTCATAAAACGGTAAAAATCGCATTCCAATACAAAGACTTTTTATAAAATTTCAAAGTTTAGGTTTTAATACTTTACACATTTTTTTCGAAATCAAGCAAAAGCAACTACCATTTTTTTTTTTTAAGCTTTGTTTTGTAAGAATGTTTAATTTATCGACTTTTTTTAGTGAAAATGATTTTCCCTTATTTTTTATCTTTTAATAATTCTTTTCATTGTCCAAGTTAAAGCCGATTAGAATTAACATGTATCGCATTTTTATTACAGTTAAAAGGACAGTAGACATAAATAGCTAATCTGTATACGTTATACATCCATATAAAAACTTAAACAGTTTTTTAAAAAATCAACTACTAATTTTTTTTTTTTTTTGTATCTGAGTAAAATTTTACCTTTTAATAACTAGCTAAGTACTTAGAAGAAAAAATTGTCTTGTAAAAATGCATTGTTTGGTGGTGTACCTAAAAAGTGGAAATTGTTACTTAGTAAGTCCATTGGATATTATCATCATTGAAAAAATAAATGGTAATACAAATAATTTCTACAAGACAAAAACAAGGAAAATTTAACTTTCTATTTCTATAAATCTTTAATATGTAGAAATGTTCAAATTTAGAAGATTATGTGAAAAATTTTATGTTTTCCTTTCTTTAAAAAAAAAGCCATTAATAATTATGAATGAATATCTTTATTTCTGAATCAATTGGCAAATTTGTTATTTGGTTTGTCATCATTTTGTCATTTACTACTAAAAAATAAAAACAATTTGTTCATAGGAAATCTAAAATAGATTGTATCTGCAGTTTTTGTTGAATGCATTATCTTTAAAACTAATAAAAATCATTGTACAGACATCTTGTTTCATTGTTCTTTCTTTGTTGTAATCAAATTTGATTTAATCAGGAAATGAAAGTGACAGATACACGACAAAGAAGGGAGCAAGGGAAATTGCCACCGAACCGTGTATGTATATTGACAAAAAGAAAAACAAAAAGCGGGATCCTTTCTAAAGACTCTTTTACAATGAGAAGACAACTAATGAACACAACAAAGGAATTACAATAGCCAACGCAAGTTAGATTTTTAAAATACATTTTTTACAAGTATAACACACCACTAAATACTTTCTAGATCTAACTAATAAAACAACTACTTTTTGAAAAAATTCTACTGTATTCATCAACAGTCACGTTTAAAGGTTGTTACACTGGTTCCAATGTTTTATTCATCAACAGTCACCTTCTAGAGTGATAGACTGGTTAGAACACTTTATTCATCAACCGTCACCTTCATGAGTGATAGACTAGTTAGAACGCTTTATTCATCAACCGTCACCTTCTAGAGTGATACACTAATTCAAATGCTTTATTCATCAACAGTCACCTTCATGAGTGATACACTGGTTTCAATGCTTTATTCATCAACAGTCACCTTCTAGAGTGATAGACTGGTTAGAACGCTTTATTTATCAACTGTCACCTTCTAGAGTGATAGACTGGTTCCAATGCTTTATTCATCAACAGTATCCTTCTAGAGTGATACACTGGTTCCCATGCTTTATTCATCAACAGTCACCTTGTAGAGTAATACACTGGTTAGAACGCTTTATTCATCAACCGTCACCTTCGAGAGTGATAGACTGGTAAGAACGCTTTATTCATCAACAGTCACCTTCTAGAGTGATAGACTGGTTCCAATGCTTTATTCATCAACAGTCACAGTCTAGAGTGATACACTGTTCCCCATGCTATATTCATCAACAGTAACGTTCTAGAGTGATACACTGGTTCCAATGTTTTATTCATCAACATTATCCTTCTAGAGTGAGACACTGGTTCCCATGCTTTATTCATCAACAGTCATTTACTAGAGTGATACACTTGTTCCAATGCTTTATTCATAAACAGTCACCTTCTATAGTGATACACTTGTTCCAATGCTTTATTCATAAACAGTCACCTTCTATAGTGATACACTTGTTCCAATGCTTTAATCATCAACAGTAACCTTCTATAGTGATACACTGGGGCAAATGCTTTATTTATCAACAGTAACATTCTATTATGATACACTGGTTCCGATGCTTTATTCATCAACAGTCACCTTGTAGAGTGATACACTGGTTCAAATGCTTTATTTATCAACATTCACCTTCTAGAGTGATAACTGGTTAGAACGCTTTATTCATCAACCGTCACCTTCTAGAGTGATAAACTCGTTAGAACGCTTTATTTATTAACCGTCACCTTCTAGAGCCATACACTAGTTCCAATGCTTTATTCATCAACAGTCACTTTCTAAAGTGATACACTGGTTTCAATGCTTTATTCATCAACAGTTGCCTTCTAGAGTGATACATTGGTTTCCATGCTTTATTCATCAACAGTCACCTACTAGAGTGATACACTGGTTCTAATGCTTTATTCATCAACAGTCACCTTGTAGAGTGATACACTGGTTAGAACGCTTGATTTATCAACAGTCACCTTCTAGTATGATAGACTGGTTAGAACGCCTTATTCATAAACAGTCAACTTCAAGAGTGATATACTGTTAAGAACGCTTTATTCATTAACCGTCACCTTCTAAGGTGATACACTAATTCCAATGCTTTATTCATCAACAGTCACCTACTAGAGTGATACACTGGTCCCAATGTTTTATTTATTAACGGTTACCTTCTAAAGTGATGCACTGGTTCCAATGCTTTATTCATCAACAGTCACCTTCTAGAGTGATACACTGGTTAGAACGCTTGATTTATGAACAGTCACTTTCTAGAGTGATACACAGGTTCCAATGTTTTATTCATCAACAGTCACCTTCTAGAGTGATACACTGGTTCCAATGCTGTATTCTATAAAAAGTTACCTTCTAGAGTGAGACACTAGTTCTCATGCTTTATTTATAAGCAGTAAACTCATAGAGTTATCGACTGGTTTTAATTCTTTATTCTTCAATGGTAACCTTCTAAGGATATAGAATGGTTTCAATGCTTTATTCTTCAACAGTCACCTTCTATAGGAATACACTTGTTCAAATGCTTTATTCATCAACAGTCACCTTGTAGAGTGATACACTGGTTTGAACGCTTTATTGATCAACAGTCACCTTCTAAAGTGATAGACTGGTTAGTACGCTTTATTCATAAACAGTCAACTTCAAGAGTGATATACTGTTTAGAACACTTTATTAATTAAGTCACCTTCTAGAGTGATACACTGGTTCCAATGCTTAGTTCCTCAACAGTCACCTTCTAGAGTGATACAATAGTACCCATGCTTTATTCATCAACAGTCACCTTCTAAAGTGATACATTGATTCCAATGCTTTATTCATCAACGGTAACTTTCTAGAGTGATACACTGATTCAAATGCTTTATTTTTCAACGGTCACCTTCTAGAGTGATACACTGGTTATAATGCTTTATTTATCAACAGTCACCTTCTAGAGTTATACACTGGTTCCAATGCTTTATTCATCAACAGTCACCTTCTAGAGTGATACTCTGGTTAGAACGCTTGATTTATGAACAGTCATCTTCTAGAGTTATACACTGGTTTCAATGCTTTATTCATTAACAGTCACCTTCTAGAGTGATACACTGGTTTCAATGCTTTATTCTTCAACAGTCATTTTCTAGAGTCATACACTGGTTCCAATGCTTTATTCAACAACAGTATCCTTCTAGTCTGATACACTGGTTTCAAATGCTTTATTAATCAACAGTCGCCTTCTAGAGTGATACACTGGTTAGAACGCTTGATTTATCAACAGTAACCTTCTAGAGTTATACACAGGTTCCAATGCTTTATTCATCAACAGTCACCTTCTAGAGTGATACACTGGTTCCAATGCTTTATTCCTCAATAGTTGCCTTCTAGAATGATACACTGGTTCCAATGCTTTATTCATCAACAGTCGTTTTCTAGAGTGATACACTGGTTAGAACGCTTGATTTATAAACAGTCACCTTCTAGAGTTATACACTGGTTCTAATGCTTTATTCATCAACATTCACCTTCTAGAGTGATACACTGTTTCTAATGCTTTATTCATCAATAGTCGCCTTCTACAGTGATATACGTGTTCTAATGCTTAGTTCCTCAACAGTCACCTTCTAGAGTGATACATTGATTCCAATGCTTTATTCATCAACGGTCACCTTCTAGAGTGATACACTGGTTCCAATGCTTTATTCATTAACAGTCACCTTCTAGAGTGATACACTGGTTATAATGCTTTATTTATCAACAGTCACCTTCTAGAGTTATACACTGGTTCCAATGCTTTATTCATCAACAGTCACCTTCTAGAGTGATACTCTGGTTCCAATGCTTTATTCATCAACAGTCACCTTCTAGAGTGATACCCTGGTTCCAATGCTTTATTCATCAACAGTCACCTTCTAGAGTTATACACTGGTTCCAATGCTTTATTCATCAACAGTCACCTTCTCGAGTGTTTCCCTGGTTCCAATGCTTTATTCATTAATCGTCACATTCTAGAGTGATAGACTTGGTCCAATGCTTTATTCATCAACAGTCACCTTCTAGAGTAATACACTGGTTCCGATGCTTAATTCATCAACAGTATCCTTCTAAGGTGATACACTGGTTCCAATGCTTTATTCATAAACAGTAACCTTCTAGAGTGATACACTGGTCTGAATGCTTTATTCATCAACAGTAACCATCTATAGTTATACACTGGTTCCAATGCTTTATTAATCAACAGTCACCTTCTAGAGTGATACACTGGTTCGAATGCTTTATTCATCAACAGTCACCTTCGAGAGTGATACACTGGTTCCAATGCTTTATTCTCCAACAGTCACCTTCTAGAGTTATACACTGGTTTAAATGCTTTATTCATCAACAGTCACCTTCTAGAGTGATACACTGGTTCCAATGCTTTATTCATCAACAGTCACCTTCTAGAGTGATACACTGGTTAGAACGCTTGATTCATCAACCGTCACCTTCTAGAGTGATACACTGGTTAGAACGCTTTATTCATTAATCGTCACATTCTAGAGTGATAGACTGGTTCGAATGCTTTATTCATCAACAGTCACCTTCTATACTTATATACTGGTTCGAATGCTTTATTCATCAACAGTCACCTTCTATAGTTATATACTGGTTCGAATGCTTTATTCATCAACAGTCACCTTCTATAGTTATACACTGGTTCCAATGCTTTATTCATGAACAATCACCTTCTAGAGTGATACACTGGTTCCAATGCTTTATTCATCAACAGTCACCTTCTAGAGTGATACACTAGTTCTAATGATTTATTGATCAACAGTCACCTTGTAGAGTGATACACTGGTTAGAACGCTTTATTCATTAACCGTCACCTTCTAGAGTGATAGACTGGTTAGAACGCTTTATTCATCAATAGTCTCTTTCTAGTGTGATACACAGGTTCGAATGCTTTATTCATTAACAGTAACCATCTATAGTAATACACTGGTTCCGATGCTTTATTTCATGAACAGTCACCTTCTAGAGTGATACACTGGTTCCAATGCTTTATTCATCAACAGTCACCTTCTAGAATGATACACTAGTTCCAATGCTTTATTAATCAACAGTCATATATTAGAGTTATACACTGTTTCCAATGCTTTATTCATCAACAGTAACATTCAAGAGTGATACCCTGGTTCCAATGCTTTATTCATCAACAGTCACCTTCTAGAGTGATACCCTGGTTCCAATGCTTCATTCATCAACAGTCACTTTCGAGAGTGATACACTGGTTTGAATGCTTTATTCATCAACAGTCACCTTCGAGAGTGATACACTGGTTCCAATGCTTTATTCATCAACAGTCACCTTCGAGAGTGATACACTGGTTTGAATGCTTTATTCATCAACAGTCACCTTTGAGAGTGATACCCTGGTTCCAATGCTTTATTCATCAACAGTCACCTTCGAGAGTGATACACTGGTTCGAATGCTTTATTCATCAACAGTCACCTTCTAGAGTGATACACTGGTTCTGATGCTTAATTCATCAACAGTAACCTTCTAGAGTGATACACTGGTTCCAATGCTTTATTCATCAACAGTCACCTTCTAAGGTTATACACTGGTTCGAATGCTTTATTCATCAACAGTAACCATCTTTAGTAATACACTGGTTCGAATGCTTTATTCATCAACAGTAACCTTCTAGAGTTATACACTGGTTCCAATGCTTTACTCATGTACAGTCACCTTCTAGAGTTATACACTGGTTCCAATGCTTTATTCATCAACAGTAACCATCTATAGTAATACATTGGTTCCAATGCTTTATTCATGAACAGTCACCTTCTAGAGTGATACACTGGTTCCAATGCTTTATTCATCAACAGTCACCTTCTAGAGTGATACACTGGTTCCAATGATTTATTCATCAACAGTCACCTTGTAGAGTAGTACACTGGTTAGAACGCTTTATTCATTAACCGTCACCTTCTAGAGTGATAGACTGGTTCGAACGCTTTATTCATCAATAGTCCCTTTCTAGAGTGATAGACTGGTTAGAACGCTTTATTCATCAACCGTCATCTTCTAGTGTGATACACTGGTTCCAATGCTTTATTCATCAACAGTCACAGTCTAGAGTGATGCACTGGTTACAATGATTTATTCATCAACAGTCACCTTCTAGAGTGATACACTAGTTCCAATGCTTTATTCATCAACAGTAACATTCAAGAGTGATACAGTAGTTACAATACTTTATTCATCAACAGTTACTTTCTTGGATAATACACTGGTTCCAATGTTTTATTCATCAACAGTCACCTTCTAGAGTGATACACTAGTTAGAACGCTTTATTCATTAACCGTCATCTTCTAGTGTGATACACTAGTTCCAATGCTTTATTCATCAACAGTAACATTCAAGAGTGATACAGTGGTTACAATACTTTATTCATCTACAGTCACTTTCTTGAATAATACACTGGTTCCAATGCTTTATTCCTCAGCAGTCACCTACTAGAGTGATACACTGGTTCCAATGCTTTATTCCTTAACAGTTTCCTTCTAGAGTGATACACTGGTTCCAATGCTTTATTCATCAACAGTCGCCTTCTAGAGTGATACACTGGTTAGAACGCTGGATTTATAAACAGTCACCTTCTTGAGTGATACACTGGTTCCAATGCTTTATTCTTGAACAGTCACCTTCTAGAGTGATATACGTGTTCCAATGCTTTATTCCTCAACAGTTGCCTTCTAGAGTGATACACTGGTTCCAATGCTTTATTCAGCAATAGTCACAGTCAATGGTGATGCACTGGTTACAATGCTTTATTCATCAACAGTCACCTTCTAGAGTGATACACTAGTTCCAATGCTTTATTCATCAACAGTAACATTCAAGAGTGATGCACTGGTTACAATGCTTTATTCATCAACAGTAACATTCAAGAGTGATACACTGGTTCTAATGCTTTATTCATGAGCAGTCACCTTCTAGAGCGATGCACTGGTTCCTATGCTCTATTCCTTAACAGTTGCCTTCTAGAGTGATACACTGGTACCAATGCTTTATTCATCAACAGTCGCCTTCTAGAGTGATACACTGGTTAGAACGCTTAATTTATCAACAGTCACCTGCTAGAGTGATACACTGGTTCCAATGCTTTATTCTTCAACAGTCACCTTCTAGAGTGATACACTGGTTTCAATGCTTTATTCATGAACAGTAACATTCAAGAGAGATGCACTGGTTACAATGCTTTATTCATCAACAGTCACCTACTATAGTGATACACTGGTTCCAATGCTTTATTCAACAACAGTCACCTTCTAGAGTGATATACGTGTTCCAATGCTTTATTCCTCAACAGTTGCCTTCTAGAGTGATACACTGGTTCCAATGCTTTATTTATAAACAGTCGTTTTCTAGAGTGATACACTGGTTAGAACGCTTGATTTATAAACAGTCACCTTCTAGAGTGATACCCTGGGTTTCAATGCTTTATTCTTCCATATTAACCTTCTAGAGTTATACACAGGTTCCAATGTTTATTGATCAACATTCACCTTCTAGAGTGATACACTGTTTCTAATGCTTTATTCATCAACAGTCACCTTCTATAGTGATACACTGGTTCCAATGCTTGATTGAACAACAGTCACCTTCTAGAGTGATATACGTGTTCCAATGCTTTATTCATCAACAGTCACCTACTAGAGTGATACACTGGTTCCAATGCTAAGTTCCTCAACAGTCACTTTCTAGAGTGATACAATAGTTCCCATGCTTTATTCATCAACAGTCACCTTCTAAAGTGATACATTGATTCTAATGGTTTATTCATCAACGGTCACTTTCTAGAGTGATACACTGGTTCTAATGCTTTATTTTTCGACGGTCACCTTCTAGAGTGATACACTGGTTTTAATGCTTTATTCATAAACAGTCATATTCTAGAGTGATACACTGGTTATAATGCTTTATTTATCAAGAGTCACCTTCTAGAGTGATACACTGGTTTTGATGCTTTATTCTGCAACAGTCAACTTCTAAAGTTATACACTGGTTCCAATGCTTTATTCATCAACAGTCACCTTCTAGAGTGATACACTGGTTCTAGTGCTTTATTCATCAACAGTCACCTTCTAGAGTGATACACTGGTTCGAATGCTTTATTCATCAACAGTCACATCCTAGAGTGATACACTGGTTCCAATGCTTTATTCTTCAACAGTCACATTCTATAGTAATACACTGGTTCCGATGCTTAATTCATCAACAGTCACCTTCTAGAGTGATACACTGGTTAGAATGCTTTATTAATCAACAGTAACCTTCTAAACAATGTTTAGTAATACACTGGTTCCAATGCTTAATTCATCAACAGTAACCTTCCAGAGTGATACACTGGTTCCAATGCTTTATTCATCAACAGTCACGTCCTAGAGTGATACACTGGTTCCAATGCTTTATTCATCAACAGTAACTTTCTAGAGTGATACACTGGTTCGAATGCTTTATTCATCAACAGTAACCTTCTAGAGTGATTCACTGGTTCCAATGCTTTATTCATCAAAATGACCTTCTAAAATTATACACTGGTTCCAATGCTTTATTAATCAACAGTCACCTTCTAGAGTTATACACTGGTTCCAATGCTTTATTCATCAACAGTCACCTTCTAGAGTGATACACTGGTTCGAATGCTTTATTCATCAACAGTCACCTCCTTGAGTGATACACTGATTCCAATGCTTTATTCATCAATAGTCACAGTCAAGAGTGATGCACTAGTTACAATGCTTTATTCATCAATAATCACAGTCTAGAGTGATACACTGGTTAGTACGCTTTATTCATTAACCGTCACCTTCTAGAGTGATAGACTGGTTAGAACGCTTTATTCATCAATAGTCCCTTTCTAGAGTGATACACTGGTTCCAATGCTTTATTCATCAACAGTCACAGTCTACAGTCATGCACTGGTTACAATGCTTTATTCATCAACAGTCACCTTCTAGAGTGATACACTAGTTCCAATGCTTTATTCCTCAACAGTAACATTCAAGAGTCATGCACTGGTTACAATGCTTTATTCATCAACAGTAACATTCAAGAGTGATACACTGGTTCCAATGCTTTATTCATCAGCAGTCACCTTCTAGAGCGATACACTAGTTCCAATGCTTTATTCCTTAACAGTTGCCTTCTAGAGTTATACACTGGTTCCAATGCTTTATTCATCAACAGTCGCCTTCTAGAGTGATACACTGGTTAGAACGCTTGATTTATCAACAGTAACATTCTAGAGTGATACACTGGTTCCAATGCTTTATTCTTCAACAGTCACCTTCTAGAGTGATGCACTGGTTTCAATGATTTATTCTTCAACAGTCACCTACTATAGTGATACACTGGTTCCAATGCTTTATTCAACAACAGTAACCTTCTAGAGTGATATACGTGTTCGAATGCTTTATTCCTCAACAGTTGCCTTCTAGAGTGATACACTGGTTCCAATGCTTTATTTATCAACAGTCGTTTTCTAGAGTGATACACTGGTTAGAACGCTTGATTTATAAACAGTCACCTTCTAGAGTGATACACTGGGTTTCAATGCTTTATTCTTCCATAGTAACCTTCTAGAGTTATACACAGGTTCCAATGTTTATTCATCAACATTCACCTTCTAGAGTGATACACTGTTTCTAATGCTTTATTCATCAACAGTCACCTTCTATAGTGATACACTGGTTCCAATGCTTGATTGAACAACAGTCACCTTCTAGAGTGATACACTGGTTCCCATGCTTTATTCATCAACAGTCACCTTCTAAAGTGATACATTGATTCTAATGGTTTATTCATCAACGGTCACTTTCTAGAGTGATACACTGGTTCTAATGCTTTATTTTTCGACAGTCACCTTCTAGAGTGATACACTGGTTGTAATGCTTTATTCATTAACAGTCACATTCTAGAGTGATACACTGGTTATAATGCTTTATTTATCAACAGTCACCTTCTAGAGTTATACACTGGTTAGAACTCTTGATTTATCAACAGTAACCTTCTAGAGTCATACACTGCTTCCGATGCTTTATTCTCCAACAGTCACCTTCTAAAGTTATACACTGGTTCGAATGCTTTATTCATCAACAGTCACTTTCTAGAGTGATACACTGGTTCTAATGCTTTATTCATCAACAGTCACCTTCTAGAGTGATACACTGGTTCGAATGCTTTATTCATCAACAGTCACATCCTAGAGTGATACACTGGTTCCAATGCTTTATTCATCAACAGTCACATCCTAGAGTGATACACTGGTTCCGATGCTTAATTCATCAACAGTCACCTTCTAGAGTGATACACTGGTTCGAATGCTTAATTCATCAACAGTAAGAATCTTTAGTAATACACTGGTTCCAATGCTTTATTCATCAACTGTAACCTTCTAGAGTGATACACTGGTTCTAATGCTTTATTCATCAACAGTAACCTTCTAGAGTGATACACTGGTTCCAATGCTTTATTCATCAACAGTCACATTCTAGAGTGATACACTGGTTCGAATGCTTTATTCTCAAACAGTCACCTTCTAAAGTTATACACTGGTTCCAATGCTTTATTAATCAACAGTCACCTTCTAGAGTTATACACTGGTTCCAATGCTTTATTCATCAACAGTCACCTTCTAGAGTGATACACTGGTTAGAATGCTTTATTCATCAACAGTCACCTCCTTGAGTGATACACTGATTCCAATGCTTTATTCATCAATAGTCACAGTCAAGAGTGATGCACTGGTTACAATGCTTTATTCATCAATAATCACAGTCTAGAGTGATACAGTGGTTAGAACGCTTTATTCATTAACCGTCACCTTCTAGAGTGATAGACTGGTTAGAAGGCTTGATTTATCAACACTCACCTTCTAGTGTGATACACTGGTTCCAATGCTTTATTCATCAACAGTAACTTTCTAGAGTGATACACTGGTTCGAATGCTTTATTCATCAACAGTAACCTTCTAGAGTGATTCACTGGTTCCAATGCTTTATTCATCAAAATGACCTTCTAAAATTATACACTGGTTCCAATGCTTTATTAATCAACAGTCACCTTCTAGAGTTATACACTGGTTCCAATGCTTTATTCATCAACAGTCACCTTCTAGAGTGATACACTGGTTCGAATGCTTTATTCATCAACAGTCACCTCCTTGAGTGATACACTGATTCCAATGCTTTATTCATCAATAGTCACAGTCAAGAGTGATGCACTAGTTACAATGCTTTATTCATCAATAATCACAGTCTAGAGTGATACACTGGTTAGTACGCTTTATTCATTAACCGTCACCTTCTAGAGTGATAGACTGGTTAGAACGCTTTATTCATCAATAGTCCCTTTCTAGAGTGATACACTGGTTCCAATGCTTTATTCATCAACAGTCACAGTCTACAGTCATGCACTGGTTACAATGCTTTATTCATCAACAGTCACCTTCTAGAGTGATACACTAGTTCCAATGCTTTATTCCTCAACAGTAACATTCAAGAGTCATGCACTGGTTACAATGCTTTATTCATCAACAGTAACATTCAAGAGTGATACACTGGTTCCAATGCTTTATTCATCAGCAGTCACCTTCTAGAGCGATACACTAGTTCCAATGCTTTATTCCTTAACAGTTGCCTTCTAGAGTGATACACTGGTTCCAATGCTTTATTCATCAACAGTCGCCTTCTAGAGTGATACACTGGTTAGAACGCTTGATTTATCAACAGTAACATTCTAGAGTGATACACTGGTTCCAATGCTTTATTCTTCAACAGTCACCTTCTAGAGTGATGCACTGGTTTCAATGATTTATTCTTCAACAGTCACCTACTATAGTGATACACTGGTTCCAATGCTTTATTCAACAACAGTAACCTTCTAGAGTGATATACGTGTTCGAATGCTTTATTCCTCAACAGTTGCCTTCTAGAGTGATACACTGGTTCCAATGCTTTATTTATCAACAGTCGTTTTCTAGAGTGATACACTGGTTAGAACGCTTGATTTATAAACAGTCACCTTCTAGAGTGATACACTGGGTTTCAATGCTTTATTCTTCCATAGTAACCTTCTAGAGTTATACACAGGTTCCAATGTTTATTCATCAACATTCACCTTCTAGAGTGATACACTGTTTCTAATGCTTTATTCATCAACAGTCACCTTCTATAGTGATACACTGGTTCCAATGCTTGATTGAACAACAGTCACCTTCTAGAGTGATACACTGGTTCCCATGCTTTATTCATCAACAGTCACCTTCTAAAGTGATACATTGATTCTAATGGTTTATTCATCAACGGTCACTTTCTAGAGTGATACACTGGTTCTAATGCTTTATTTTTCGACAGTCACCTTCTAGAGTGATACACTGGTTGTAATGCTTTATTCATTAACAGTCACATTCTAGAGTGATACACTGGTTATAATGCTTTATTTATCAACAGTCACCTTCTAGAGTTATACACTGGTTAGAACTCTTGATTTATCAACAGTAACCTTCTAGAGTCATACACTGCTTCCGATGCTTTATTCTCCAACAGTCACCTTCTAAAGTTATACACTGGTTCGAATGCTTTATTCATCAACAGTCACTTTCTAGAGTGATACACTGGTTCTAATGCTTTATTCATCAACAGTCACCTTCTAGAGTGATACACTGGTTCGAATGCTTTATTCATCAACAGTCACATACTAGAGTGATACACTGGTTCCAATGCTTTATTCATCAACAGTCACATCCTAGAGTGATACACTGGTTCCGATGCTTAATTCATCAACAGTCACCTTCTAGAGTGATACACTGGTTCGAATGCTTAATTCATCAACAGTAAGAATCTTTAGTAATACACTGGTTCCAATGCTTTATTCATCAACTGTAACCTTCTAGAGTGATACACTGGTTCTAATGCTTTATTCATCAACAGTAACCTTCTAGAGTGATACACTGGTTCCAATGCTTTATTCATCAACAGTCACATTCTAGAGTGATACACTGGTTCGAATGCTTTATTCTCAAACAGTCACCTTCTAAAGTTATACACTGGTTCCAATGCTTTATTAATCAACAGTCACCTTCTAGAGTTATACACTGGTTCCAATGCTTTATTCATCAACAGTCACCTTCTAGAGTGATACACTGGTTAGAATGCTTTATTCATCAACAGTCACCTCCTTGAGTGATACACTGATTCCAATGCTTTATTCATCAATAGTCACAGTCAAGAGTGATGCACTGGTTACAATGCTTTATTCATCAATAATCACAGTCTAGAGTGATACAGTGGTTAGAACGCTTTATTCATTAACCGTCACCTTCTAGAGTGATAGACTGGTTAGAAGGCTTGATTTATCAACACTCACCTTCTAGTGTGATACACTGGTTCCAATGCTTTATTCATCAACAGTCACAGTCTACACTCATGCACTGGTTCCAATGCTTTATTCATCAGCAGTCACCTTCTAGAGCGATACACTAGTTCCAATGCTTTATTCCTTAACAGTTGCCTTCTAGAGTGATACACTGGTTCCAATGCTTTATTCATCAACAGTCGCCTTCTAGAGTGATACACTGGTTAGAACGCTTGATTTATCAACAGTAACATTCTAGAGTGATACACTGGTTCCAATGCTTTATTCTTCAACAGTCACCTTCTAGAGTGATACACTGGTTTCAATGATTTATTCTTCAACAGTCACCTACTATAGTGATACACTGGTTCCAATGCTTTATTCAACAACAGTCACCTTCTAGAGTGATATACGTGTTCCAATGCTTTATTCCTCAACAGTTGCCTTCTAGAGTGATACACTGGTTCCAATGCTTTATTTATCAACAGTCGTTTTCTAGAGTGATACACTGGTTAGAACGCTTGATTTATAAACAGTCACCTTCTAGAGTGATACACTGGGTTTCAATGCTTTATTCTTCCATAGTAACCTTCTAGAGTTATACACAGGTTCCAATGTTTATTCATCAACATTCACCTTCTAGAGTTATACACTGGTTCCAATGCTTTATTCATCAACAGTCACCTTCTATAGTGATACACTGGTTCCAATGCTTGATTGAACAACAGTCTCCTTCTAGAGTGATATACGTGTTCCAATGCTTTATTCATCAACAGTCACCTACTAGAGTGATACACTGGTTCCCATGCTTTATTCATCAACAGTCACCTTCTAAAGTGATACATTGATTCCAATGGTTTATTCATCAACGGTCACTTTCTAGAGTGATACACTGGTTCTAATGCTTTATTTTTCGACGGTCACCTTCTAGAGTGATACACTGGTTGTAATGCTTTATTCATTAACAGTCACATTCCAGAGTGATACACTGGTTATAATGCTTTATTTATCAAAAGTCACCTTCTAGAGTTATACACTGGTTAGAACTCTTGATTTATCAACAGTAACCTTCTAGAGTCATACACTGGTTCCGATGCTTTATTCACCAACAGTCACCTTCTCAAGTTATACACTGGTTCGAATGCTTTATTCATCAACAGTCACTTTCTAGAGTGATACACTGGTTCCAATGCTTTATTCATCAACAGTCACTTTCTAGAGTGATACACTGGTTCGAATGCTTAATTCATCAACAGTAAGAATCTTTTGTAATACACTGGTTCCAATGCTTTATTCATCAACAGTCACCTTCGAGAGTGATACACTGGTTCCAATGCTTTATTCATCAACAGTCACCTTCGAGAGTGATACACTGGTTCCACTGCTTTATTCATCAACAGTCACCTTCTAGAGTGATACACTGGTTCCAATGCTTTATTAATCAACAGTCACCTTCGAGAGTGATACACTGGTTCGAATGCTTTATTAATCAACAGTCACCTTCTAGAGTGATACACTGGTTCCAATGCTTTATTAATCAACAGTCACCTTCGAGAGTGATACACTGGTTCCAATGCTTTATTCATCAACAGTCACCTTCTCGAGTGAGAAACTCGTTGTCATGCTTTATTTATCAATGGTAACCTTATAGAGTCATAGACTGGTTCCAATGCTTTATTCATCAACAGTCACTTTCTAGAGTGATACACTGGTTCCAATGCTTTATTCATCAACAGTCACCTTCGAGAGTGATACACTGGTTCGAATGCTTCATTCATCAACCGTCACCTTCTAGAGTGATACACTGGTTAGAACGCTTTATTCATTAACCGTCACATTCAAGAGTGATAGACTGGTTCGAATGCTTTATTCATCAACAGTCACATTCTATAGTTATACACTGGTTCCAATGCTTTATTCATCAACAGTCACCTTCTAGAGTGATACACTGGTTCCAATGATTTATTCATCAACAATCACCTTGTAGAGTGATACACTGGTAAGAGCGCTTTCTTCATTAACCGTCACTCTCTAGAGTGATAGACTGGTTAGAACGCTTTATTCATCAATAGTCACTTTCTAGAGTGATAGACTGGTTAGAACGCTTTATTCATCAACCGTCATTTTCTAGTGTGATACACTGGTTCCAATACTTTATTCATCTACAGTCACAGTCTAGAGTGATGCACTGGTTCCAATGCTTTATTCATCAACAGTCACCTTCTAGCGTGATACACTGGTTCCAATGCTTTATACATCAAAAGTCACTTTCGAGAGTGATACAGTGGTTACAATACTGGATTCATCTACAGTCACTGTCTTGAATAATACACTGGTTCCAAAGCTTTATTAATCAACAGTCAACTTCAAGAGTGATATACTGTTTAGAACGCTTAATTAATTAACAGTCACCTTCTAGAGTTATACACTGGTTCCAATGCTTAGTTCCTCAACAGTCACCTTCTAGAGTGATACAATAGTACCCATGCTTTATTCATCAACAGTCACCTTCTAAAGTGATACATTGATTCCAATGCTTTATTCATCAACGGTAACTTTTTAGAGTGATACACTGGTTCCAATCCTTAATTTTTCAACGGTCACCTTCTAGAGTGATACACTCGTTCGAATGCTTTATTCATCCACAGTCGCTGTCTAGAGTGATACACTAGTTAGAACGCTTGATTTATGAACAGTCATCTTCTAGAGTGATACACTAGTTTCAATGCTTTATTCATTAACAGTCACCTTCTAGAGTGATACACTGGTTTCAATGCTTTATTCTTCAACAGTCATTTTCTAGAGTCATATACTGGTTCCAATGCTTTATTCAACAACAGTATCCTTCTAGTGTGATACACTGGTTCCAATGCTTTATTAATCAACAGTCGCCTTCATGAGTGATACACTAGTTAGAACGCTTGATTTATCAACAGTAACCTCCTAGAGTTATACACAGGTTCCAATGTTTTATTCATCAACAGTCACCTTCTAGAGTAATACACTGGTTCCAATGCTTTATTCCTCAATAGTTGCCTTCTATAATGATACACTGGTTCCAATGCTTTATTCATTAACAGTCACCTTCTAGAGTGATACACTGGTTATAATGCTTTATTTATCAACAGTCACATTCTAGAGTTATACACTGGTTCGAATGCTTTATTCATCAACAGTCACCTTCTAGAGTGATACTCTGGTTCCAATGTTTTATTCATCAACAGTCAGCTTCTAGAGTGATACCCTGGTTCCAATGCTTTATTCATCAACAGTCACCTTCTAGAGTTATACACTGGTTCTAATGCTTTATTCATCAACAGTCACCTTCTGGAGTGTTTCCCTGGTTCCAATGCTTTATTCATCAACGGTAACTTTCCAGAGAGATACACTAGTTCCAATGCTTTATTTTTCGACGGTCACCTTCTAGAGTGATACACTGGTTCGAATCCTTTATTCATCAACAGTAAGCATCTATGGTAATACACTGTTTCCAATGCTTTATTCATCAACAGTCAACTTCGAGAGTGATACACTGGTTCGAATGCTTTATTCATCAACAGTAACCTTCGAGAGTGATACACTGGTTCCAATGCTTTTATTCATCAACAGTCACCTTCGAGAGTGATACACTGGTTCGAATGCTTTATTCATCAACAGTCACCTTCTAGAGTTATACACTGGTTCCAATGCTTAATTCATCAACAGTAACCTTCTAGAGTGATAAACTGGTTCCAATGCTTTATTCATCAACAGTCACCTTCTAGAGTGATACACTGGTTCGAATGCTTTATTTATCAACCGTCACCTTCTAGAGTTATACACTGGTATGAACGCTTTATTTATCAACAGTCACCTTCTAGAGTTATACACTGGTTCCAATGCTTTATTCATCCACAGTAACCTTCTAGAATGATACACTGGTTCGAATGCTTTATTCATCAACAGTCACATTCTAGAGTGATACACTGGTACCAATGCTTTATTCATCAACAGTAACAATCTATAGTAATACACTGGTTCCAATGCTTTATTAATCAACAGTCACCTTCTAGAGTGATACACTGGTTCGAATGCTTTATTCATCAACAGTCACCTTCGAGAGTGATACACTGGTTCCAATGCTTTATTCTCCAACAGTCACCTTCTAGAGTTATACACTGGTTTAAATGCTTTATTCATCAACAGTCACCTTCTAGAGTGATACACTGGTTTCAATGCTTTATTCATCAACAGTCACTTTCTAGAGTGATACACTGGTTAGAACACTTGATTTATCAACACTCACCTTCTAGAGTGATACACTGGTTCCAATGCTTTATTCCTTAACAGTCGCCTGCTAGAGTGATACACTGGTTAGAACGCTTGATTTATCAACAGCAACCTTCTAGAGTTATACACTGGTTCCAATGCTTTATTCTTCAACAGTCACCTTCTATAGTGATACACTGGTTCCAATGCTTATTCAACAACAGTCACCTTCTAGAGTGATATACGTGTTCCAATGCTTTATTCCTCAACAGTTGCCTTCTAGAGTGATACACTGGTTCCAATGCTTTATTCATCAACAGTCGTTTTCTAGAGTAATACACTGGTTAGAACGCTTGATTTATCAACAGTCAACTTCTAGAGTGATATACGTGTTCCCATGCTTTATTCATCAACAGTTACCTACTAGAGTGATACACTGGTTCCAATGCTTAGTTCCTCAACAGTCACCCTCTGGAGTGAGAAACTAGTTCTCATGCTTTATTTATCAACGGCAACCTTCTAGAGTGATAAACTGGTTCGAATGCTTTATTCATCAACAGTAACCATCTTTAGTAATACACTGGTTCCAATGCTTTATTCATCAACAGTCACCTTATAGAGTGATACACTGGTTCCAATGCTTTATTCATCAACAGTCACCTTCTAGAGTGAGAAACTAGTTGTCATGCTTTATTTATCAACGGTAACCTTATAGAGTCATAGACTGGTTCCAATGCTTAATTCATTAACAGTAACATTCTATAGTTATATATTGGTTCGAATGCTTTATTCATCGACAGTCACCTTCTATAGTTATACACTGGTTCCAATGCTTCATTCATGTACAGTCACCTTCTAGAGTGATACACTGGTTCGAATGCTTTATTCATCAACAGTCAAATTCTATAGTAATACACTGGTTCCGATGCTTTATTCATCAACAGTAACCATCTTTAGTAATACACTGGTTCCAATGCTTTATTCATCAACAGTAACCATCTATAGTAATACACTGGTTCCAATGCTTTATTCATCAACAGTAACCTTCTAGAGTGATACACTGGTTCCAATGCCTTATTCATCAACAGTCACCTTCGAGAGTGATACACTGGTTCGAATGCTTCATTCATCAACCGTCACCTTCTAGAGTGATACACTAGTTAGAACGCTTTATTCATTAATCGTCACATTCTAGAGTGATAGACTGGTTCGAATGCTTTATTAACCAACAGTCACCTTCTATAGTTATATACTGGTTCGAATGCTTTATTCATCAACAGTCACCTTCTATAGTTATACACTGGTTCCAATGCTTTATTCATGAACAATCACCTTCTAGAGTGATACACTGGTTCCAATGCTTTATTCATCAACAGTCACCTTCTAGAGTGATACACTAGTTCTAATGATTTATTGATCAACAGTCACCTTGTAGAGTGATAGACTGGTTAGAACGCTTTATTCATTAATCGTCACATTCTAGAGTGATAGACTGGGTCGAATGCTTTATTCATCAACAGTCACCTTCTATAGTTATATACTGGTTCGAATGCTTTATTCATCAACAGTCACCTTCTATAGTTATACACTGGTTCCAATGCTTTATTCATGAACAATCACCTTCTAGAGTGATACACTGGTTCCAATGCTTTATTCATCAACAGTCACCTTCTAGAGTGATACACTAGTTCTAATGATTTATTGATCAACAGTCACCTTGTAGAGTGATAGACTGGTTAGAACGCTTTATTCATCAATAGTCTCTTTCTAGAGTGATAGACTGGTTAGAACGCTTTATTCATCAACCATCATCTTCTAGTGTGATACACTGGTTCGAATGCTTTATTCATCAACAGTCACCTTCTATAGTAATACACTGGTTCTGATGCTTTATTCATGAACAGTAACCATCTATAGTAATACACTGGTTCCAATGCTTTATTCATCAACAGTCACCTTCTAGAGTGATACACTGGTTCGAATGCTTTATTCATCAACAGTCACATCCTACAGTGATACCCTGGTTCCAATGCTTTATTCATCAACAGTCACCTTCTAGAGTGATACCCTGGTTCCAATGCTTTATTCATCAACAGTCACCTTCTAGAGTTATACCCTGGTTCCAATGCTTTATACATCAACAGTCACCTTCGAGAGTGATACACTGGTTTGAATGCTCTATTCATCAACCGTCACCTTCTAGAGTGATACACTGGTTAGAACGCTTTATTAATTAACCGTCACCTTCTATAGTTATATACTGGTTCGAATGCTTTATTCATCAACAGTCACCTTCTAGAGTTATACACTGGTTCCAATGCTTTACTCATGTACAGTCACCTTCTAGAGTGATACACTGGTTCCAATGCTTTATTCATCAACAGTAACCATCTATAGTAATACACTGGTTCTAATGCTTTATACATGAACAGTCACCTTCTAGAGTGATACACTAGTTCCAATGATTTATTCATCTACAGTCACCTTCTAGAGTGATACACTAGTTCCAATGATTTATTCATCAACAGTCACCTTGTAGAGTAGTACACTGGTTAGAACGCTTTATTCATTAACCGTCACCTTCTAGAGTGATAAACTGGTTAGAACGCTTTATTCATCAATAGTCTCTTTCTAGAGTGATAGACTGGTTAGAACGCTTTATTCATCAACCGTCATCTTCTAGTGTGATACACTGGTTCCAATGCTTTATTCATCAACAGTCACAGTCTAGTGTGATGCACTGGTTACAATGCTTTATTCATCAACAGTCACCTTCTAGAGTGATACACTAGTTCCAATGCTTTATTCATCAACAGTAACATTCTAGAGTGATACAGTGGTTACAATACTTTATTCATCAACAGTCACTTTCTTGAATAATACACTGGTTCCAATGCTTTATTCCTCAGCAGTCACCTTCTAAAGTGATACACTGGTTCCAATGCTTTATTCCTTAACTGTTGCCTTCTAGAGTGATACACTGGTCCCAATGCTTTATACATCAACAGTCACCTTCGAGAGTGATACACTGGTTTGAATGCTTTATTCATCAACCGTCACCTTCTAGAGTTACACACTGGTTCGAATGCTTTATTCATCAACAGTAACCTTCTATAGTTACACACTGGTTCCAATGTTTTATTCATGTACAGTCACCTTCTAGTGTGATACACTTGTTCCAATTCTTTATTCATCAATAGTCACCTTCTAGAGTGATACACTGGTTTCAATGATTCATTCATCAACAGTCACCTTGTAGAGTGATACACTAGTTAGTACGCTTTATTCATCAACCGTCATCTTCTAGTGTGATACACTGGTTCCAATGCTTTATTCATCAACAGTCACAGTCTAGAGTGATGCACTGGTTACAATGCTTTATTCATCAACAGTCACTTTCTAGAGTGATACACTAGTTCCAATGCTTTATTCATCAACAGTAACATTCAAGAGTTATACAGTGGTTACAATACTTTATTCATCTACAGTCACTTTCTTGAATAATACACTGGTTCAAATGCTTTATTCATCAGCAGTCACCTTCTAGAGTGATACACTGGTTCCAATGCTTTATTCCTTAACAGTTTCCTTCTAAAGTGATACACTGGTTCCAATGCTTTATTTATCAACAGTCGCCTTCTAGAGTGATACACTGGTTAGAACGCTGGATTTATCAACACTCACCTTCTAGAGTGATATACGTGTTCCAATGCTTTATTCCTCAACAGTCACCTTCTAGAGTGATATACATGTTCCAATGCTTTATTCCTCAACAGTTGCCTTCTAGAGTGATACACTGGTTCCAATGCTTTATTCATTAATAGTCACAGTCAAGAGTGATGCACTGGTTACAATGCTTTATTCATCAATAGTCACAGTCTAGAGTGATACACTGGTTAGAACGCTTTATTCATTAACCGTCACCTTCTAGAGTGATAGACTGGTTAGAACGCTTTATTCATCAATAGTCCCTTTCTAGAGTGATACACTGGTTAGAACGCTTGATTTATCAACACTCACTTTCTAGTGTGATACACTGGTTCCAATGCTTTATTCATCAACAGTCACAGTCTAGAGTCATGCACTGGTTACAATGCTTTATTCATCAACAGTCACCTTCTAGAGTGATACACTAGTTCCAATGCTTTATTCATCAACAGTAACATTCAAGGGTGATGCACTGGTTACAATGCTTTATTCATCAACAGTAACATTCAAGAGTGATACCCTGGTTCCAATGCTTTATTCATGAGCAGTCACCTTCAAGAGCGATACACTGGTTCCAATGCTTTATTCCTTAACAGTTGCCTTCTAGAGTGATACACTGGTACCAATGCTTTATTCATCAACAGTAACCTTCTGGAGTGATACACTGGTTCAAATGCTTAATTAATCAACAGTAACCTTCTAAAGTGATACACTGGTTCCAATGCTTTATTCTATCAACAGTAACTTTCTAGAGTGATACATTAGTTCCAATGCTTAATTCATCAACAGTAACCTTCTAGAGTGATACACTGGTTCGAATGCTTTATTCATCAACAGTCACCTTCTAGAGTGATAGACTGGTTCAAATGCTTTATTCATCAACAGTCACCTTCTAGAGTGATAGACTGGTTCTAATGCTTAATTCATCAACAGTCACCTTCTAGAGTGATACATTAGTTCCAATGCTTAATTCATCAACAGTCACCTTCGAGAGTGATACACTGGTTCCAATGCTTTATTCATCAACAGTAACCTTCTAGAGTGATACACTGGTTCGAATGCTTTATTCATCAACAGTCACCTTCTAGAGTGATAGACTGGTTCAAATGCTTTATTCATCAACAGTCACCTTCTAGAGTGATACACTGGTTTCAATGCTTTATTCATCAACAGTCACCTTCTAAGGTTATACACTGGTTCGAATGCTTTATTCATCAACAGTAACAATCTTTAGTAATACACTGGTTCGAATGCTTTATTCATCAACAGTAACCATCTTTAGTAATACACTGGTTCCAATGCTTTATCAATCAACAGTAACCTTCTAGAGTCATACACTGGTTCCAATGCTTTATTCATCAACAGTAACCTTCTAGAGTGATACACTGGTTCTAATGCTTTATTTATCAACAGTCATATTTAATAGTGATACACTGATTTGAATGCTTTATTAATAAACGGTCACTTTCTCGAGTTATACACTGGTTCCAATGCTTTATTCATAAATAGTAATCTTCTAGAAGGATACACTGGTTCCAATGCTTTATTCATCAACAGTCACCTTCTAGAGTGATACACTGGTTCCAATGCTTTATTCATCAACAGTAACATTCTATAGTAATACACTGGTTCCGATGCTTAATTCATCAACAGTATCCTTCTAGAGTGATACACTGGCTCGAATGCTTCATTCATCAACAGTAACCTTCTAGAGTGATACACTGGTTCGAATGCTTTATTCATCAACAGTAACCATCTTTAGTAATACACTGGTTCCAATGCTTTATTCATGAACAGTAACCTTCTAGAGTGATACACTGGTTCTAATGCTTTATTCATCAACAGTCACCTTCGAGAGTTCTACACTGGTTCCAATGCTTTATTCATCAACAGTCACCTTCGAGAGTCATAGACTGGTTCCAATGCTTTATTCATCAACAGTCACCTTCTAGAGTGATACACTGGTTCCAATGCTTTATTAATCAACAGTCACCTTCGAGAGTGATACACTGGTTCCAATGCTTTATTCATCAAGAGTCACCTTCTAGAGTGATACACTGGTTCCAATGCTTTATTAATCAACAGTAACCTTCGAGAGTGATACACTGGTTCCAATGCTTTATTCATCAACAGTCACTTTCTAGAGTGATACACTTGTTCCAATGCTGTATTCATCAACAGTCACCTTCGAGAGTGATACACTGGTTCGAATGCTTTATTCATCAACCGTCACCTTCTAGAGTGATACACTGGGTAGAACGCTTTATTCATTAACCGTCACATTCAAGAGTGATAGACTGGTTCGAATGCTTTATTCATCAACAGTCACATTCTATCGTTATACACTGGTTCCAATGCTTTATTCATCAACAGTCACCTTCTAGAGTGATATACTGGTTCCAATGCTTTATTCATCAACAGTCACCATCTAGAGTGATACACTGGTTCCAATGATTTATTCATCAACAATCACCTTGTAGAGTGATACACTGGTAAGAACGCTTTCTTCATTAACCGTCACTATCTAGAGTGATAGACTGGTTAGAACGCTTTATTCATCAATAGTCACTTTCTAGAGTGATAGACTGGTTAGAACGCTTTATTCATCAACCGTCATTTTCTAGTGTGATACACTGGTTCCAATACTTTATTCATCAACAGTCACAGTCTAGAGTGATGCACTGATTCCAATGATTTATTCATCAACAGTCACCTTCTAGCGTGATACACTGGTTCCAATGCTTTATTCATCAAAAGTCACTTTCTAGAGTGATACAGTGGTTACAATACTTGATTCATCTACAGTCACTGTCTTGAATAATACACTGGTTCCAATGCTTTATTCATCAACAGTTAACTTCAAGAGTGATATACTGTTTAGAACGCTTTATTAATTAACAGTCACTTTCTAGAGTGATACACTGGTTCCAATGCTTAGTTCCTCAACAGTCACCTTCGAGAGTGATACAATAGTACCCATGCTTTATTCATCAACAGTAACCTTCTAAAGTGATACATTGATTCCAATGCTTTATTCATCAACGGTAACTTTCTAGAGTGATACACTGGTTCCAATGCTTTATTTTTCAACGGTCACCTTCTCGAGTTATACACTGGTTCGACTGCTTTATTCATCAACAGTCGCTGTCTAGAGTGATACACTGGTTAGAACGCTTGATTTATTAATAGTCATCTTCTAGAGTTATACACTGGTTTCAATGCTTTATTCATTAACAGTCACCTTCTAGATTGATACACTGGTTTCAATGCTTTATTCTTCAACAGTCATTTTCTAGAGTCATACACTGGTTCCAATGCTTTATTCAACAACAATATCCTTCTAGTGTGATACACTGGTTCCAATGCTTTATTAATCAACAGTCGCCTTCTAGAGTGATACACTGGTTAGAACGCTTGATTTATCAACAGTAACCTTTTAGAGTTATACACAGGTTCCAATGCTTTATTCATTAACAGTCACCTTCTAGAGTGATACACTGGTTCCAATGCTTTATTCCTCAATAGTTGCCTTCTAGAATGATACACTGGTTCCAATGCTTTATTAATCAACAGTCGTTTTCTAGAGTGATACACTGGTTAGTACGCTTGATTTATCAACAGTCACCTTCTAGAGTTATACACTGGTTCTAATGCTTTATTCATCAACATTCACCTTCTAGAGTGATACACTGTTTCTAATGCTTAATTCATCAATAGTCGCCTTCTAGAGTGATATACGTGTTCCAATGCTTAGTTCCTAAACAGTCACCTTCTAGAGTGATACATTGATTCCAATGCTTTATTCATTAACAGTCACCTTCTAGAGTGATACACTGGTTATAATGCTTTATTTATCAACAGTCACCTTCTAGAGTTATACACTGGTTCCAATGCTTTATTCATCAACAGTCACCTTCTAGAGTGATACTTTGGTTCCAATTTTTTATTCATCAACAGTCACCTTCTAGAGTGATACCCTGGTTCCAATGCTTTATTCATCAACAGTTACCTTCTAGAGTTATACACTGGTTCCAATGCTTTATTCATCAACAGTCACTTTCTAGAGTGATACACTGGTTCGAATGCTTTATTCATCAACAGTCACATTCTAGAGTGATACACTGGTTCCAATGCTTTATTCATCAACAGTCACCTTCTAGAGTGATACACTGGTTCCAATGCTTTATTTATCAACACTCACCTTCTAGAGTTATACACTGGTATGAACGCTTTATTTATCACCAGTCACCTTCTAGAGTTATACACTGGTTCCAATGCTTTATTCATCAACAGTCACCTGCTAGAGTGATACACTGGTTCGAATGCTTTATTCATCAACAGTCACCTTCTAGAGTGATACACTGGTTCCGATGCTTTATTCATCAACAGTAACCTTCTAGAGTGATACACTGGTTCCAATGCTTTATTCATCAACAGTAAACTTCTAGAGTGATACACTGGTTCGAATGCTTTATTTATCAACAGTCACCTTCTAGAGTTATACACTGGTTCCAATGCTTTATTCATCAACAGTAACCTTCTAGAGTGATACACTGGTTCGAATGCTTTATTCATTAACAGTAACCTTCTAGAGTGATACACTGGTTCGAATGCTTTATTCATCAACAGTAACCATCTATAGTAATACACTGGTTCCAATGCTTTATTAATCAACAGTCACCTTCTAGAGTGATACACTGGTTCGAATGCTTTATTCCTCAACAGTAACCTTCTAGACTGATACACTAGTTCCAATGCTTTATTCATCAACAGTCACCTTCTAGAGTGATACACTGGTTAGAACGCTTGATTTATCAACAGTCACATTCTAGAGTGATACACTGGTTCCAATGCTTTATTCATCAACAGTCACCTTCTAGAGTGATACACTGGTTCCAATGCTTTATTTATCAACACTCACCTTCTAGAGTTATACACTGGTATGAACGCTTTATTTATCACCAGTCACCTTCTAGAGTTATACACTGGTTCCAATGCTTTATTCATCAACAGTCACCTGCTAGAGTGATACACTGGTTCGAATGCTTTATTCATCAACAGTCACCTTCTAGAGTGATACACTGGTTCCGATGCTTTATTCATCAACAGTAACCTTCTAGAGTGATACATTAGTTCCAATGCTTAATTCATCAACAGTAACCTTCTAGAGTGATACACTGGTTCGAATGCTTTATTCATCAACAGTCACCTTCTAGAGTGATAGACTGGTTCAAATGCTTTATTCATCAACAGTCACCTTCTAGAGTGATAGACTGGTTCTAATGCTTAATTCATCAACAGTCACCTTCTAGAGTGATACATTAGTTCCAATGCTTAATTCATCAACAGTCACCTTCGAGAGTGATACACTGGTTCCAATGCTTTATTCATCAACAGTAACCTTCTAGAGTGATACACTGGTTCGAATGCTTTATTCATCAACAGTCACCTTCTAGAGTGATAGACTGGTTCAAATGCTTTATTCATCAACAGTCACCTTCTAGAGTGATACACTGGTTTCAATGCTTTATTCATCAACAGTCACCTTCTAAGGTTATACACTGGTTCGAATGCTTTATTCATCAACAGTAACAATCTTTAGTAATACACTGGTTCGAATGCTTTATTCATCAACAGTAACCATCTTTAGTAATACACTGGTTCCAATGCTTTATCAATCAACAGTAACCTTCTAGAGTCATACACTGGTTCCAATGCTTTATTCATCAACAGTAACCTTCTAGAGTGATACACTGGTTCTAATGCTTTATTTATCAACAGTCATATTTAATAGTGATACACTGATTTGAATGCTTTATTAATAAACGGTCACTTTCTCGAGTTATACACTGGTTCCAATGCTTTATTCATAAATAGTAATCTTCTAGAAGGATACACTGGTTCCAATGCTTTATTCATCAACAGTCACCTTCTAGAGTGATACACTGGTTCCAATGCTTTATTCATCAACAGTAACATTCTATAGTAATACACTGGTTCCGATGCTTAATTCATCAACAGTATCCTTCTAGAGTGATACACTGGCTCGAATGCTTCATTCATCAACAGTAACCTTCTAGAGTGATACACTGGTTCGAATGCTTTATTCATCAACAGTAACCATCTTTAGTAATACACTGGTTCCAATGCTTTATTCATGAACAGTAACCTTCTAGAGTGATACACTGGTTCTAATGCTTTATTCATCAACAGTCACCTTCGAGAGTTCTACACTGGTTCCAATGCTTTATTCATCAACAGTCACCTTCGAGAGTCATAGACTGGTTCCAATGCTTTATTCATCAACAGTCACCTTCTAGAGTGATACACTGGTTCCAATGCTTTATTAATCAACAGTCACCTTCGAGAGTGATACACTGGTTCCAATGCTTTATTCATCAAGAGTCACCTTCTAGAGTGATACACTGGTTCCAATGCTTTATTAATCAACAGTAACCTTCGAGAGTGATACACTGGTTCCAATGCTTTATTCATCAACAGTCACTTTCTAGAGTGATACACTTGTTCCAATGCTGTATTCATCAACAGTCACCTTCGAGAGTGATACACTGGTTCGAATGCTTTATTCATCAACCGTCACCTTCTAGAGTGATACACTGGGTAGAACGCTTTATTCATTAACCGTCACATTCAAGAGTGATAGACTGGTTCGAATGCTTTATTCATCAACAGTCACATTCTATCGTTATACACTGGTTCCAATGCTTTATTCATCAACAGTCACCTTCTAGAGTGATATACTGGTTCCAATGCTTTATTCATCAACAGTCACCATCTAGAGTGATACACTGGTTCCAATGATTTATTCATCAACAATCACCTTGTAGAGTGATACACTGGTAAGAACGCTTTCTTCATTAACCGTCACTATCTAGAGTGATAGACTGGTTAGAACGCTTTATTCATCAATAGTCACTTTCTAGAGTGATAGACTGGTTAGAACGCTTTATTCATCAACCGTCATTTTCTAGTGTGATACACTGGTTCCAATACTTTATTCATCAACAGTCACAGTCTAGAGTGATGCACTGATTCCAATGATTTATTCATCAACAGTCACCTTCTAGCGTGATACACTGGTTCCAATGCTTTATTCATCAAAAGTCACTTTCTAGAGTGATACAGTGGTTACAATACTTGATTCATCTACAGTCACTGTCTTGAATAATACACTGGTTCCAATGCTTTATTCATCAACAGTTAACTTCAAGAGTGATATACTGTTTAGAACGCTTTATTAATTAACAGTCACTTTCTAGAGTGATACACTGGTTCCAATGCTTAGTTCCTCAACAGTCACCTTCGAGAGTGATACAATAGTACCCATGCTTTATTCATCAACAGTAACCTTCTAAAGTGATACATTGATTCCAATGCTTTATTCATCAACGGTAACTTTCTAGAGTGATACACTGGTTCCAATGCTTTATTTTTCAACGGTCACCTTCTCGAGTTATACACTGGTTCGACTGCTTTATTCATCAACAGTCGCTGTCTAGAGTGATACACTGGTTAGAACGCTTGATTTATTAATAGTCATCTTCTAGAGTTATACACTGGTTTCAATGCTTTATTCATTAACAGTCACCTTCTAGATTGATACACTGGTTTCAATGCTTTATTCTTCAACAGTCATTTTCTAGAGTCATACACTGGTTCCAATGCTTTATTCAACAACAATATCCTTCTAGTGTTATACACTGGTTCCAATGCTTTATTAATCAACAGTCGCCTTCTAGAGTGATACACTGGTTAGAACGCTTGATTTATCAACAGTAACCTTTTAGAGTTATACACAGGTTCCAATGCTTTATTCATTAACAGTCACCTTCTAGAGTGATACACTGGTTCCAATGCTTTATTCCTCAATAGTTGCCTTCTAGAATGATACACTGGTTCCAATGCTTTATTAATCAACAGTCGTTTTCTAGAGTGATACACTGGTTAGAACGCTTGATTTATCAACAGTCACCTTCTAGAGTTATACACTGGTTCTAATGCTTTATTCATCAACATTCACCTTCTAGAGTGATACACTGTTTCTAATGCTTAATTCATCAATAGTCGCCTTCTAGAGTGATATACGTGTTCCAATGCTTAGTTCCTAAACAGTCACCTTCTAGAGTGATACATTGATTCCAATGCTTTATTCATTAACAGTCACCTTCTAGAGTGATACACTGGTTATAATGCTTTATTTATCAACAGTCACCTTCTAGAGTTATACACTGGTTCCAATGCTTTATTCATCAACAGTCACCTTCTAGAGTGATACTTTGGTTCCAATTTTTTATTCATCAACAGTCACCTTCTAGAGTGATACCCTGGTTCCAATGCTTTATTCATCAACAGTTACCTTCTAGAGTTATACACTGGTTCCAATGCTTTATTCATCAACAGTCACTTTCTAGAGTGATACACTGGTTCGAATGCTTTATTCATCAACAGTCACATTCTAGAGTGATACACTGGTTCCAATGCTTTATTCATCAACAGTCACCTTCTAGAGTGATACACTGGTTCCAATGCTTTATTTATCAACACTCACCTTCTAGAGTTATACACTGGTATGAACGCTTTATTTATCACCAGTCACCTTCTAGAGTTATACACTGGTTCCAATGCTTTATTCATCAACAGTCACCTGCTAGAGTGATACACTGGTTCGAATGCTTTATTCATCAACAGTCACCTTCTAGAGTGATACACTGGTTCCGATGCTTTATTCATCAACAGTAACCTTCTAGAGTGATACACTGGTTCCAATGCTTTATTCATCAACAGTAAACTTCTAGAGTGATACACTGGTTCGAATGCTTTATTTATCAACAGTCACCTTCTAGAGTTATACACTGGTTCCAATGCTTTATTCATCAACAGTAACCTTCTAGAGTGATACACTGGTTCGAATGCTTTATTCATTAACAGTAACCTTCTAGAGTGATACACTGGTTCGAATGCTTTATTCATCAACAGTAACCATCTATAGTAATACACTGGTTCCAATGCTTTATTAATCAACAGTCACCTTCTAGAGTGATACACTGGTTCGAATGCTTTATTCCTCAACAGTAACCTTCTAGACTGATACACTAGTTCCAATGCTTTATTCATCAACAGTCACCTTCTAGAGTGATACACTGGTTAGAACGCTTGATTTATCAACACTCACCTTCTAGAGTGATACACTGGTTCCAATGCTTTATTCCTTAACAGTCGCCTGCTAGTGTGATACACTGGTTAGAACGCTTGATATATCAACAGTCACCTTCTAGAGTGATACACTGGTTCCAATGCTTTATTCATCAACAGTAACCTTCTAGAGTGATACACTGGTTCGAATGCTTTATTCATCAACAGTAACCTTCTAGAGTGATACACTGGTTCGAATGCTTTATTCATCAACAGTAACCATCTATAGTAATACACTGGTTCCAATGCTTTATTAATCAACAGTCACCTTCTAGAGTGATACACTGGTTCGAATGCTTTATTCATCAACAGTCACCTTCGAGAGTGATACACTGGTTCTAATGCTTTATTCATCAACAGTCACCTCCTAGAGTGATACACTGGTTCGAATGCTTTATTCATCAACAGTAACCATCTTTAGTAATACACTGGTTCCAATGCTTTATTCATCAACAGTAACCTTCCAGAGTGATACACTGGTTCCAATGCTTTATTCATCAACATAACCTTCTAGAGTTATACACTGGTTCCAATGATTTATCTATCAACAGTCACCTTCTAGAGTGATACACTGGTTCCAATGCTTTATTCATCAACAGTCACCTTGTAGAGTGATACACTGGTTAGAACGCTTTATTCATTAACCGTCACCTTCTAGAGTGATAGACTGGTTAGAACGCTTTATTTATCAATAGTCTCTTTCTAGAGTGATAGACTGGTTAGAACGCTTTATTCATCAACCGTCATCTTCTAGTATGATACACTGGTTCCAATGCTTTATTCATCAACAGTCACAGTCTAGAGTGATGCACTGGTTTCAATGCTTTATTCATCAACAGTCACCTTCTAGAGTGATACACTAGTTCCAATGCTTTATTCATCAACAGTAACATTCAAGAGTGATACAGTGGTTACAATACTTTATTCATCAACAGTCACTTTCTTGAATAATACACTGGTTCCAATGCTTTATTCATCAGCAGTCACCTTCTAGAGTGATACACTGGTTCCAATGCTTTATTCCTTAACAGTTGCCTTCTAGAGTTATACACTGGTTTGAATGCTTTATTCATCAACCGTCACCTTCTAGAGGTATACACTGGTTAGAACGCTTTATTCATTAACCGTCACCTTCTATAGTTATATACTGGTTCGAATGATTTATTCATCAACAGTAACCTTCTATAGTTACACACTGGTTCCAATGTTTTATTCATGTACAGTCACCTTCTAGTGTGATACACTTGTTCCAATGCTTTATTCATCAACAGTCACCTTCTAGAGTGATACACTGGTTCCAATGATTTATTCATCAACAGTCACCTTGTAGAGTGATACACTAGTTAGAACGCTTTATTCATCAACCGTCATCTTCTAGTGTGATACACTGGTTCCAATGCTTTATTCATCAACAGTCACAGTATAGAGTGGAGCACTGGTTACAATGCTTTATTCATCAACAGTCACCTTCTAGAGTGATACACTAGTTCCAATGCTTTATTGATCAACAGTAACATTCAAGAGTTATACAGTGGTTACAATACTTTATTCATCTACAGTCACTTTCTTGAATAATACACTGGTTCAAATGCTTTATTCATCAGCAGTCACCTTCTAGAGTGATACACTGGTTCCAATGCTTTATTCTTTAACAGTTTCCTTCTAGAGTGATACACTGGTTCCAATGCTTTATTCATCAACAGTCGCCTTCTAGAGTGATATACGTGTTCCAATGCTTTATTCCTCAACAGTCACCTTCTAGAGTGATATACATGTTCCAATGCTTTATTCCTCAACAGTTGCCTTCTAGAGTGATACACTGGTTCCAATGCTTTATTCATCAATAGTCACAGTCAAGAGTGATTCACTGGTTACAATGCTTTATTCATCAATAGTCACAGTCTAGAGTGATACACTGGTTAGAACGCTTTATTCATTAACCGTCACCTTCTATAGTGATAGACTGGTTAGAACGCTTTATTCATCAATAGTCCCTTTCTAGAGTGATACACTGGTTAGAACGCTTGATTTATCAACACTCACTTTCTAGTGTGATACACTTGTTCCAATGCTTTATTCATCAACAGTCACAGTCTAGAGTCATGCACTGGTTACAATGCTTTATTCATCAACAGTAACATTCAAGAGTGATACACTGGTTCTAATGCTTTATTCATGAGCAGTCACTTTCTAGAGCAATACACTGGTTCCAATGCTTTATTCCTTAACAGTTGCCTTCTAGAGTGATACACTGGTACCAATGCTTTATTCATCAACAGTCGCTTTCTAGAGTGATACACTGGTTAGAACGCTTGATTTATCAACAGTCACTTTCTAGAGTGATACACTGGTTCCAATGCTTTATTCTTCAACAGTCACCTTCTAGAGTGATACACTGGTTTCAATGCTTTATTCATCAACAGTAACATTCAAGAGTGATGCACTGGTTACAATGCTTTATTCATTAACAGTCACCTACTATAGTGATACACTGGTTCCAATGCTTTATTCAACAACAGTCACCTTCTAGAGTGATATACGTGTTCCAATGCTTTATTCCTAAACAGTTGCCTTCTAGAGTGATACACTGGTTCCAATGCTTTATTTATCAACAGTCGTTTTCTAGAGTGATACACTGGTTAGAACGCTTGATTTATAAACAGTCACCTTCTAGAGTGATACACTGGGTTTCAATGCTTTATTCTTCCATAGTAACCTTCTAGAGTTATACACAGGTTCCAATGCTTTATTCATCAACATTCACTTTCTAGAGTGATACACTGTTTCTAATGCTTTATTCATCAACAGTCACCTTCTATAGTGATACACTGGTTCCAATGCTTGATTGAACAACAGTCACCTTCTAGAGTGATATACGTGTACCAATGCTTTATTCATCAACAGTCACCTACTAGAGTGATACACTGGTTCCAATGCTAAGTTCCTCAACAGTCACCTTCTAGAGTGATACAATAGTTCCCATGCTTTATTCATCAACAGTCACCTTCTAAAGTAGTACATTGATTACAATGGTTTATTCATCAACGGTCAGTTTCTAGAGTGATACACTGGTTCTAATGCTTTATTTTTCGACGGTCACTTTCTAGAGTGATACACTGGTTGTAATGCTTTATTTTTCGACGGTCACTTTCTAGAGTGATACACTGGTCATAATGCTTTATTTATCAACAGTCACCTTCTAGAGTTATACACTTGTTAGAACGCTTGATTTATCAACAGTAACCTTCTTGAGTCATACACTGGTTCCAATGCTTTATTCTCCAACAGTCACCTTCTAAAGTTATACACTGGTTCCAATGCTTTATTCATCAACAGTCACCTTCTAGAGTGATAGACTGGTTCTAATGCTTTATTCATCAACAGTCACATCCTAGAGTGATACACTGGTTCCAATGCTTTATTCTTCAACAGTCACATTCTATAGTAATACACTGGTTTCGATGCTTAATTCATCAACAGTCACCTTCTAAAGTGATACACTGGTTCGAATGCTTTATTCATCAACAGTAACCTTCCAGAGTGATACACTGGTTCCAATGCTTTATTCATCAACAATAACCTTCTAGAGTGATACACTGGTTCCAATGCTTTATTCATAAAAATAAACTTCTAGAGTGATACACTGGTTCCAATGCTTTATTCATCAACAGTAACTTTCTAGAGTGATACACTGGTTCGAATGCTTTATTCATCAACAGTAACCTTCAAGAGTGATACACTGGTTCCAATGCTTTATTCATCAAAATAACCTTCTAGAGTCATACACTGGTTCCAATGCTTTATTCTCCAACAGTCACCTTCTAAAGCTATACACTGGTTCCAAGGCTTTATTCATCAACAGTCACCTTCTAGAGTTATACACTGGTTCCAATGCTTCATTCATCAACAGTCACCTTCTAGAGTTATACACTGGTTCGAATGCTTTATTCATCAACAGTCACCTCATTGAGTGATACACCGGTTCCAATGCTTTTTTCATCAATACTCACAGTCAAGAGTGATGCACTGGTTACAATGCTTCATTCATCAATAGTCACAGTCTAGAGTGATACACTGGTTAGAACGCTTTATTCATTAACCGTCACCTTCTGAGTGATAGACTGGTTAGAACGCTTTATTCATCAATAGTCCCTTTCTAGAGTGATACACTTGTTAGAACGCTTGATTTATCAACACTCACCTTCTAGTGTGATACACTGGTTCCAATGCTTTATTCATCAACAGTCACAGTCTAGAGTCATGCACTGGTTACAATGCTTTATTCATCAACAGTCATATATTAGAGTTATACACTGGTTCCAATGCTTTATTCATCAACAGTCACCTTCTAGAGTTATACACTGGTTCCAATGCTTTATTCATCAACAGTCACCTTCGAGAGTGATACACTGGTTTGAATGCTTTATTCATCCACCGTCACCTTCTAGAGTGATACACTGGTTAGAACGCTTAATTCATTTACCGTCACCTTCTATAGTTATATACTGGTTCGAATGCTTTACTCATGTACAGTCACCTTCTAGAGTGATACACTGGTTCTGATGCTTTATTCATCAACAGGAACCTTCTAGAGTTATACACTGGTTCCAATGCTTTACTCATGTACAGTCACCTTCTAGAGTGATACACTGCTTCCAATGCTTTATTCATCAACAGTAACCTTCTAGAGTTATACACTGGTTCCAATGCTTTATTCATCAACAGTCACCTTCTAGAGTGATACACTGGTTCCAAGGATTTATTCATCAACAGTCACCTTGTAGAGTGATACACTGGTTAGAACGCTTTATTCATTAACCTTCACCTTCTAGAGTGATAGACTGGTTAGAACGCTTTATTCATCAATAGTCTCTTTCTAGAGTGATAGACTGGTTAGAACGCTTTATTCATCAACCGTCATCTTCTAGTGTGATACACTGGTTCCAATGCTTTATTCATCAACAGTCACAGTCTAGAGTGATGCACTGGTTACAATGCTTTATTCATCAACAGTCACCTTCTAGAGTGATACACTAGTTCCAATGCTTTATTCATCAACAGTAACATTCAAGAGTGATACAGTGGTTACAATACTTTATTCATCAACAGTCACTTTCTTGAATAATACACTGGTTCCAATGCTTTATTCCTCAGCAGTCACCTTCTAGAGTGATACACTGGTTCCAATGCTTTATTCCTTAACTGTTGCCTTCTAGAGTGATACACTGGTCGCAATGCTTTATACATCAACAGTCACCTTCGAGAGTGATACACTGGTTTGAATGCTTTATTCATCAACCTTCACCTTCTAGAGTGATACACTGGTTCTAATGCTTTATTCATGAGCAGTCATCTTCTAGAGCAATACACTGGTTCCAATGCTTTATTCCTTAATAGTTGCCTTCTAGAGTGATACACTGGTACCAATGCTTTATTCATCAACAGTCGCCTTCTAGAGTGATACACTGGTTAGAACGCTTGATTTATCAACAGTCACTTTCTAGAGTGATACACTGGTTCCAATGCTTTATTCTTCAACAGTCACCTTCTAGAGTGATACACTGGGTTCAATGCTTTATTCATCAACAGTAACATTCAAGAGTGATGCACTGGTTACAATGCTTTATTCATCAACAGTCACCTACTATAGTGATACACTGGTTCCAATGCTTTATTCAACAACAGTCACCTTCTAGAGTGATATACGTGTTCCAATGCTTTATTCCTAAACAGTTGCCTTCTAGAGTGATACACTGGTTCCAATGCTTTATTTATCAACAGTCGTTTTCTAGAGTGATACACTGGTTAGAACGCTTGATTTATAAACAGTCACCTTCTAGAGTGATACACTGGGTTTCAATGCTTTATTCTTCCATAGTAACCTTCTAGAGTTATACACAGGTTCCAATGCTTTATTCATCAACATTCACTTTCTAGAGTGATACACTGTTTCTAATGCTTTATTCAGCAACAGTCACCTTCTATAGTGATACACTGGTTCCAATGCTTGATTGAACAACAGTCACCTTCTAGAGTGATATACGTGTTCCAATGCTTTATTCATCAACAGTCACCTACTAGAGTGATACACTGGTTCCAATGCTAAGTTCCTCAACAGTCACCTTCTAGAGTGATACAATAGTTCCCATGCTTTATTCATCAACAGTCACCTTCTAAAGTAGTACATTGATTCCAATGGTTTATTCATCAACGGTCAGTTTCTAGAGTGATACACTGGTTCTAATGCTTTATTTTTCGACGGTCACTTTCTAGAGTGATACACTGGTTGTAATGCTTTATTTTTCGACGGTCACTTTCTAGAGTGATACACTGGTCATAATGCTTTATTTATCAACAGTCACCTTCTAGAGTTATACACTGGTTAGAACGCTTGATTTATCAACAGTAACCTTCTTGAGTCATACACTGGTTCCGATGCTTTATTCTCCAACAGTCACCTTCTAAAGTTATACACTGGTTCCAATGCTTTATTCATCAACAGTCACCTTCTAGAGTGATACACTGGTTCTAATGCTTTATTCATCAACAGTCACCTCCTAGAGTGATACACTGGTTCGAATGCTTTATTCATCAACAGTCACATCCTAGAGTGATACACTGGTTCCAATGCTTTATTCTTCAACAGTCACATTCTATAGTAATACACTGGTTTCGATGCTTAATTCATCAACAGTCACCTTCTAAAGTGATACACTGGTTCCAATGCTTTATTCATCAACAGTAACCTTCCAGAGTGATACACTGGTTCCAATGCTTTATTCATCAACAATAACCTTCTAGAGTGATACACTGGTTCCAATGCTTTATTCATAAAAATAAACTTCTAGAGTGATACACTGGTTCCAATGCTTTATTCATCAACAGTAACTTTCTAGAGTGATACACTGGTTCGAATGCTTTATTCATCAACAGTAACCTTCAAGAGTAATACACTGGTTCCAATGCTTTATTCATCAAAATAACCTTCTAGAGTCATACACTGGTTCCAATGCTTTATTCTCCAACAGTCACCTTCCAAAGCTATACACTGGTTCCAAGGCTTTATTCATCAACAGTCACCTTCTAGAGTTATACACTGGTTCCAATGCTTCATTCATCAACAGTCACCTTCTAGAGTGATACACTGGTTCGAATGCTTTATTCATCAACAGTCACCTCCTTGAGTGATACACCGGTTCCAATGCTTTTTTCATCAATACTCACAGTCAAGAGTGATGCACTGGTTACAATGCTTTATTCATCAATAGTCACAGTCTAGAGTGATACACTGGTTAGAACGCTTTATTCATTAACCGTCACCTTCTAGAGTGATAGACTGGTTAGAACGCTTTATTCATCAATAGTCCCTTTCTAGAGTGATACACTGGTTAGAACGCTTGATTTATCAACACTCACCTTCTAGTGTGATACACTGGTTCCAATGCTTTATTCATCAACAGTCACAGTCTAGAGTCATGCACTGGTTACAATGCTTTATTCATCAACAGTCATATATTAGAGTTATACACTGTTTCCAATGCTTTATTCATCAACAGTAACATTCAAGAGTGATACCCAGGTCCCAATGCTTTATTCATCAACAGTCACCTTCTAGAGTGATACACTGGTTCCAATGCTTTATTCATCAACAGTCACCTTCGAGAGTGATACACTGGTTTGAATGCTTTATTCATCCACCGTCACCTTCTAGAGTGATACACTGGTTAGAACGCTTTATTCATTTACCGTCACCTTCTATAGTTATATACTAGTTCGAATGCTTTACTCATGTACAGTCACCTTCTAGAGTGATGCACTGGTTCTGATGCTTTATTCATCAACAGTAACCTTCTAGAGTTATACACTGGTTCCAATGCTTTACTCATGTACAGTCACCTTCTAGAGTGATACACTGCTTCCAATGCTTCGTTCATCAACAGTAACCTTCTAGAGTTATACACTGGTTCTAATGCTTTATTCATCAACAGTCACCTTCTAGAGTGATACACTGGTTAGAACGCTTTATTCATTAACCTTCACCTTCTAGAGTGATAGACAGGTTAGAACGCTTTATTCATCAATAGTCTCTTTCTAGAGTGATAGACTGGTTAGAACACTTTATTCATTAACCGTCACCTTCTATAGTTATATACTGGTTCGAATGCTTTATTCATGAACAGTAACCTTCTATAGTTACACACTGGTTCCAATGCTTTATTCATGTACAGTCACCTTCTAGTGTGATACACTTGTTCCAATACTTTATTCATCAACAGTCACCATCTAGAGTGATACACTGGTTCCAATGCTTTATTCATCAACAGTCACCTTCTAGAGTGATACACTGGTTCCAATGATTTATTCATCAACAGTCACCATCTAGAGTGATACACTGGTTCCAATGCTTTATTCATGTACAGTCACCTTCTAGTGTGATACACTTGTTCCAATACTTTATTCATCAACAGTCACCATCTAGAGTGATACACTGGTTCCAATGCTTTATTCATCAACAGTCACCATCTAGAGTGATACACTGGTTCCAATGCTTTATTCATCAACAGTCACCTTCTAAAGTTATACACTGGTTCCAATGATTTATTCATCAACAGTCACCTTGTAGAGTGATACACTGGTTAGAACGCTTTATTCATTAACCATCACCTTCTAGAGTGATAGACTGGTTAGAACGCTATATTCATCAATAGTCTCTTTCTAGAGTGATAGACTGGTTAGAACGCTTTATTCATCAACCGTCATCTTCTAGTGTGATACACTGGTTCCAATGCTTTATTCATCAACAGTCACAGTCTAGAGTGATGCACTGGTTACAATGCTTTATTCATCAACAGTCACCTTCTAGAGTGATACACTAGTTCCAATGCTTTATTCATCAACAGTAACATTCAAGAGTGATACAGTGGTTACAATACTTTATTCATCAACAGTCACTTTCTTGAATAATACACTGGTTCCAATGCTTTATTCCTCAGCAGTCACCTTCTAGAGTGATACACTGGTTCCAATGCTTTATTCCTTAACAGTTGCCTTCTAGAGTGATACACTGGTTCCAATGCTTTATTCATCAACAGTCACCTTCTAAGGTTATACACTGGTTCGAATGCTTTATTCATCAACAGTAACCTTCTATAGTTACACACTGGTTCCAATGCTTTATTCATGTACAGTCACCTTCTAGTGTGATACACTGGTTCCAATACTTTATTCATCAACAGTCACCTTCTAGAGTGATACACTGGTTCCAATGCTTTATTCTTCAACAGTCACCTTCTAGAGTGATACACTGGGTTCAATGCTTTATTCATCAACAGTAACATTCAAGAGTGATGCACTGGTTACAATGCTTTATTCATCAACAGTCACCTACTATAGTGATACACTGGTTCCAATGCTTTATTCAACAACAGTCACCTTCTAGAGTGATATACGTGTTCCAATGCTTTATTCCTAAACAGTTGCCTTCTAGAGTGATACACTGGTTCCAATGCTTTATTTATCAACAGTCGTTTTCTAGAGTGATACACTGGTTAGAACGCTTGATTTATAAACAGTCACCTTCTAGAGTGATACACTGGGTTTCAATGCTTTATTCTTCCATAGTAACCTTCTAGAGTTATACACAGGTTCCAATGCTTTATTCATCAACATTCACTTTCTAGAGTGATACACTGTTTCTAATGCTTTATTCAGCAACAGTCACCTTCTATAGTGATACACTGGTTCCAATGCTTGATTGAACAACAGTCACCTTCTAGAGTGATATACGTGTTCCAATGCTTTATTCATCAACAGTCACCTACTAGAGTGATACACTGGTTCCAATGCTAAGTTCCTCAACAGTCACCTTCTAGAGTGATACAATAGTTCCCATGCTTTATTCATCAACAGTCACCTTCTAAAGTAGTACATTGATTCCAATGGTTTATTCATCAACGGTCAGTTTCTAGAGTGATACACTGGTTCTAATGCTTTATTTTTCGACGGTCACTTTCTAGAGTGATACACTGGTTGTAATGCTTTATTTTTCGACGGTCACTTTCTAGAGTGATACACTGGTCATAATGCTTTATTTATCAACAGTCACCTTCTAGAGTTATACACTGGTTAGAACGCTTGATTTATCAACAGTAACCTTCTTGAGTCATACACTGGTTCCGATGCTTTATTCTCCAACAGTCACCTTCTAAAGTTATACACTGGTTCCAATGCTTTATTCATCAACAGTCACCTTCTAGAGTGATACACTGGTTCTAATGCTTTATTCATCAACAGTCACCTCCTAGAGTGATACACTGGTTCGAATGCTTTATTCATCAACAGTCACATCCTAGAGTGATACACTGGTTCCAATGCTTTATTCTTCAACAGTCACATTCTATAGTAATACACTGGTTTCGATGCTTAATTCATCAACAGTCACCTTCTAAAGTGATACACTGGTTCCAATGCTTTATTCATCAACAGTAACCTTCCAGAGTGATACACTGGTTCCAATGCTTTATTCATCAACAATAACCTTCTAGAGTGATACACTGGTTCCAATGCTTTATTCATAAAAATAAACTTCTAGAGTGATACACTGGTTCCAATGCTTTATTCATCAACAGTAACTTTCTAGAGTGATACACTGGTTCGAATGCTTTATTCATCAACAGTAACCTTCAAGAGTAATACACTGGTTCCAATGCTTTATTCATCAAAATAACCTTCTAGAGTCATACACTGGTTCCAATGCTTTATTCTCCAACAGTCACCTTCCAAAGCTATACACTGGTTCCAAGGCTTTATTCATCAACAGTCACCTTCTAGAGTTATACACTGGTTCCAATGCTTCATTCATCAACAGTCACCTTCTAGAGTGATACACTGGTTCGAATGCTTTATTCATCAACAGTCACCTCCTTGAGTGATACACCGGTTCCAATGCTTTTTTCATCAATACTCACAGTCAAGAGTGATGCACTGGTTACAATGCTTTATTCATCAATAGTCACAGTCTAGAGTGATACACTGGTTAGAACGCTTTATTCATTAACCGTCACCTTCTAGAGTGATAGACTGGTTAGAACGCTTTATTCATCAATAGTCCCTTTCTAGAGTGATACACTGGTTAGAACGCTTGATTTATCAACACTCACCTTCTAGTGTGATACACTGGTTCCAATGCTTTATTCATCAACAGTCACAGTCTAGAGTCATGCACTGGTTACAATGCTTTATTCATCAACAGTCATATATTAGAGTTATACACTGTTTCCAATGCTTTATTCATCAACAGTAACATTCAAGAGTGATACCCAGGTCCCAATGCTTTATTCATCAACAGTCACCTTCTAGAGTGATACACTGGTTCCAATGCTTTATTCATCAACAGTCACCTTCGAGAGTGATACACTGGTTTGAATGCTTTATTCATCCACCGTCACCTTCTAGAGTGATACACTGGTTAGAACGCTTTATTCATTTACCGTCACCTTCTATAGTTATATACTAGTTCGAATGCTTTACTCATGTACAGTCACCTTCTAGAGTGATGCACTGGTTCTGATGCTTTATTCATCAACAGTAACCTTCTAGAGTTATACACTGGTTCCAATGCTTTACTCATGTACAGTCACCTTCTAGAGTGATACACTGCTTCCAATGCTTCGTTCATCAACAGTAACCTTCTAGAGTTATACACTGGTTCTAATGCTTTATTCATCAACAGTCACCTTCTAGAGTGATACACTGGTTAGAACGCTTTATTCATTAACCTTCACCTTCTAGAGTGATAGACAGGTTAGAACGCTTTATTCATCAATAGTCTCTTTCTAGAGTGATAGACTGGTTAGAACACTTTATTCATTAACCGTCACCTTCTATAGTTATATACTGGTTCGAATGCTTTATTCATGAACAGTAACCTTCTATAGTTACACACTGGTTCCAATGCTTTATTCATGTACAGTCACCTTCTAGTGTGATACACTTGTTCCAATACTTTATTCATCAACAGTCACCATCTAGAGTGATACACTGGTTCCAATGCTTTATTCATCAACAGTCACCTTCTAGAGTGATACACTGGTTCCAATGATTTATTCATCAACAGTCACCATCTAGAGTGATACACTGGTTCCAATGCTTTATTCATGTACAGTCACCTTCTAGTGTGATACACTTGTTCCAATACTTTATTCATCAACAGTCACCATCTAGAGTGATACACTGGTTCCAATGCTTTATTCATCAACAGTCACCATCTAGAGTGATACACTGGTTCCAATGCTTTATTCATCAACAGTCACCTTCTAAAGTTATACACTGGTTCCAATGATTTATTCATCAACAGTCACCTTGTAGAGTGATACACTGGTTAGAACGCTTTATTCATTAACCATCACCTTCTAGAGTGATAGACTGGTTAGAACGCTATATTCATCAATAGTCTCTTTCTAGAGTGATAGACTGGTTAGAACGCTTTATTCATCAACCGTCATCTTCTAGTGTGATACACTGGTTCCAATGCTTTATTCATCAACAGTCACAGTCTAGAGTGATGCACTGGTTACAATGCTTTATTCATCAACAGTCACCTTCTAGAGTGATACACTAGTTCCAATGCTTTATTCATCAACAGTAACATTCAAGAGTGATACAGTGGTTACAATACTTTATTCATCAACAGTCACTTTCTTGAATAATACACTGGTTCCAATGCTTTATTCCTCAGCAGTCACCTTCTAGAGTGATACACTGGTTCCAATGCTTTATTCCTTAACAGTTGCCTTCTAGAGTGATACACTGGTTCCAATGCTTTATTCATCAACAGTCACCTTCTAAGGTTATACACTGGTTCGAATGCTTTATTCATCAACAGTAACCTTCTATAGTTACACACTGGTTCCAATGCTTTATTCATGTACAGTCACCTTCTAGTGTGATACACTGGTTCCAATACTTTATTCATCAACAGTCACCTTCTAGAGTGATACACTGGTTCCAATGCTTTATTCATCAACAGTAACATTCAAGAGTGATACAGTGGTTACAATACTTTATTCATCTACAGTCACTTTCTTGAATAATACACTGGTTCCAATGCTTTATTCCTCAGCAGTCACCTTCTAGAGTGATACACTGGTTCCAATGCTTTATTCTTTAACAGTTTCCTTCTAGAGTGATACACTGGTTCCAATGCTTTATTCCTTAACAGTTGCCTTCTAGAGTGATACACTGGTACCAATGCTTTATTCATCAACAGTCGCCTTCTAGAGTGATACACTGGTTAGAACGCTTGATTTATCAACAGTCACCTTCTAGAGTGATACACTGGTTCCAATGCTTTATTCTTCAACAGTCACCTTCTAGAGTGATACACTGGTTTCAATGCTTTATTCATCAACAGTAACATTCAAGAGTGATGCACTGGTTACAATGCTTTATTCATCAACAGTCACCTACTATAGTGATACACTGGTTCCAATGCTTTATTCAACAACAGTCACCTTCTAGAGTGATATACGTGTTCCAATGCTTTATTCCTCAACAGTTGCCTTCTAGAGTGATACACTGGTTCCAATGCTTTATTTATAAACAGTCGTTTTCTAGAGTGATACACTGGTTAGAACGCTTGATTTATAAACAGTCACCTTCTAGAGTGATACACTGGGTTTCAATGCTTTATTCTTCCATAGTAACCTTCTAGAGTTATACACAGGTTCCAATGTTAATTCATCAACATTCACCTTCTAGAGTGATACACTGGTTCCAATGCTTGATTGAACAACAGTCACCTTCTAGAGTAATACACTGGTTCCAATGCTTTATTCATCAACAGTAACCTTCCAGAGTGATACACTGGTTCCAATGCTTTATTCATCAACAGTCACCTTCTAGAGTGATACACTGGTTCCAATGCTTTATTCATCAACATTAACTTTCTAGAGTGATACACTGGTTCGAATGCTTTATTCATCAACAGTAACCTTCTAGAGTGATAGACTGGTTCCAATGCTTTATTCATCAAAATGACCTTCTAGAGTCATACACTGGTTCCAATGCTTTATTCTCCAACAGTCACCTTCTAAAGTTATACACTGGTTCCAATGCTTTATTAATCAACAGTCACCTTCTAGAGTTATACACTGGTTAGAACGCTTTATTCATTAACCGTCACCTTCTAGAGTGATAGACTGGTTAGAACGCTTTATTCATCAATAGTCCCTTTCTAGAGTGATAGACTGGTTAGAACGCTTGATTTATGAACACTAATCTTCTAGTGTGATACACTGGTTCCAATGCTTTATTCATCAACAGTCACAGTCTACAGTCATGCACTGGTTACAATGCTTTATTCATCAACAGTCACCTTCTAGAGTGATACACTAGTTCCAATGCTTTATTCCTCAACAGTAACATTCAAGAGTTATGCACTGGTTACAATGCTTTATTCATCAACAGTAACATTCAAGAGTGATACACTAGTTCCAATGCTTTATTCATCAGCAGTCACTTTCTAGAGTGATACACTAGTTCCAATGCTTTATTCCTTAACAGTTGCCTTCTAGAGTGATACACTGGTTCCAATGCTTTATTCATCAACAGTCGCATTCTAGAGTGATACACTGGTTAGAACGCTTGATTTATCAACAGTCACCTTCTAGAGTGATACACTGGTTCCAATGCTTTATTCTTCAACAGTCACCTTCTAGAGTGATACACTGGTTTCAATGATTTATTCCTCAACAGTCACCTACTATAGTGATACACTGGTTCCAATGCTTTATTCAACAACAGTCACCTTCTAGAGTGATATACGTGTTCCAATGCTTTATTCCTCAACAGTTGCCTTGTAGAGTGATACACTGGTTCCAATGCTTTATTTATCAACAGTCGTTTTCTAGAGTGATACACTGGTTAGAACGCTTGATTTATAAACAGTCACCTTCTAGAGTGATACACTTGGTTTCAATGCTTTATTCTTCCATAGTAACCTTCTAGAGTTATACACAGGTTCCAATGTTTATTCATCAACATTCACCTTCTAGAGTGATATACGTGTTCCAATGCTTTATTCATCAACAGTCACCTACTAGAGTGATACACTGGTTCCCATGCTTTATTCATCAACAGTCACCTTCTAAAGTGATACATTTATTCCAATGGTTTATTCATCAACGGTCACTTTCTTGAGTGATACACTGGTTCTAATGCTTTATTTTTCGACGGTCACCTTCTAGAGTGATACACTGGTTGTAATGCTTTATTCATTAACAGTCACATTCTATAGTGATACACTGGTTCCAATGCTTGATTGAACAACAGTCACCTTCTAGAGTTATATACGTGTTCCAATGCTTTATTCATCAACAGTCACCTACTAGAGTGATACACTGGTTCCAATGCTAAGTTCCTCAACAGTCACTTTCTAGATTTATACAATAGTTCCCATGCTTTATTCATCAACAGTCACCTTCTAAAGTGATACATTGATTCCAATGGTTCATTCATCAACGGTCACTTTCTAGAGTGATACACTGGTTCTAATGCTTTATTTTTCGACGGTCACCTTCTAGAGTGATACACTGGTTGTAATGCTTTATTAATTAACAGTCACATTCTAGAGTGATACACTGGTTCGAATGCTTTATTCATCAACAGTCACCTTCTAGAGTTATACACTGGTTAGAACGCTTGATTTATCAACAGTAACCTTCTTGAGTCATACACTGGTTTTGATGCTTTATTCTCCAACAGTCACCTTCTAAAGTTATACACTGGTTCCAATGCTTTATTCATCAACAGTCACCTTCTAGAGTGATACACTGGTTCTAAGTCTTTATTCATCAACAGTCACCTTCTAGAGTGATACACTGGTTCGAATGCTTTATTCATCAACAGTCACATCCTAGAGTGATACACTGGTTCCAATGCTTTATTCTTCAACAGTCACATTCTATAGTAATACACTGGTTTTGATGCTTAATTCATCAACAGTCACCTTCTAGAGTAATACACTGGTTCCAATGCTTTATTCATCAACAGTAACCTTCCAGAGTGATACACTGGTTCCAATGCTTTATTCATCAACAGTCACCTTCTAGAGTGATACACTGGTTCCAATGCTTTATTCATCAACATTAACTTTCTAGAGTGATACACTGGTTCGAATGCTTTATTCATCAACAGTAACCTTCTAGAGTGATAGACTGGTTCCAATGCTTTATTCATCAAAATGACCTTCTAGAGTCATACACTGGTTCCAATGCTTTATTCTCCAACAGTCACCTTCTAAAGTTATACACTGGTTCCAATGCTTTATTAATCAACAGTCACCTTCTAGAGTTATACACTGGTTAGAACGCTTTATTCATTAACCGTCACCTTCTAGAGTGATAGACTGGTTAGAACGCTTTATTCATCAATAGTCCCTTTCTAGAGTGATAGACTGGTTAGAACGCTTGATTTATGAACACTAATCTTCTAGTGTGATACACTGGTTCCAATGCTTTATTCATCAACAGTCACAGTCTACAGTCATGCACTGGTTACAATGCTTTATTCATCAACAGTCACCTTCTAGAGTGATACACTAGTTCCAATGCTTTATTCCTCAACAGTAACATTCAAGAGTTATGCACTGGTCACAATGCTTTATTCATCAACAGTAACATTCAAGAGTGATACACTAGTTCCAATGCTTTATTCATCAGCAGTCACTTTCTAGAGTGATACACTAGTTCCAATGCTTTATTCCTTAACAGTTGCCTTCTAGAGTGATACACTGGTTCCAATGCTTTATTCATCAACAGTCGCCTTCTAGAGTGATACACTGGTTAGAACGCTTGATTTATCAACAGTCACCTTCTAGAGTGATACACTGGTTCCAATGCTTTATTCTTCAACAGTCACCTTCTAGAGTGATACACTGGTTTCAATGATTTATTCCTCAACAGTCACCTACTATAGTGATACACTGGTTCCAATGCTTTATTCAACAACAGTCACCTTCTAGAGTGATATACGTGTTCCAATGCTTTATTCCTCAACAGTTGCCTTGTAGAGTGATACACTGGTTCCAATGCTTTATTTATCAACAGTCGTTTTCTAGAGTGATACACTGGTTAGAACGCTTGATTTATAAACAGTCACCTTCTAGAGTGATACACTTGGTTTCAATGCTTTATTCTTCCATAGTAACCTTCTAGAGTTATACACAGGTTCCAATGTTTATTCATCAACATTCACCTTCTAAGGTGATACACTGTTTCTAATGCTTTATTCATCAACAGTCACCTTCTATAGTGATACACTGGTTCCAATGCTTGATTGAAACACAGTCACCTTCTAGAGTGATATACGTGTTTTAATGCTTTATTCATCAACAGTCACCTACTAGAGTGATACACTGGTTCCCATGCTTTATTCATCAACAGTCACCTTCTAAAGTGATACATTTATTCCAATGGTTTATTCATCAACGGTCACTTTCTAGAGTGATACACTGGTTCTAATGCTTTATTTTTCGACGGTCACCTTCTAGAGTGATATACTGGTTGTAATGCTTTATTCATTAACAGTAACATTCTCGAGTGATACACTGGTTATAATGCTTTATTTATCAACAGTCACCTTCTAGAGTTATACACTGGTTAGAACGCTTGATTTATCAACAGTAACCTTCTAGAGTCATACACTGGTTCGGATGCTTTATTCTCCAACAGTCACCTTCTAAAGTTATACACTGGTTCCAATGCTTTATTCATCAACAGTCACTTTCTAGAGTGATACACTGGTTCTAATGCTTTATTCATCAGCAGTCACCTTCTAGAGTGATACACTGGTTCGAATGCTTTATTCATCAACAGTCACATCCTAGAGTGATACACTGGTTCCAATGCTTTATTCTTCAACAGTCACATTCTATAGTAATACGCTGGTTCCGATGCTTTATTCATCAACAGAGACCTTCTAGAGTTATACACTGGTTATAATGCTTTATTAATCAACATTCACCTTCTAGAGTGATACACTGGTTCTATTGCTTTATTCATCAACAGTCACCTTCTAGAGTGATACACTGGTTCCAATTCTTCTCTAACAATTCAAAGCCTTTTTTTTAGACGATGTGTCTTTGATTCAAAATACGCCTCAGTTTCTACTATCACTTCGTCGTTTAAGCAAAATCTCCTTCCCTGGAGCATTCTTTTGAGGTCTGCAAATAGGTAGTAAATCCTGGGGTACAGATCTAGAGAATAGGGTTAATGCAAAATGCAATTCATGTAGTTTTTCCATTGTTGCGACTGACTTGTGACACGGTGCATTTTCTTGGTGAAAGAGCATTTTTGCTTCTCCATTTGTCTTAGCTTTTAGGCAATTTCTTCCTTCGAACTTACAATAATGCTATATGATGTATGATAGTTCATATATGATATGGATAATTCTAAATCTATGTTGGGAAAGCGAAGAAAAGAGATATGTGTTACGAGAGTTAGTAAGAAGGTAAACATTCCTTAATATGGGTTGTGTAGTATTAGGAGGTGTATTAGTATTTTTGATCTTTTTTAGATGTATTTTAAACGCTTTCTTTTTACCGGAAAGAATGACATGTTTGGGATATTGTAAAGTAGTGAGAGAGGATTCTATTTTATTATATTCCTGAGAGAGATGTTCAGGGCTGCAAATACGCAGAGTTTTAGAATTATCCAAGCTACCTCACTCACCATCAAAATCATTTTACAAATGCATACAAACAAAAATAAAGTCCTTTCATCTCTCACTCCAGCTGGAATTTATACTATTCCTTGCACCGACTGTGGAAAAATATATTTCGGCGAGACACAACGTCCGTTAAAGAAACGAATATATGAACACAATCATGCCATAAAAAACGGTGATACCTCAAATGCGTTATGCACTCACATGATCTCTTCCGGCCACCACTTCAATACACATAAGGCAATTTCTATTAAACATATTCATGATACTAAACTTCGACGTCTCACAGAATCCTGTCTGATCCTATGTCATAAGAACACCATTGCCCAGAGACAAGGTTTCTATAACATTTCCATTCCTTCTGCTAGATCGATTCTATATGAAATGAATTTAAATGAATATGACATTGGTTAACTTTTAACCCTTGTTCTTCTTCTTCCTCCTCCTCCTCCTCCTCCTCTGCTTCCTTCTTCTCCCTTGTTTTGAATTCCTCCGTCAATAGCTGCAAATTACTACTAATCCTTTTAGACTTTTGACGTTTTCAATTTGCCATCGGATTTCAATCAGCAGGCGACATTCAAACACTGATAATTTTTTTCTCTCTCTCTTTTTCTTCTTCAGTAGCTTTCGACAGTCAACTGTCGATTTTACTCTTTCTTTCTTTCTTTTGCTCTCGCTTCTTCTTCTTCTTCTACTTCTTCTTCTTCTTTTTCTTCTTCTTCAACTGACGTTCTAAAGACACTGGTTGATTGATCTCTCTTTCTTCTTCTTCCTTTTCTTCATCTTCTTTTTCTTTCTCTTTTTATAACATTCCTCGCGTCCCTACTCCCTTCTTGTTGTTCTCTGCACGTGACATTTTCTTCCAATCGCATTCTTTGTATAAATTTGAAAACTTTTCCGTTTTGAAATAAAGTTTACCAACCGACTGAAAATGGCCGTATTTTAACGACCGAAATATATCGGCAGAACTTTACATGAGTTTTTGAGTTTATTTTTGTTAGTTGTTGAATTGCTTATCCTTTATTCCATTTTTATTTTTACAGATATATATATATATATATTATATATGTATATATATATGTGTATATATATGTACACACATATATATATATATGTGTATATATATATGTATATATATATATGTGTATATATATGTGTATATATATATGTATATATATGTGTATATATATGTATATATATATGTATATATGTATATGTGTATATATATGTATATGTATATATCTATGTGTATATATGTATATGTATATATGTATATATATATATATATATATGTATATGTATAAATATATATATATGTATATATATACATATATATATATGTGTATATATATATGTATATATGTATATATATATGTATATATGTATATATATATATATACATGTATGTATATATATATATGTGTATATATATGTATATATATGTATATATATATAAGGTGCCAGGGGCGTATAGACAGAAATTTAGAGGACGTAGAAAAGATGAGGAAGAGACGGATGTCGAATTCTTCTGTCAGAAGAAGACCTACTTTAATAGGTGGTACACAGCCAAGAGCATGGGGCAAACCACGATAGGCTGAGGCAGCTGGTGTTAATGGAGAAATTCCAGCGGTGGTTCCGTGACGACCTCAAAGTGTATCTGAATGAGAGACAGGTCGACATTGCATACGAAATGGCAACCCTCGCAGACGAATATGCGATGACGCATAAGTAAGGGGAAAATAAACCGAATGACCCATTTGCTGACGGAAGCTGCACTGATCCTAAAATGGCGGCTAGTGCTGGTCCGAGTATGAGGTCCGGTCAGACGGGTATGAGTATCGACAGACCAACCCCGGAAATCAAACCCATCTTCCGAACGGTCGATATGCGGAACGATGGAGAGCCATGACGTGTCACTACTGCGGAAAAGCAGGACACATAGTGGCTAGTTGTCCGACCAGAAAAAGGGACAACGACACTAGAGCCAGTTCCCTTGATAAACCCCAGGGGTTAGTCGCAGTTAAAAAGGGCCCTGTGTAAGATCACTCAGAAATACCCATGAAGGGGTATGAACCCTTAATGTCCGAGGGAGCCATATGTGCCGTGGGTGAGCCCACAAGAAAGTCAAGGGTGAGGATATTAGGAGACACTGGAGCGACCCAGTCCGTAATATTAAAGAAGTGCTTGCCATGTGGTGCTACTACAGCTACGGGCGAAATCACTACGATACGAGGAGTTGGGAATGGCCGTGTCAACATTCCAATCCACAAGGTCACTCTTGAGTCCGAAATTGTGCAAGGCACCGTCGAACTCTGGGTAGTGAATAATCTGCCTATGACAGGCATATCGATGATTCTCGGCAACGACTTGGCCGGAGATGAAGTCAAACCCCCTCCTTTACGAAATCGCCCGAAAGGCTGGTGACTCTCGTTACGTCCTTAACACGCCGACCGCCGAAAAGCTACGCAGCGGTGTCATGTGGCTATGATTAGGTCGTACGATTAGGTAGAATCTGTTGAACCCTGGGCCAAATATATATATAGCTGTCCAAATGTCTCCCACTACAAAACAGTAAACTTAGATTACCTAACCTAATCTAATCTAATCTAAGTTACGAAAAAGGTCTTGCGATGCGAGTCTTTTTCGCCTTTTAGGGAAGGAGGTGTTACAAATGAAGGGAGATCTATCGAAAATTAAGAGTAGGAAACTGCGAAAGACATCGGTAGTATATATACATATATATATATATATATATATATATATATATATATATATATATATATATATATATATATATGTTCAGATAGGATTCAGTTTTCACCACTCGTTATACATGACGAAATTCGAGAAACGATTTCGTCAGCCAAACTTGTACATGACGATATTCGAGGACCGATTTCGTAAACCAAACTTTGGGCCCTGTGGGGTCATGTCTATTTTTAGCCGACACGACCAAGAAGAAGAAGGAGGAGAGGGAGAAAAAAAAAGAAGGAATTTTACTGCCCGCGAAGAAGAGGGAATCACTGTCTTTTGAGTACAGCCGCACGAGAGACAGCAGTCATGACACGGCAGTCACAGAGTTAAGGCGTCTAACTACAGCCGCACGAAGGGAGGCGTTTTTGGAGATGAGAATATAACCGCGTGCGAGAAAGCCGGGAGATACTTTTCTCCCGAGATAAGGAATGAACATTCGAACGCAGAACA
>OY744521.1:34267100-34282100 GCA_963556195.1 Sepiola atlantica | reverse complement strand
TAGAGCAGATAGATATGTAGAAGGATGAAAAGGAATTAGAAAAGCAAAAGTCAAATCTTTTTTCAATTCAGTTGCTCATAGCAAGGTATATTCCGCAAAAGGTAATTTATTCAAGTTAAATTTTTCCTTAAGCCAGGCTTTTCAAAGATCAAAATCTTATCATCAGAGGAAATCGCTGGGATAGATAAGTTGGCAAAGGCCAAGATTTAAAATTTGAAAAAGTAAAATAAAGATTGTAGGGAAAAAACACCAGGCAAAAACTCTGCCCGAATGCAAGCAAATGTCCGATTGCAAAAAAGTCCGGTGTCAAAAAGTTCAGCGGAGAAATTGAAATGTAGATAGGGTGGTCGTTAAAAGGCACGAGAAATGACATGAGAGGATTCAGAGTTAAATTCCAAAAACCACATCTTCAGGTGCGGCGAAGATAGATAGAATTCAGAGGGTAAAAGGTCCAATAAAAAGCACGTTCGTGGATGCAACAAGGCTCAGTAAAACGTGAGGTGGAGAGTATACGCCATTTAAAAAAGACTTCCTGGGCCGAAAATCATGAAATAGGTTTAAATTGGCAAACAAACAGCGAATTAATATTTAAAGGCTAAACCAAAATTCCAGATTGCCCTGAAAAACAAGACTAGTCTGAAGACTGGCAAACACTCATATGCGACCAGTACGCAAGAAAGGAAAGCGTAGGGGGTGTGAGGGAGGAGAAGGGTGCGGGTGCGATGAATCAGTGCGATTTAAAACTAAGAGTGTGAATGTGAGGAGTATGTCGCTTAAAGTTGAAAGTAGACGTTAGCGCGAATTAGGGTTCAACTAGAAATGGGATAGAAGGGTGTGGGGGCAAGTCAATGAGTGCGAAGAGGGAGAATTAAAATACCAGAATGTATCGGGGGGGGGGTATGAACAGGAGTATGGGGTTTTTATTTACTCCTCCCCAGGAGTTAGGCACAAGGCCAGTTTTATCTTACTCCCACAAGTAAGATGTGACCCAAGATCGGGTCGAGAAAGTGGGGTTTGAAAAGCCAGCGCTCGAGAGGTGAGCACTCTGGCCATTTAAAAATTGCCTGAGCAGCCCCGTCGGCATTCCCCGGTAGGGGCGCCTCAGACAGTAAGCAATAAACTTACTCCTCCCCAAAGAGGGGAGGCAAAGCCTGGGAGGGTGGACCTCCTAGAACTGCACAGGACAGGCGTGCAGTATCCATCGGAACAGATACTACACTTTGATCTTAGCCAAAGACAATCAGATGACATTACTTATAAACAATGAGGCAAAATATATTTGAAGGGTAGAAGTAAAAAAAAAAAAAAAAATAGTAAAAATTAAAATTTCAAAATAAAAATAAAAGTAAAAATAAAAATAATTTAATGAAAAAAATATAATAAAATTAGTCTTAGACTCGCAAGGAAAATTATGGATTAACAGATAAATAAATATATAAATGAGGGAATAGTCGATAAAATTGGAATTCGGGAGTGAGTGTTAAAATAAGGAAAAGGTAATTTGACCTCGAGTAAATACTCGGAATGGAAATCCCCAAAGTGGTTAAAGATTTGGGTTGAAATAAAATATGTTGTTACGAGACGCTAGTGGAAGTGACATTGAGACAGACGTTGCCTGTTGCATCGGAATCCCTTAAAGAAACGGGTGATGTAGAGATAAAAAGATAGTCAGACAAAAGACTGAGTTTCAGTTTAAGACAGTCCAGTAAGTAAAACTGACAAGTTATAGGCAATTTCTCAGTTTAGAAATTATAGGCAATTTCTAAGTTTATCAGTTATAGACAATTTCTAAGTTTATAAGTTATAGGAAATTTCTAAGTTTATCAGTTATAGGCAATTTCTCAGTTTATAAGTTATAGGCAATTTCTAAGTTTATCAGTTATAGGCAATTTCTAAGTTTATAAGTTATAGACAATTTCTAAGTTTATCAGTTATAGACAATTTCTAAGTTTATCAGTTATAGGCAATTTCTCAGTTTATAAGTTATAGGCAATTTCTAAGTTTATCAGTTATAGACAATTTCTAAGTTCATCAGTTATAGGCAATTTCTAAGTTTATCAGTTATAGACAATTTCTAAGTTTATAAGTTATAGGCAATTTCTAAGTTTATAAGTTATTGACAATTTCTAAGTTTATAAGTTATAGACAATTTCTAAGTTTGTAAGTTATAGACAATTTCTTAGTTTGTAAGTTATGGACACTTTCTAAGTTTATAAGTTATAGGAAATTTCTAAGTTTATAAGTTATAGACAATTTCTAAGTTTATAAGTTATAGGCAATTTCTAAGTTTATAAGTTATAGACAATTTCTAAGTTTATAAGTTATAGGCACTTTCTAACTTTATAAGTTATAGGCACTTTCTAAGTTTATAAGTTATAGACAATTTCTAAGTTTATAAGTTATAGGTAATTTCTAGGTTTATCAGTTATAGATAATTTCTAAGTTTATAAGTTATAGGCAATTTCTCAGTTTATAAGTTATAGGCAATTTCTAAGTTTATCAGTTATAGACAATTTCTAAGTTTATAAGTTATAGGCAATTTCTAAGTTTATAAGTTATAGGCAATTTCTAAGTTTAAGTTTGGTTCAACATTAACTCTCATCAGGAGGCAAGAAAACCAACATATTTTTATCCACGTGCAAGAGACGTTTACACTTTTTACCTTGTACAAATTCATATATTTCTTATATAAATCTGTCAACAAAATGAAAAGAAACCTAAAAATTTATTTGTTCGATTTTTACTCGAATCCGCACATAACTCGACGCGATACAAAGAAATGAGTAATTTTTTTTTGTACTTAATCGTTTCAAGAATGTTAAACTTTCTGTTTGAAGACTAATAACATTTAACGTAAACATCGGAAGTTGAAGTCATGTTAGCACATGAGATTTTATTACATTGGCTTTTCATGGTGTATATCATATAATTTGACATTCTATCGCACTGGCCTTATCAAAAGAGAATGTATGTCATAACTTTATAAATATAGAGATAGATATAAATGATTGAAATACAAGTCTGAGTCACTCATATATATATATATATATATATATATATATATATATATATATATATATATATATATATATATATATATATGTGTGTGTGTGTGTGTGTGTGTGTGTGAGTGTGTGTGTGTGTTACAGTGAAATAAATTCCAGAAGGAAATCCGGGTATGAGAGCTCAATGTAATAAACAGAGCAAAAATAAAATAACACGGAATCACATAATCACTGATGCAATAATTTATTTCGACCCTATGGTCTTTTCAAGCATCCAAGCGAGGTGATTACATTTTTGAAAATGAAAAAAGAGAAACCCACACTCACCATTTCAACACACATATAGAGAGAGAGCGACAACATATTTAATACATATCTTGAGAGAGGAGGAAGTGAACTATTAAAGACGTATATTGAGGGGGGAGAGAGTGTTTTTTTGAAAATCCATGGATTAAGGAAAATATTTTTTTATTCCTTGTTTGAATATTTGATGACTCAATAAATAATGTATTTTATCCAATTTTTATTTTCACCATTCATTTTCTTATATATGTACCTAACTTTAGAGATAGATGTAAATGATTGAACAACAAGTCTGATTCACTCACCCACATCTTAGAAGGCACAACGCAAAATTAATCTGAATTCAATCTATGAATTCAATCTTCTTAGATAAGAATTCTTTTGCTGTCTCATTCAAAGCATGGAACTCTATTTGTTCTGCTATGTATTTTACAGTCACACTACATGAGCTTATGAAATGAGAAATAGAAGTGACGTTGAGACAGACGTTGTCTGTTGCATCTGACTCCTTTAAAAAACGGGGGATGTAGAGATAAATAGACTGAGTATCTATTAGTTCAAAATACCGAGTTTCAGTTCAAGACACTTCAGTAAGTTAAACCGACAAGTTATAGTCAATTTATAGGTTTATAAGTTATAGTCAATTCATAGATTTATAAGTTATAGGAAATTGCTAAGTTCATAAGTTATAGACAATTTCTAATATTGTAACTTATAGACAATTTCTAAGTTTATAAGTTATAGGCAATTTCTAAGTTTATAAGTTATAGGCAATTTTTAAGTTTGTAAGTTATAGACAATTTCTAAGTTTATAAGTTATAGACAATTTCTAAGTTTATAAGTTATAGGCAATTTCTAAGTTTATAAGTTATAGACAATTTCTAAGTTTATAAGTTATAGACAATTTCTAAGTTTGTAAGTTATAGTCAATCTATAGGTTTGTAAGTTATAGACAATTTCTAAGTTTGTAAGTTATAGTCAATCTATAGGTTTGTAAGTTATAGTCAATCTATAGGTTTGTAAGTTATAGACAATTTCTAAGTTTATAAGTTATAGGCAATTTCTAAGTTTATAAGTTATAGACAATTTCTAAGTTTATAAGTTATAGACAATTTCTAAGTTTGTAAGTTATAGTCAATCTATAGGTTTGTAAGTTATAGACAATTTCTAAGTTTGTAAGTTATAATCAATCTATAGGTTTGTAAGTTATAGACAATTTCTAAGTTTGTAAGTTATAGTCAATCTATAGGTTTGTAAGTTATAGACAATTTCTAATATTGTAAGTTATATACAATTTCTAAGTTTATAAGTTATAGACAATTTCTAAGTTTGTAACTTATAGACAATTTGGTTTTACATAAACTATTGTCAAGAAGCAAGAAAAGCAACATTATATTTTTATCCACCTGTAACAGACGGTCACTCTTCTTACCTTGAACAAATTCACATATTTCTTACATAAATCCTCAGCAACAAAATGAAAAATAACCTAAAAATTTTATTAGTTTAATTTTTACTCGAATCCGCACGTAACTCGACGCAATACAAAGAAATAGTCATTCTTTTTTTGTACTTAATCGTTTCAAAAATGTTAAACTTTTCGTTTGAAAACTAATAACATTTAACGTAAACATCGGGAGGAGGGGGGGGGGGTTGAAGTCATGTTAGCATATCATATTTTATCGCATTAGTCTTATCAAACGAGATCATATGTCATATATAATTCACGTATTACTTGAAAGTATTCGTTATAATATGTTGTCATACAAATACAGTATTTCTTCTAATCTGTTGGCCAAAAGAGTGTTTCGTTAGATTTAATTTATTGAATAACATTCCCATTCCAAATATCGATCCTTTTCGTCCTAGACCATTGTTTTTGGTCCCCCGATTTATAAAATCGAGGAACTTATGTTTTGAGGCATGTCCATCCGTCCGTGTGTCCGTCTGTCCGTCTGTTCGTCCGGATTTTTCTCCGCAACCATTCATTGAATTTCTCTGAAATTTTGCATGAAGTTGTAACTTTGGTCAGGTTAGAAAGTGACATTCTCCGATTTTTGGAAAAAAAATCTGGTTATCCCCCCATTCAATTTCTCTGAAACTTGGCCAAAATGTGTAGGCAATTGTTCCTAATAGAAAATAAGTATCACTGACCTTGGAAAAAATCTGGTTCGCGCCCCCAGGGGGGTCAAAAGCCCCCAAATTGGCAAAACATGACCCTTTTCTCCCATAACGTTTGATCCATCCATTCAATTTTTCTGAAACTTGGCCAAAATGTAGAGGCAATTGTTCTGGATATAAAATAAGCATCCTTGACCTCAGATAAATTCTGGTTCGCGCCTCCAGGGGGTCAAAAGGGGGTAAAAAATGCCCCAAATTGCCCAAATTTATTGTTTCATTTTATACTCGCCACATCGAGTCACATACAGATGGGGAACCACGCACGCGCGGCTTGTTATTATTAATTTGTTCTGTTTTGTTTTATATTTTTAGAAATAAATATTTAATTCTTGATAAAGCAGCAACAATATACACATTAAAAACGAAAAAGGTCTAAGTATGATTAAGTTATTATACAACCAGAATAAAGAGTGAACATTTTTTATTTCAACCACACTAATGCATATGTTCAGCATATCTTATATCAGTGTTCGAAGATGTGATTTGATGGAAAATGTCCCAAATAAGTAGTACTATATCTGCATGAGTTTGTAGTTAAACAAATCCGGTGTTGTGCTGCACTTTGATGTTTATATAATTAGTGTTGGAATGATTAATCAGAATCGAAAAAATCGGAATCGAAAAAATTTGACCTTAATTTGCAATTACAAGAACAATTCTTTTAATGTTTTTTTCTTTGTTTAAAGCTTAATTTTCCATTGCTGGTACTGTTACATACCGGTCCCAATTAATTACCTTGGCCGGATCTCTTCATCATTGATAGCTCTGCCGTGGCGTTTTCTTCCTTCGTCTAGTGGCCTCCCGTTTGCTGAAACGGAAAACTCTCTCAGCAGGAAAGAAAGAACTCCGAGGACGTTTCTAGAGAACGATTTATTGGTCTGAATATTCTTTTACTCGGGAGAGAGTGGTCATCTAATGTTGCTTCTTCTTTTCTTCTTGTCTTATCTGCTAACTTCTAAATTCTGTAGACGGGCGAGATGTCGATCTTCTGTCTCATTTTTAGAGATGCAGTCTTAACTTATTTGTCTACATCTTTGGACAATTTCGTCCGTTTTCTCTCACAACGATCTTGTCGCTTCGAGCTCTCATGACGGACTCATCTCATTTCCCGTTTTCGACAACAAGAAGTGACGTCACCGCCCTTTGTCCTGTCATACAAACATAACCATAGCTGGCCTGACCTTTATTGAACCTCAACTTTTGAAGTCGGACAGGTTTCACCAGTTGTTATGACTTCTTGGGATTACTCATTCTGAGAACAAATCTATTTGTCCCAAAATGGATGTCATTTCAACCTGCACTTAACTCGAACAAAGTTCACCCCTCTCACAATCTAAACTAGTGGACCTACACGCTTTTAGGCATACAGGGCCCCTCATAATATAACAGTACTAATGATAAAATGGTAAATATTTATCGATTTTAGACTTCCAGTAAAACTAAAATTTTCCGATCATAATAACGAATATAGGTAAAATGGCACTGGTAAAAATGGCACAGATAAAATTGGCATGAATGGATAAATAAGAAAAAAAATAGCACAAGTGAAAAATATAGATTAAAATCTCACAATGAGTTTATCAAAATGTTGAGTAGAATAAAAAAGGGAAAACATTAAGAAGTTTGTGAAATTAAAAATAAAATTATATGTACATTTAAAAGTTGATAAGTTATCTCTGCTAAATACCCCCCCCCCCAACACAGACATACACACAAAAATTAAATTCTGCTTCTTTAGGCAATTTTAGAATCGGAATCGGGAATTTAGAACAGAATCTGTAATTGTATCAGAATCGTGAAAAATATTGGAATAGTCCCGTCAGCAATTATAATAATAATAATAATGAGAAGAAAAATCAGCAAGAAACCTGTATGATGTACTTACTTGTTAGGGGAAAATACTGTTGACAGAAATTTACGTAAATTGATTCAGTAGTTTGTATTTACAAAAAAAATCCAGCCTTTATCTGTAGGCGCATATTCGCCGCCATTATCATGGCGAATTTGTGCCTACGAATAAAAGATGAATTTATTTTATAAAAACAAAACTACTGGATCAATTTACGTAAATTTTGGTGAACAGTATTTTTCCCCCTCACAAGTAAGTACATAATACAGGTTTCTTGCTATTTTTTTGTTTTAACTATTTTTTTTTTTTTTTTACTGAGAACTATGCAAACGGATGCACTTTGAACATGCGGACAAATGATAAAAGAACAATCTTGAGCAGTATTAAAAAATTAAAGACATAAGATCATATAGTAAATGGAAATACAAACAAAGAATCTCATTCAATCAATATATATATATATATATATATATATATATATATATATATATGGGGTAAGGTACACGATAATTCATGAAAATGAAATACCGTGGTGGACAAAATGTGTGAAAAATGACAAACGGAAAACAGGTTAAAGTGCAGGAGAAAAACAAAAACAAGAGATTTGACCGGTTTCATTCGTGTTGGCGAACGTCTTCAGAAAAAGTGAAGATTTGGAAATAATTTTATTTTGAAGGCACACACATGGGATGAGGAAAGGATGATCCGATTGGACCATATGAGAAGACTTTAAGTGACGTTGAAATATGACAAGTGGGTGAAACATTCTTCTTTGTTTCTTATTCTTCTTTTTATATTTTTATTTATTTTCTTTTTCACTTTCACACCTACTGAGCTAATATGGAGAGGCGGTGGGGGGAAGGGGTAAAAGGCGATGAGAGGGAAGAAGACAGGAGAAGATAAAAGAACATACATCAATATTCTTCTAATGAAAAGAAAAAGGGACGATCCATAATTACTGTTAATGGATGCATTGAATTGACAAATTTAAATTAAATTTTTAATAAACTGTACATACTAACTGATCTTTCAAATATTACGAATAATAGTATTCTCATTTAAGAAAAAGTTACTCCTGTCCCCACTTCTGACCCCATATTTTTATTGTTATTTTTTTTACTTTGTATAATTATATTTTTCAAGTACTACATAAAAGCTCTGATGTTTATAGATGTCCGGTTCAAAAGCAGAGGTAAGATTTTTCAGCATCCCAAATTCGATGAAACTGTAATTTGGGACGTTATTTCCTATTATTAGTATTAGTAGTCTTATTATTATTTACACATAAACCATAGTCCCCTCCCCCATTTTCGATTGGTGTTCTCTCACATATTTAGTTGTGAATTATGAAAGTATTTAACTTATTAAAATTTAGAAAATCTAATGTTAAATAAATGATTTAATCGCTGTATATATATACGGGGGGAAAAATAAAGCCGAAAATGGGGCAATGCTGGATAACATGAAGACGTTATGAAAAAATCTTGAATTGCAATGTAAAAGTAGGGGTAGGACGTAATGGGTGAAAATTTCAGATTCATGCGAGTAGTATTTTTTTGTGTTCATTTATACATAAATAACACTAAACAATCAAACATTTTGAAAATTTTGCAAAATTCAGAAGGATCAGGCCACTAGTTTTTGGCTATTTTACATTCATGAAACCCTTTCACAGCCTGAAAATGGTCCTAAATTAAAGTACTATATCAGATTTAACCATCTATATCCATTCATAGCTTTTGAGGATGTTTTAGGACCTACAATGTCGCATGAAACCACTTTTTCACCGAAAAATGATGGATTTTGAGTCCCGTTGAGCCCTAACGGCTATTTTTGGCCTGCACCTTCTGAATTTTGCAAAATTTTCAAACTGTTTGATTGTTTAGTGTTATTTATGTATAAATGAACACAAAATAATACTACTGACATGAATCTGAAATTTTCACCCATTATGTCCCACCCCTAGTAAAAGACAAAACAAATAAATTAACATCCACAACATTCGCATTTTAGAAAAATCGGACAGTGTTTGACAAATGTAATCCTGTTCATCTTTTATTCCAGTAAACGAAAATGGATTAGCCAATCAAAAAGTGTCAGATAAAAAAACGAGGTGGTGTCCCTTGTTTAGTTTGAAGATGTAAAATATCTAACATGCAATAGAAAGATTGAAATATGATATAATAACGGTGCTACCAACGTATGTGTCCTATAAAAAAAAAGCCTTCCCAGTGTATGTGGTGGCAGTGGTAGAAGATCTGAGTGTGAGAGTAAAGTTCCTCTCACTTTCTGTATGGGTGTTTATCTTAAGAGAAAATATCGAACAGGATTAAATATAAAAATCAAAGAAAGTGAACGAAACAAATTTAGTTTGTGAAAACACGCATCAGTACTTGGCTAAAATCGATGCTAAAGCAGATTTATATATGTGGCTTTTGTATAGAAAGTTTTACTGGTAAATAAAATAGGGTAAAATCTCACTTTACTTTATATATAAGCTTACTGATATACAGGGTGTTCGCGATGAATTGGATTATTTTTTTATATTCTTCATTTCAAAACCATGTGTAATATTTAATAGCAGTAAAGTGCAATGGATAGCTAATCCTGTGTATTGTGGGTGCGTTTGAAAGCTGGAGACCATGGACGACTGGAAAGCATCAGAATATTGGAAGGGAATGATCTGCATCATCATGATTTGTGCTGTATTAAAAAATTGGATATCGTATCTGCAGCTCAGTGCTCCTATAATACTTGAAGGCTGTGATGTAACACAATGATTAGGGGAGCTGGCGCTACCCCACAATTTACACCGATTTTGCCAGACTTGGATTACGCCCGCTGGGAGACGAGTAACAATTTATTCACTGCACTGAAAAATGTCAGCTCGCATATACGGCAATGTTGTTAGTAATCGGGGGCATTGGGTGCGATCCAAGATGTCGCCTTAAATATCAACACTCGCGGTCTGGAGTTGAATCATCTGTCATCTAAGATGTGCTAAAGAGTTGGAACAGGTTGTTGAATCATAGCGGGACACTTGTGGGCAGGGAATGCCTTTTTTCTGTGTCTTTCTTTTTTATGATGTATATTCTCTCTCTCTCTCTCTCTCGCGCGCTCTTAGTCTACGGAGAAGAGATTGAAATCAGTCTGATGTTTGCACTGTGTATCAACAGATGCGTGTCTGGGGCAATCACCAACTCAAGTTTTAATCGTGATTCTTCGGAAATTAATAAATTATATTTTTTCTATATCTAAAGTAATGTGTTGTTTGCTCATTACACAAGCCTTAATTTTCAGCCGACGGTCCCAGCAGACGGTTAATTCTCAGGAGAGAATTAAAGATGCCTAATGAAGCCAGCTAATGACGGCTATTGACGCAGCCCTGCAACTGCCGGAATACTCAACCCTTTTATTAAAGGGATGTGACTATCGTTTTTTTGGAAGATTGTGTTGTACCGTGCCAGGGCTATAAGACGTCTCTATGGCACGGGCACACTAAAATACACTCTCCGGCAAACGATCGTACCACAGTGAGATATGAACTGGAGAATTGCAATGGAGATGTGAAAGCAGTTGCTTGCACGAAGGATAATAGCAGATGTTCTGACTAGTTACATATGATAAAATTTGTCAATAAGCTGCAAAAAGAGGTGTGGCAAGATCCAGGCAAGGCAATGCAGACCATGGCGAAAGAGATGGGCATTGAAATGGCAACTATGAAGAATGCGCTGAATGGCAACTCAGCATCAAAGCCAAGAAGGTCAAACACTCAGTCGAGCCGAAGATGCTCTGGTTCTTATCAGGACAAGTTGCACAATGTACAGAACAACAGATGGTTAGCTTACAGTCTGCACGAAGTTCTGTGTGTCATGAAGATCAAGTTACCTCAAAGTGTAATGGTCTTTTACAGAGAGACCGAAGACAATCGAGGATGGTGGCCAGAAAAACAAGTATGGGTTTAATCTGACGGAATGCCAAATACTGAGAATAGATGGAAAAGCAGATAACCGCCAAGTCGAAAAGAAAAATTAAATAAAAAACATTTTTGAATGACTAATATTTCGTCTCTTTTATTGAAGGAACCTTTTCAAAGTGCAAGAACAAATTATTAATCACATTAATACAAACAAGATGTTTTCTGATTTGGTAGGGGCAGTGAGAAGGAGTTGGAGGAAAACTAGTATTTATGAATGCATAGGTAATCAAGCTTGAAATCGGGGCTTGAGTAGAGAGAAGAAAATTTCAAACATGTGATTGACGTCAAAAAAGGTTGGTCGAGTCTGAGTGTCAAAAGGTTTGGTCAAAAGGTTTGTGATATCTGCTGTTTGATAAGGTATTTTGCTGCTTCTGTTAAGCAACAAAGGTTTTTGTTGTGAATACGTTTGATTAACAAAGCCTTCAAAAGTTAATGGTTTAAATCTACAATATGGGTAAAGAGAGCATTTTTGTCAGCATTAAGTTTGATAGATCTTTTGTGGTTATATACCATTTTGTCTAGGTTTCATTGAGTTCTGCCGATATAATTTTTGTTGCAAGAAAACACATAGATGCCAGCTCATGTGGTACATACGTTGCCTATATTTTACGGGTTGATTAATGAGATTTTTTGACAGAAGGGTAAAAATCGCATTGTGTAAATGTAAAATTTATTTTGTTGTAAATGTCGTTAAAACATTTTATTATAGCTTTGATATTTTTTAATTGATTCAAGTTCAATATATTTCGTAATTTTATTTTCATTATTTTCTAATATTTATATGCCTATTTTTCATATATTGGTTTTTATAGGATTTAATAATCTGCAAGACGGTTGATTTATGAAGATTTCTTTGTGGTCTTTTAGTGTGATGCATGGTTCTGACTTATTGACACATTTTATTCTATTATCTAATTTTAGTTGATATTAATTTTTATTTATAGCTGATGCTGTTTCGAACTTCATTGTTAATTAGTTTGTTATATTATTAGTTCCTTACTAGTATTTTTGATGAGTTGTATATCATTTTTAATATTTTTAAAAATTTGTTTTGGAAAAGATTATTTATTTTTCTAAAAGCATTAGTTCATATTCGAATTCGTTCATTTTTGGTGGACATTTTGTGGTTTAGAATCTGTATATATTGCTCATATTTCTGTTGTCGGCAGAGGCAATCCGGAATTATAATACTTTCCACTGTAATATTTTTATAAAGTGTTCTGTTTTTTTCTTTTTTTAAATTCACTTAATTTCATGATTATATTGACTATGCACTGATATGTCTTTTAATGAGTAGTCTATAGTCACCTTTTCGGTAGATTTGTTTTTTAAGTACAAATGCTGAATATTATTACAAGCACTTCGAAAAGAGCCCAACTGATTTTTATCAGAAGCGCATTAACAGACAAGTAGAATAGGTCTCTCAAAATTAGGGCAAAACTGAAATGCGACAGCAAATTTTTCACAAATAAAGTGTTCCATATCCTATCGGATAGAGCTATATCAATAATGAATAATAAAAAATACACTTCACTTTAACACTTGACTACGGTTTAACCATTTCGATCGTCAAAAGTGTTTCATGTGTCATTTCGTATCAAACAAGGTGAGATCGGAAGAGATGACGGTTATCTACCCATATTCATGTGTTTTTTATCTATTTATTTCTTTATTTATATTTTTTAAATCTTATTTACAGTTTTTATTTTTAATTGTTAATTATTTGTTCACAAATGGACAATTGCTTTTCGTTGTTTTATATGAAATATTGATTTTTAATTATTTGGAAAATTGTTTTGTATTCTCCATTTATTTTATTACTTGGCTTAAATAGTAACACAAGTATTTGTTTATGTGTCTGCATTTAATTATAAATTCATGTTTTTGTTTACATGTGTGTGTTGTGTATATATATATATATATATACATATATATATATATATATATCATTTCATGTATCCACATAAAATATTATAAGGAGATATAATATTTTATGTATCGATTTTCAGTATTTTCCTTTATTGTTTTAACATAGTTCACCCCAAACAAGGCAGGCCGCCACTGTAGACGTAAGGGCTACTGAGAAAAAAGAAAAGGGAGAAGGTGGGGGTGGGTGGTCAACCTAAATTGGGATCTGCGCATCGAGATGTCTGTTTACATTAGTTTTAAATTTCTGCATGTCAGTACTGTTGGGGAAACAGGGGGCAGGGAGGGAGTTCCAGAGGCCAGCAGCACGAGGAAAGAAGCTATTTGAGTAGAAAGTTCTCCGATATCTGGGGACCTCCACAGTGAATGAATGGGATTTAGTTGATTGACGAGTTGGTCTAGTGAATTTACGTCGAGGGGGCACCAGAGTAGCCAATTCATCAGAGCATAATCCATTAAAGTATTTGTAAAACAAGCACAAGGATGCTACATTATGGCGATGGGACAGGGACTGGAGCTTGGTTGACAGTGAGGGACCTATTAGGTTGGCGACTCTTTTTTGGACCTTGTCAAGGAGGGAGAGACTAGTAGATGATGCACCAGCCCAGATGTGGCAACAATACTCCATGCATGGGCAGATGGTGGCTTTGTAGAGATACAGGATAATGTCAGGTGTGAGGAGTTTACTAGCACGGTAGAGGAAGCCAACCTTCTTTGTGGCAGCCTTGGCAATGTCTTCAATGTACTTGTTCCAATTCATGTTACCTGTGAAGGTTAGGCCGAGGAGTTTGAATGATGAACTCTCAGGTAGAATGTTATTTGCCATGACAATCGGTGGTTGGAGAGGTTTCTTGTAGTTATTGAAGGAAAGGAGCTTTGTCTTTGCGGCATTAAAAGTTACCAACCATTTATGATCACAATCCACTACAGCCTGGAGGTCATTTTCTAAGGATTCAGCAATTGCCTCGGATATGATTGTGTCTGTTTTGCCAACATGGTGAGAGTAAAGCGTGGTGTCGTCAGCAAATAAACGAATCTCAGACTCTATGTCATCAGGGAGATCGTTTATATAGATCAGGAACAATAAAGGTCCAAGTGTGGATCCCTGGGGTACACTAGCATTTAAGTCATGTTACTTCAACAGTGCTCAATACGTGAGTAGAGCTAGGTAGTAAGTTATGAAAATATACTTATATATATATATATATATATATATATATATATATATATATATATATATATATATAGGAAATGAAAAAGGAAAAACCAAAAAGGATGTTTTTTTTATGTGTTCATCAACGTTTCGTCTTTATTTGTAAAACTTCTTCAGGATAATAATATTAAAAAAATGTCATGCAAGTACGTGAACATATTGGGTTGACATGATGGGTTGATGGGAAGACGTAGTAGCCACTACTGGAAGCAGTAGGACTAACGTCCGGGCTTGGTGATGTCAGTCACAGTCAAGCCCCTCCACTTTTTGACTTGGCCCCCCAACTTTATGGTCATCAATAATGAAGTTATATATGCATGTGTATAACTTTTATAACTGTCCCGTCGGTCCTGTAGGGAAATTTAAAAATCGAGTTAACCAAAGACTTCTCACATGACAAAAGAAAAATAGATTTTTTTAAATGTTGTTTTTTTTTTTCGCTTCTTTCTTTTAGGGCTCTCAAATAGTGAGGGAATGGGGGACACGAAAACAAATGTCATGGGACCAATTCCTGAGCTAAGAAGAAGCAGTCATGAGAAAGAAA
>OY744521.1:34084600-34262100 GCA_963556195.1 Sepiola atlantica | reverse complement strand
TATTATATTAGTTTGCTTCTAACATTATTTAAGGGATCATCAGTTGTTTACCATGAAAAACTGTTTATATATATATATATATATATAAATTTGGAGTTTTGAAAAATAATAAAATCGTTAGAAAACCCATACAATTTAGGTTCTTTTTAATTGCATTTTATAGCTTTCTAAGCGATTTTATTATTTTTCAATAATTCGAATTTCTATATATCATCAATACTTTATAACCACGAGCAATCCTCAGTTTCTCTCTCTTTCTCTCATATATATATATATATATATATATATATATATATATATATATATATATATATATATGTATATATATATATATATATATATATATATATATATATATATATATATATATATATATATGATGTAAATTGATACATACTCTGAGAATATTTCAGGTGGATTTTGGACAGCAATACGTTTGCCCTCTGCCCCAAGAGCCAGCTGTGTTATTGAGAAAACTCTAAAACGTAATTTATAATTAAACATGTCATAGAATTGTGTCGTCCTAATTTGTAAGAAGGAAAACAATGAGCTGTAAACATCTGCTACATTTTGTGCCGATCACATTCCGCTGTTTAACCAACTCTGAAACTCCCACAACGTCCATTTATGAAACGATGAAATTGCCAATGTGACCTTTCTGACACTTTTACAAAATGGCGACGAAAATTCATTCTAAATGTTTCTTTTCAAAGTCAAACAGTGAATAAATTTGGGAAACGACTTCAAGGCTTTCCTCGACGAAATCCAACTAGTTTCTACTTATTGATTTTGGTTGTTATATAAATCTAATATAAAAAAAAAGTCGGCCGGATTTTAAAAGTTGGACCTAAATAGCATTTCAGCTGATAAATCAAACTTTGCTTTTGACTAGCCAATTTTCATTTGTTATTGTTGTACCATTTTATTGGCAATATAATAACACACTTTGCTATAATTTATATTTTAAATTATTTATTCCGATCCGGATGACTGGTAGAATAAAACATTTTTTAATAATCACTCAAATATTTTTTTAAAATAAGCAAGGGGGATAACTCATATTTTAAATTGAAAAATATAATAAGATATTGTCTACCTTACAACTAAAATTTCATTTCGTTTTCTGTAAAAGTTTTAACATGTGTAAACAAATAAAAGATAAAAACTAAAATGACTGGCTGCATCCCGGGATATATATATATATATATATATATATATATATATATATATATATATATATATATATATATATATATATATAATGAAGAAGAATGGAAAGGAATTAGAGAAGCAAAAGTCAAATCATAATTCAATTCAATTGCTCAGAGCAAGGTATATTCCGCAAAAAAGGCAATTTATTCAAGTTAAATTTTCCTTAAGCCAGGCTTTTCAAAGATCAAAATCTTATCATCAGAGGAAGTCGCTGGGATAGATAAGTTGGCAAAGGCCAAGATTTAAAATTTGAAAAAATAAGATAAAAAATAAAAGTTGTAGGGGGAAGAAACACAGGGCAAAATTCTGCCCGAATGCAAGCAAATGTCCGATTAGTACACCACTTTATATATATATATTATAATGAAATAATTCCAGGAGGAATCCGGGTATGAGAGCTCAATGTAATAAAAAGAGCAAGAATAAAATGTAGTAACACGAAATTACATAATCATCGATGCAATAATTTATTTCAACCTTGTGGTATTTTCAAGCATCCAATTTAGACAATTACATTTTTTAAACTGAAAAAAGGGGGAATTCACACTCGGCAATTCAAATATAATTGGAGAGAGAGGGAGTAACAACCTATTTAATACATATTAAGAGAGAGAGGGGGAAATTTGAAGCATATTTAATCTATAATTATGTATTGAGAGGGGAATACCTAATTTATTACAGAGAGGGGAGAGGAGGCCATATATATAAGTAGAAATTGTAAAAGTGGGCATATATATATATATATATATATATATATATATATATATATATATATATAAATATTGTTTTATAATTTTAATTTTACATATTAAACCAGACAAATAATCTATTATTTGCTTTTTTAAAATAAAAAATACTATCTTTGAAGTAACATGTACTGTGTTGATTTTCAACTGCTAAAGAACTATTCAGTTAAGTAATCAAAAGGGAATTCACTGGTCATGTTTCTTAGTAAAAACAAAACATATTGTCATCAAAAGTTAAGTATTCATTAATATAACATAATAAAGAAAAGGTTATATATATATATATATATATATATATATATATATATATATATATATATATATATATATATATATATATATATTTGTTATTGTTTATTATCTATGTACGTATACGTTTCGTCCCTTTTCAATCAAGACTCATCAGCATAGAGATATGACTATTCACTGTCGGTCGTACGATTCGAAACCCTGGATTACAAGTATTTTTCAACTTAAATCCAACGTCGCTAACCGCGCAGCCAATATTTGAACAGCCGATAAACAATAATAATTTAACACATTTAAAAGCGGCTTGATGTCCAGGCATTCAACTTCTATTAAAGAAGGAATGATGCATTATAAAGCAAGTTACGTCATGCTGTGTTTGTACTACCATTAGAGTGCTCTACTTATTTTACGAGGAGCAGCAAATATAAAATATTTGTTATTGTTTATTATCTATGTACGTCTACGTTTCGGTCCCTTTTCAATCGAGACTCATCAGCATAGAGATATGACTATTCACTGTCGGTCGTACGATTCGAAACCCTGGATTACAAGTATTTTTCAACTTAAATCCAACGTCGCTAACCGCGCAGCCAATATTTGAACAGCCGATAAACAATAATAATTTAACACATTTAAAAGCGGCTTGATGTCCAGGCATTCAACTTCTATTAAAGAAGGAATGATGCATTATAAAGCAAGTTACGTCATGCTGTGTTTGTACTACCATTAGAGTGCTCTACTTATTTTACGAGGAGCAGCAAATATAAAATATTTGTTATTGTTTATTATCTATGTACGTCTACGTTTCGGTCCCTTTTCAATCGAGACTCATCAGCATAGAGATATGACTATTCACTGTCGGTCGTACGATTCGAAACCCTGGATTACAAGTATTTTTCAACTTAAATCCAACGTCGCTAACCGCGCAGCCAATATTTGAACAGCCGATAAACAATAATAATTTAACACATTTAAAAGCGGCTTGATGTCCAGGCATTCAACTTCTATTAAAGAAGGAATGATGCATTATAAAGCAAGTTACGTCATGCTGTGTTTGTACTACCATTAGAGTGCTCTACTTATTTTACGAGGAGCAGCAAATATAAAATATTTGTTATTGTTTATTATCTATGTACGTCTACGTTTCGTCTCTTTTCAATCGAGACTCATCAGCATAGAGATATGACTATTCACTACCGGTCGTACGATTCGAAACCCTGGATTACAAGTATTTTTCAACTTAAATCCAACGTCGCTAACCGCACAGCCAATATTTGAACAGCCGATAAACAATGATAATTTAACACATTTAAAAGCGGCTTGATGTCCAGGCATTCAACTTCTATTAAAGAAGGAATGATGCATTATAAAGCAAGTTACGTCATGCTGTGTTTGTACTACCATTAGAGTGCTCTACTTATTTTACGAGGAGCAGCAAATATAAAATATTTGTTATTGTTTATTATCTATGTACGTATACGTTTCGTCCCTTTTCAATCGAGACTCATCAGCATAGAGATATGACTATTCACTACCGGTCGTACGATTCGAAACCCTGGATTACAAGTATTTTTCAACTTAAATCCAACGTCGCTAATCGCTATATATATATATATATATATATATATATATATATATATATATATATATATATACATTTATTCTCATGTAGACAATTTGTTGAAGTAAAAGAGATATATGAAGATGACACAGACATAATTACTAAGTGAAAGAATACATTAATGTCCCAACACAATCGATAAAACACTTGTTTCCAAGGTCAAAGAATAGAGAGGGATGCATAAAATATATAGTAAAATGTGACATATATTTTGATGATATGTTCTGGTAGCCAGCAGCTGCTACTAGAGAGGAAGTCTATAATGACTCCAAACGGTTTGTGAAAGCTATTTAGAGATTACCAGTTAATCAGAGCTATGTGGACGCTCAAGTCAGAAAGAGGGTGATATCTGGTTTCTACCTGGGTAGAATTAGATATATATTTTACTTCCGGCAAAGAAATATGCATTCTTAAGTTGGCTAGTAGTATTCTGGGGAGATAACTTTGATATGATCCAAGGGAGATTACTGTGGATAATTCTGAACTAAACACGGCTGCATAACATAAAATAAGAATCTTATTTACTTTAGTAAATAGTGAAGATTGTTATATAAAGAAGCATGAAAAATTCTTCATATCCGTTGTGACCAACCGGTTGTCCACAACCATTGGTTGTCTGTGAAAGGTTTTTGATAGCAGAACAATTAGGACATTATTTCAATCTTTATGACGCTTCAGATTCAAAAATGAAAACCACCAAAACATATTATGGATAGTGTATATCTTCAGAACATTGAAAAAAAAACCATAAAATCGTAAGCAAGGCCAGAATCAGGAGAACCAATCACAAGTAATTGAGAAAGATGACGAATTGGAGGAAATTCTTTTTTTATTAAATTTTGATTCCATTGCTTTGATTTCGAAATTAATTATTAGTATTCGATGTCTATTTTTCAATCATTTCTTCTCTAAGATTTCTGATTAAAAACGTGTAATACTTGAATAAACTTAAAATTTGCTTTATTTCAATAATTACATTATAGTTTTGTTACTTTTAATGGATGCATTTCATATTAATAAAATAAAAGTTTTCTCATTGTCTCGATATACAGCTAGGTAGGTGTATATGTTCATATATTTCTATGTATAAGGTTAACTTCTAAACTAATGAACCGATCATTATGAATTTTGGAACACAGCTGTGAGGCGTAAGAGTGGGTAATATGGGCTATATTTAGTTTTATTCAAATGTGGTAAAAAGGGTGTGTAAGTCCTTTGTGAAAATCCAGATACGTCCAATTTTTGTGAAATTTTAACAATAGCTATTAGATATCATTTAATAGATATCCCGCAAATTTCAGTTTCTTTGGAGTATTTAAATTTTTTTTAGGAGTCATAATATAAGCACATCCTCCCATTTGAAAATTCAAATATTTCAGATTTGCATTAAAGTTGATCCCGAGTCATTAGACATCAATTAAGCAAGCTTCCTTGAATTTCAATTTCTTCTTAAGCTTAAAATTTTAGACATTTTCTAGAATCAAAATCATGTAATTGATTTTGATAAAGGTTAGAATAAGGATTCTAGACATATGGTTTAGTAGTATTATATCTTGATTTTAATCTTCGTAAGGGGCATAAAAGTGATGCAAAGACGTCTTATTTAGTAAAACTTTTTCTTTCCTTGCTGATCAGTGCGCAAATGAAGTAACCGAATGGGTTAAAATAGGCATTGAAGCACATGTCCCCACACGGAAATTCTATAACAAGCCCCACTCTCTTTTATGATTTACTTTGAACATCGCAGCTGATATTGCTCAGGAGCAGCAAGCATTCCACCAATTCAACTGCCATAAATTAACTAAAAATAGACAGAAATTTATAGCATCAAGAAATCATTGCAAGATTGTAATAGCCACAGTTAAGAGAAGGTATACCAAGATGACCAGAAAACGTATTGAGTCAGAGAAAATAGGTTGTCGCGATTTCTGGAAAATCTACAATAGTGTGGTGAAGAATGGGAAATCAACAATTTCCCCACTATCCAATCACAATGATGTCATTTTCATGGCAACTGATAAGACTGAACTATTTACCCAGAGGTTTGCCTTGAACATCACTTTAGACTCCTCAAACTACTTCCTCCCAAATTTCCCATTGCGAACTGAAACCGCACTTGAAAACCTGATCATCACCCCGTCCCATGTCTGGGATATCATAAAAAAAACCTTGACACCTACAAAACATGTGGGCCTGATGTTATCCCAGTGATAGTCAAAAATAAATGCTCTGCTGAGCTGGCCTCCTGTCCTCTTCAAACTCTACTACAAATACCTTGCCGAATTTTGCTTCTCTGATGGCTGGAAAATTGCCTCTGTGGTACCAGTCTTCAAGAATTGTAATGATAGAACTGACCCTCAAAATTATCACCCCATCAATCTACTCCCGCTCTTCGCTAAAATCTTTGAATCCTTAATCAATCTAGTGATAGTCCACCACTTTGTTAATGTTAAACTTCTTTCTGACCATCAATATGGATTTAGGCAAGCACAGTATACTGCGGATATCCTAACTGTCATCTTTGAACGCATATACCATACGGTGGACAAGGCAGATGAAGCTAGGGTGGTAGCGCTTGATTTATCCAAAGCCTTTGACCAGCTCTAGCATGAAGGTATTCTCAGGAAAGTTAATTGGTATGGTATTACTGGACGAATATTTAATATAATTAGATCCTTCTTAGCCAAAAGAAAGATCCAGGTTGTCCTCGATGGCCGTACATCAAAACAACATGACATTAATGCAGGTGTATCTCAGAGATCGATCTTTGGACCTTTATTATTCCTGATTTTCATAAACCACATCCCTAATGAAATTGTCTCTCGGCATGTGGGTAATAAAATGATGCAAAGACGCCTTATTGAGTAAAACTTTTTCTCTACTTGCTGATCAGTGTGCAAATGAAGTCAAAGTAGGCATTGAAGCACATGTCCCCACACGGAAATTCTATAGCAAGCCCCACTCTCTCCTATTGTTTACTTTAAACTTCGCAGCTGCTATTGCTCAGGAGCAGCAAGCATTCTGCCAATTACAATTTTTGTACTCCATCCACTTCTAGCTATTGCCATCACACTATGGATTTTTCTTACATACATAGATCATGAGAGGTCTCATAGGATGGAAAGACAGAGGAAGGAGAGCACCATCCAGACCTCTAACAATGGCTGAATTCTTAGAAAATGACCTCCAGTCTGTTGTTAAATATAGTTATGAGCGACACCTCCCCAGATGTGGCAGAAGTCCATCATCTTCTGCCTGATGAATGATGAAAATCCTATTTCAAACTGGAGTGTGACAGACTGACGGAACCTCATATAGAAATGCATGGATGCATCTAAAAACTGAAGCGTGACAGACTGGCGAACATTGCTGGATGCACACTTAATCAAATTGTCGCAATGAAAAGGCCGACAAACAGACACAGATTGTTTACGCACCTGTCTTGAATTAACTGTAAAATTCCATAAATAATTGTTGCTTGTAAATTTACAGATAAGAGATTACGATTGCATGAGTGTTGATAGCAGTGTAAACTTCCGCTCGGTATTTTATGATGAAATACATGCGAATAATTCTCAAAGTTAAATTAAGAGAACTGATTAAAAAAAAATTTTTTTTTATTGTCTTGTAAATATTGTTATGATCCAAAATGGCCGCCCAGGCGTTGTAGTGGTGAGAGGTTAGTACCCTTAAAGAAAACTAAAACTAGATTTTCTGTAGTGGTGGAGACGAAAGAATATTTCATCATTTAAAAGATAAGTGTGCCATTGACTGCAGTAATGCAAAAGGAAAACAATATCACGACATTTGAAACATTTACTATTTGTTAAAGAGGTCTTACCTCGAAATATCTTTTGGAACACGGTTACACAATTAGATCACTGTGTAAAAGTTGAGACTGAATCAAGTAAGACTTCTTGCATTGTGACAGCCTTCTATGGTTTTATTACACTATACATTAATTCAGTTGGCCCTGGATACCTATGGTTTCACGGAATCACTGGAAATTCAGCTTATTGGATTATAGAATACAGAGTGTACCCGTTCTTCAGCCGATGGTCTGAAAAGCGATTATTCAGCAAGCTACCAAATAAATGCATGAGATTACACTTAAAATATGTTTGTTACAAGATTTTAAGTGGTTTCTTATTTGTGTGAATCAAATAATTTTTTTTTCATTGTACTGAAATAAAGTGAGTAGCATAGATGTACAATATAACAAACAAAAAGACTTTGATGTAAAAGAAAAATGTGCATCTTTGTGTTACATGAATACTGGGGTTTTGTATGCATTTAAATGTCTGACTTGTAATGTGTGTATATATTAATTTAGTTACGAGAAGATCTGCATGAAGAAAGCATTTTGCTTTCTAACTCTGTGAATCCTTTTGGGGAGCAAAAATTACCACGTCTCCTCCTGTCAATTGTCAGGCTACTACTGACTAGATTTCGCTTGGGGGAGAGGAAAGAAAGACAGCCTCCCCTTACCATACGAGACAAAGAGAAGAGGGAATTGGCGCCAAATAAAAAGTCATTTTTAGAATGATGAAACACTCTTTAATTTACATAATTTCCAGTTTGAGTCTGAGTTCCACTTAACGGCATATCAATCTATCACCACTACAAATGTTCCTAAAGAGAATCCCAAATTTTGGTAAATGTCTAAAATTGTGAAGTGGTGAAAGGTTGATATGCCATTAAACAAAACTAAAACTGGAACTTGTGCAGTGGTGAAGACGAAAGAACACTATTATTCCAAAAATAACTTTTAGTTCGGCACCAATTCCCTCTTCTCTTTGTCTATTATAGTTGTAGCAGTTATCCCCTCCTCTCAAAACATAACTGCACTAACCGGCCGGTAGGTGTTGCTGTTCACCGTCAGGTGGCGCTGAAAGCGACCAGGAGTTATTTGCCCTTAAGGGATATATAACCAAGGGACACCGGAAAAAGGCCTCTTCTCTATTCGATTAGCCTTGCTGAACGACGCTAAGACACCAGCGCTCCGTCAACACGTGTTCAACAACGGTAAGAGTTCTCAACTCATTTTCTTTGTATACGGTTTTCAAGGACTTTCCCACGCCGGACTCATTTCTTCACATACTCTTTTCATGTTTTCTATCGACACACATGCATACACCACACACGTCATCATCCCACATACACACACGTTCAATAAACCTTATTTGAACTACTTCCTTTTGTTTGTTAATTATTACTCTGCTTTTGCATGCAACAATTGCTTGATTTTATGAACTCGCTTATAGTCGGGAACACGACCCGATTCTAACATAGTAAAGGGACGCCATCTTCCTTTCTCCTCTCCCCAACCAGAACCAATCGAGCCAGTAGTAACCTAACAAATAACAAGAACGGATGTGATAATTTTGTGTTAAAGAACGAAATGTTTTCTTAACACATATCTTCTTGGAGCTATATTAATAAAAAATTTCATGGAAATCACTCCAGACAAGGCATGAAACCACTTGATGTAAGTAGCTAACAAGAACGAAATATGATTATCGCAAAGAGAAGAGATGCCTATTAGCCTTAATCTGGAAAAAACCCAGGTTATAGGTAGGAGGAAAACAGTCAGCAGGAAGAGAGTTCCACAAGCCTGCAGTTCTAGGAAAGAAGCTACTGGAATAAGAAGCTGTATTACAATGTGGTATCACAACAGAGAATTGATAGAGACCACTAGACCAACGAGTCAAACGATATACACAAGTAAAACATTTAAACACATACAAAACCCAGTATTGATGTAACACCAAAATACAGATTTATTTGAAAATAATTTAATTATATGAATAGCAAGCAAAAAAAAATTGAAACCAGCATTTAAATTAATAATTTAAATGCTGGTTTCAATTTTTTTAGTACAGCTGAGAATGAGTGTTCAGTTTAATAAACTGAAAACTCATTCTCAGCTGTACTAATCTCAATGGCCTTTTGCTGTACGTTTGAAACTGAAGTTAACCCCACGTCTGAAGAAGAGAATTTATCTCGAAATATTATTTCATACGGAGCCTATATCAAACCGCACTGATAGCAAGTAAGATTAGACTTAAAAATATTAAAAAATATATATTTATAATAAAAGGTTGAAAAACGAAAAACTCATTTCACGTTCACTTTTGTATGTCTTAATTTGCTTTCAGTCCACATCTACTGTTACACCTCTGCATTCAAATCTCCTCCCATGAATTATCTTTGTATATACACATTTATTCATCTCAATACGAGTCTTCTTGTTTGTGCATACTAAAAACAATAAGATAGTAACCGTTAAAAACCTCTTCAACTCCGAACATTGTGTTCTAATAAATGAACATTATATGTATGACCTTTAAACTATCACAATGAAACCTCTGTATTAATAAAAGTGTATAACCACTTCTCATGGCTGTATGTGTATTTCTCGTGCCAACATGACTTTGATAATTACACATTGAATAGTTATATATATTTTTTACTATTAATCGAATATCTATTGAAATAAAAAATGTAATAGCGTAAAGTAAAACGAAATTTAAAAACTTTGAACTTACTCCATCCACTTCTAGCTCTTGCCATCACACTATGAATTTTTTTTACATACATAGATCATGAGAGGTCTCATAGGATGAAAAAACAGAGGAGGGAGAGCACCATCCAGACCTTCACGGACAGTAGTGGGGTCAGTAGGAGGCATATTGTAACTGAAATTCCAGATAAAACTAACGGCCATTATCAACAAGAACTCAATTGTTAATAGGGGTGGGACGTAATGGGTGAAAATTTCAGAGTCATGCGAGTAGTATTTTTTGTGTTCATTTATACATAAATAACACTAAACAATCAAACATTTTGAAAATTTTGCAAAATTCAGAAGGTGCAGGCCAAAAATAGCCGTTAGGGCTCTACGGGACTCAAAATCCATCATTTTTCGGTGAAAAAGTGGTTCCATGCGACATTGCAGGTCCTAAAACATCCTCAAAAGCTATGAATGGATATAGATGGTTAAATCTGGTATAGTACTTTAATTTAGGACCATTTTCAGGCTGTGAAAGGGTTTTCATGAATGAATTTTGCAAAATTTTCAAAATGTTTGATTGTTTAGTGTTATTCCATGAAAAATGCTAGTTTACTGAAATCATATGCCCTTAATAGGGTTAAGATTAAAATTCATATACACTAAATGTACAAAAGCAAGGAAATTCCCAAATGTTTACACTTTTATTGTCATTAAGGGTATGCGAGCACAACAGGGCTATGTATTTTACTGGTAGGAATTTTTCTTCAGCGCACCTCACACATTTCATCCACTCATGCATAGAGATTTATACTGTAGAGATGTGATAATGAAATGGTTTGGTTGATATGTAGTCATACCCTTAATGACAATAAAAGTGTAAATATTTGGGAATTTCCTTCCTTTTGTACATTTAGTGTATATGAATTTTCATCTTAACCCTATTAAGGGTATATGATTTCAGTATACTGGCATTTATCATGGAATGTCACTACTTTTGTAAAGGCTATGCCTCAATACAATGGTAATTTTAAAGGTATTTTGGAATTTTCTGGAAAACTAAGGTATATGGTGAACTGAAATTAAAATGCCATCAACTAGACCCTAGAACCTCTATCTCTGCCAAAAATCAGCTGAATCCATCAAATAGTTGATGAGATACAGGGTGGCACACACGTACATACGTACACACGGATAACACAAAATCACTCCTGACCTTTCTGGATCTCTGGGTTGCATTGACTAATGATGCTGAAATTCTACACACTTATAGAACCTATCAAATGAAAATGTTGTGCAAAGTTTTAAATAATTTGGTTTATTGGTTTTTGAGTTATGACTGATCAAAGAAATGAGATTTCTAGCATAGGTCGTTTTTGAAGTCTATTAAGGGATAGAGCGCTATCGCGCCTCCCTTGATTTATGTATAAATGAACACAAAAAAATACTACTCGCATGAATCTGAAATTTTCACCCATTACGTCCCACCCCTATTGTTAACGGCTGTTGCAAGAACACAACATGATTTACAATGGTGATAAAAGAATCAGAGATTACTGGAAATCTGGGAGACTTGTTGTCACTTAGACCGCAGGGAGCACCATCTGTTTTTGCCAGTGAGCGATCACTAGTATTGATTGACTCATATGAGAACTCCTATTAAGTAAGAAATAATAGTAATTCTATATTAATAAGTAGCAATACTACACATCTAAATAAGATTAGGTCTAAGGCTCCCAAAATCCATATACATTAGTTAACAATCAGTTCAAAGTGATAGTCTTCGTGAGGTTGAAGGTTCAATCCTTACTGCAGGCGATAATAACTAAGAATAAAAAATTAAAATTTCTACCCGGTCATGGCTGCCGGAATGAGAACAATCTACACCTGTGGATTAAATAAAGGGGACAGTTTGAAGCTCTGTACAGATTCTTGAGTTCGACAAAGAGTCTCAAGTGTGACTAGAAGGTTCCCAAGTTCGAGAAGATGCACGTGAAGAAGGTCGGTGTTGCATCGGCCGAAAAAAATGTAAATTAAATTATGGGTTCGGATCAAAATTCCGAGTTTGACAAAAAGATTCTGAAGTTCGACAAAAAAGTTCCCAAAGTTCTAAAAGATGCAATTGAAGAAAGTCAGAGGTTACATCGGACGAAACATTTTGATGAGAACAGTAGTTCAAATAATCCAAATATGGCATTAAAAAAAAATGGTTGTTACATTTTTAAAACCTTAATTAATTATCAATTAACTAGCGGGATCCTGTCTCAGCATCAAACCAATTATGCTTCCAGTTATTTGTTACGGGGGGGGGGGGGGGTATCGATTTTATTTTCTGCTGTATAATTCACCTCATTACGGGAATGACAAGATTCAATTACACAATGAAAGAAAGAGCATGGTTAATAACACTGTCCACCATATGTCGGGTATTAAGCTAGTATTTATAAATTCCTTCAGGGTAATTAATATTTTGACTGTTCATTATTAATTCTGAAATAATATTTTGACTGTTCATTATTAATTCTTAAATAATGTTTTGATTTCAAGAAGAAAAAAATAGGAGCTAAGAGAGACATGAATCTAGATAATCTTGTGCAAATCAAAATTTTATCTACGATATAAACATGCATTATTATGTATTATCAGCCGAAAAGCAAGAATGTGTTATGTTACACATTTCAGATTGTTCTACATTTACGTAAGTGAAGATAAAACTGGAATTAAATTCTAAGCATAACAAAATATGAAGGAAAGTTTGTGCAAACAATAAAAAAAATAACAAGAAAAAAAAAAGTGGCCTATTTTGTACAAAAATTGACTCAAAATTCAAGAGAGAGTAGAAAGTGGTCCTTGGGTTTACTTTCAGCAGCCTCGTAATTATCTTATTTTGTCCTTTAGTCTTTACATTTCATGAGCGATGTTTCTGACAAAGGGGGAAGAATTGCTGTTTTCTGGGTCGGAATCTATCCATCTAACAATTATCGTTGGTTTGTTTTTGACCTTAAAGTAGTATTTTTTTAGCTCTTTACATCAAGTGGCTTCATGCCTTGTCTGGAGCGATTTCCATTAAAAAAAAATAGAATAAAAGAGAATATATATTTTTCAGCGAATGAGAAGAGCTAAAAAAATTTCCACCAAAAACATAAAAAAATCTGTTAAATATTTGGCACCAAACCGCTGGGAGCCTTTTCTCACACTATATAAGCATATCTTCTCTTCAGTCCAGTACTCAGTATAATTCATCACCACCATAACATTCCACAGTGTTTATCAGTTTAAACAACATACACACTCTTCATGTCAAATAACCACTACTTGCAAACATTCATGGTAGAAGAATACACACAAGCTGAACTGTTCATACTCACACAATCAGCAGGAGCCTGCCACCTGCTGAGTCTATTTTAACTGAATTATTCTCGACTCAACTCTATCGTCGTATAAACTTTGAATTCCTCTATACTATTTACCTTCTGATGTTTGTAAATAAATGTATATGTTTTAATTTTTACAAATTGCGTCATTAATTTATGTTGGTTCCTTTTCAAGTTTATGCAGAATCAGAGAACCATTTTAAAGCCTCTCCAAGATATAAACAAAAAGATAATTGTCGAAGTGACACAGTGAAAGAAATTATTACAAATTTGCAAACCTAAAATTGCTTAAGGAGTAGATGGGCTCTGCCAATCGCCCGGCCTTTGCACTCCTTCTTTGTCTATTAGCCAGGTGTAGAGGTACTAGCGCAGGGACACCTCAAAGACACCTAGTGCTTGGCCTTGTTTCCTGACTAGAACAATGAACACTGTCTCTCTTTATCTCTATCTGAGCAACTTGGGGAAAATATTTTGTCACTAAGTCTTACATGACTAGTCTGGGTCGCTCTTTTTCTGACAGGTTTATGGTAAAGGTTAGACAGCTTGTCTGGCTGCTGTTTCCGACTGGTAGTACAGAAGCCCTAACTCTTATGTAGAGCTAAGAGCGGCTGCTCAATCAACAGTTGTATAATATAGTGGGTAACTGTACATGCCATGTCGTGCATGGAAAGGGACCCTACAGTTATCTCCAGTGGGCTAAAAGGAAAACAAAAAATGTGCTACTGACTACTTACAGTGAAAGAAATTATTACAAATTCAACTGTTCTTTTATGCTATGACCATACAATGAATAATTACTGGAAAATAACATGTGTGAATATGACTTGGAATCAGCTTTCATGCAGGTTGATAAACCGATGGTATTCACCAGTAGATCTCTCTCAAATACCGAACATTGATATGTTCAAATTGAGAAGGAGGTATTAGCAGTGGTGTATGGCCTTGATAAATTCAACCACTGCACCCATATGAGGAAAGTAGATTAGTTTTTTATACAGTCATCAAAGACAAGCAAACGTATGAATGGATCCTTTTTATTGCATTAAGTTAATTATGATCAAAGACGGCCACAATGAAGTCACTTCAATAATATATTCTTCAAATTCTACATTATTTTATAAAAATCTATGTACTAACTTTAAAAAATTAAATTATCAAGTTAATTACCCGTTTACTGTTAAATATTAGAGTAGATGGATTGGCTGGTGGATATTTTACCTAGTACATATTAGCACTTAAGCAAGAAGTGTTGGAGACAGAGGTCTAGCGCCAGGATTCTGAGAAAGAGAAGCTGATGATTTGTGGGCAGATGTGACATCACATGAGCAACCGATTAAATTGTCAGTAAAGCCTCTCTTTCAGTCTTGGAGAAATTATCGAGCTAACAACACACGTTACATATGATCTAACAAAAATTGTAGTATGAAAAGCAATGCACTTGATATAACTGACTCTCTCTTTCTCCTTTTCTTTCCATCTTCTGCCATGAGGCGACCATAATAACAACCAACGTGAGTTGCAACAACTTAATTATCAGCGTTCAGCTCGAATAAATCCTACATTCTCTAAGAAGTGGTTTGTGTAATTAACTGCATAATTATTGTAAGAACGCATGGCGGCCTTTTGTTTCAGCTCCACAAACCAGCAAGTAGTTGTGAGAGATGAGCATAACAAAAAAGCCGAAGTCAGGAGGAGAACAGCAAATCAGAGACGCACGCCCACAGTTCGCAAACCTTGGTCAAGGTAGGGGTTTAAATTGATTTCAATATTTACAGAACTAAATGATTATTGGGCATTATTGATTTTTTCTTAGTCTTCACTATTTTAAATTCGTTCATTTTAAGGTTAAAAAATATTTAAAGACGAACAAAAACATAAAAAATAGATTTGTTCTGCAAGATTTGTATTTATTCAAAAGGCCATACAAATATGTTCACCCAAATATGGCCACACAAATATGGCCACACAAATATGTTCACCCAAATATGTTCACCCAAATATGGCCACACAAATATGTTCACCCAAATATGTTCACCCAAATATGGCCACACAAATATGTTCACCCAAATATGGCCACACAAATATGTTCACCCAAATATGGCCACACAAATATGTTCACCCAAATATGGCCACACAAATATGTTCACCCAAATATGGCCACACTATGTATCTTTTAATCATTACAATATTTATCAATAACATGTTATCAGGTCTTTTATGAAACGTGAGTGGGAAAAGCCAGGAAGAGATTGGAGCATGGAGAAGAGCGGGTCCATTTTCTTTTCTTTTATAAAATGAGCGGTTTTACCGCTCTTCTTATCACTTATATTTATTATTTACTTATCAGTCACCACTTATCAAAACCTAAAAGCCACTCGAGGATAAAGGTTAAAGAGATTGTCAGTCGGACAATGATCACGACCACAAGAGAATTGGAAACAATTGGCAGAAGATTACTTAAGAGGAATTGATTATCCAAGAGGACGGCCCAACAAGTATTTACTTATATTAGACTTGAAGACAACTATGTTATAGTCGGTTGGGAAGCAGTCTAGTGGTATTTTGATCCACCGATGCGATGTTCTAGGAAAGAAACTTTGTTCATGGAAGTTCCGTTTGGTTTTTGGTACAGAGAGGGAGAAAGAAAGTTCATTGCTGTGAATGTTTTACAGGGAAGGACCAGGGATTCGAGCTCTGCCGATCACCGACCATGAACATAATGATACAGTAGAGGGAGGCTAGCGACAACTCTTCTGTGCAAAAGAGGCTGTAGGGGAGAGAAGAGATCATCGCCCACTAAATCGCAGAGTCGGTTTTATACTCTGTCAAGGCAAGAAAGAGTGCTCTGAGCGGCACCTCCCCAGATGTGGCAGCAGTACTCTATCTTAGGCCATAGTTGACTCTTATACAGGTAGAGAATTGCAGCAGGAGTTAGGTCATTTCTGGAGCGGTAGAATGATTCAACTATTTTTCCAGTGACCTTAGCAACAGATTTGATCTAAGTCTTCCATTTCAGGTCTGGAGTGAAAGTCAGTCCTAGGAGCTTATCAAAGAAGGGAGCTTTCTCAAGGAGAGAGCCATTCATTTCAACTGGAGAAAATGAGGATCTGAGCATTGGCGGTGATTGAAAAGGTCTTATTCTCCTTCAGATAGAAGAAGAAGAAGAAGAAGAAGAACAACAACAACAAGATGAAGAACAAGAAGAAGATGAAGATGAAGATGATGAAAAAGATGATGAAGAAGAAGAAAAAGAAGAAGAAGAAGAAGAAGATGACGAAGAAGAAGAAAAAGAAAACGAAGATGGAAAAGAAGAAGAAGAAGAAGAAGAAGAAGAAGATGAAGAACAAGAAGAATATGAAGAAGAAGATGAAGAAGAAGATGAAGAACAACAACAAGATGAAGATGATGAAGAAGAAGAAGATGAAGAAGAAGAAGAAGAAGATGGAGAAGAAGAAAAAGAAGAAGAAGATGAAGATAGAGAAGATGAAGATGAAGAATAAGAATCAGAAGAAGAAGAAGAAGAAGAAATTAATGTGTTTTGATTTTTAGACACAGCACAGCGAAAAATACAGCTTTTTCCGCACAGTTCTTAATTAGAATAATTTGTTGCAAAAAAAAAAAAAATGACTGTGGATTTACATAAAAAATAAAGTTTGCCTATGTGTCTCGTTCAGCTATGGAAACAAAATTATTTACAGATTTTAACAAACTAGAAAATCCCCACATACCACTTATTCAAAAATATCATCCATTCAAAACAACAACTGATGAAGAAAACAGCAATTCTTCCCCCTTTGTCATGAACATGGCTGATGATATGTGAGGAATGAAGCACAAGATAGGAGAGGAGACGAGAGTTAGGAAGCTGCCGAAAGTAAACCCGCTCTTAAATTGATTTTTACATTAAAACGTCTACAATAGGTACTATGCTGCGGCACCACATAAACCCAAAAAGAGATGATATGCTGAAAATCTCGCAAACGCAACCAACCAAAGAAAACCCCAGTTTTACACTTGGTCAAACGTAAGAAAAACATTTCAATATACATCAATATTATGTGACTCTATGCGTGCATATAAATGAATAGTAACCAAACAAGTTGCGGACAGACAACGCCAACAGAAACAGACAGAAGATGATTTTATGATCGGGTCCTGCTGTTCAACCTTTCCGTGTTGTGGTCAGAGGATCTTAAATCATGACACCTAATCCGTACTTCTTTATCCTCGCCCTGTTTGTAATTTGTGTCATACTGGTTACAATAATAAAATAATTATGCTTTCAAATTAAGCTCCAAGCTTAATTTGAATTATTTTCCGCTTTTGACCCAAATCTCCTGCATTGTCAAAATAGCTGGCAAAAATGTTATTGTTACATAAGCAAAAGGAATCTATATAGATAAATAGACAAAGAGACAAGCGAACGTTGGTCAAAACATTAATCTACTATACAATTCTTTGGGTTTTTTTTTTGCATTCAATGGACATTCGGTGCTTGTAGGTAGACATACACAGGTGAAATATGGCAGTTCAAAATAAATTAACAGGAAAACTCTTTGATATACTTTCATGACGGAAAATTATCTAGTAGAATTTTAATTAAAAATATAAATCAGTTTCATCGTATATTTCCAATTCTTCATTGGCACGAATGCATTTTACGTCTTTAATTTAGAAGAGTTACGTGAAAGCGAGAACAGGGGAGATAGGTCAGTCTGTTATTTCTCATTAAAGACGTTAAATGCATTCGTGAGAACGGAAATATACGATGAAACTGATTTATATTTTTTATTACAATTCTACTAGATAATTTTCCGTAATTTTTGGAGTAGATACCTACTTTTGCCTGATACGTAAGTATATCAAAGAGATTCTGCTCTGTGGAAAGTAGATAAATAGGAACTTAGGTTGTGAGAAAACAAACTGGAATAAATTCAATGATGCTTCAAATTATTTTTGAATAAAGCTAACATTGCTAGTTACCGTCTGACACCAATCATGGTGCCATACAAGTTTATTGGTAAAACAAAATTGTAGCCAAAACATTTAAGAGCGGATATTTGAATAAGGAAATTGTATTTATTTTATGATTTAATAATATAACTCAAACCTTGAATAAATTATAAGAGTTTTCTTTTTTTTTTTTCATATGTTCTTATACATGGAAAAACGAGCCAAACAAAATAGCACAAAAAGCGTGCTTTTAAAATATAACATGATTTATTTGTGCTCAAAATACTCTAAAAATAACCACACGTCAAACTTCCTAATAAAACCGGACTTAAGAATTAGCACAAACTTGATACATGGAATAAACTATCTCTTTCTCTTCTTTATACACATGTACAACATCTTTCCCACATCACTCCTCACAAAATAAATATTGTTATTGTTAATCATCATGCCTTATCCTTTAATAAGTTTGGCATTCAGAAGGATTTCTCTTTCAGCTCCCCTCTCTTCTCAATACACTGCCTCTAACATATCGTTTGTATCCAAGTGGAAGATGGCCGCCTGTCTCTTTATGGATCATGGACAGATAGACGATCATTTGTGCCCCCACAGTAAACATAATGAACGAACGTTAAGTAAAATTTAATCGACATAAATAACTTAGTTCAAGAGTAATAATAAAAATATCTTTTTAACTAGATGTACTTACCCGGCGTTGCTCGGGATGCAATGAAGTCATTTTTAGTTTTTAATTTTTATTTGTTTAATCTTTCTCTTAAATAAAGACGTTTTTCCTCTGTAAAATAAAACATGATAGGAAACTAACCGAACATTTCCTATGAAAATCTTCTACACTCATCACTTCCCGCATTTCCTAAACCTTGTTTCACAAAACTTTGCGTACATCCCATCCCCGTTTTAAAATTATCAAAATTATTCCGAATAAACTATTTCTCACAAATACGTATTCCCACAAACATGGTAGCAAAGACTTTCACCCTCTTTCTATTTATTACTCGCACCCTTTGACACCAGGGCCATCCTTAACATAAGAGAAATTCTTCTAAAGCACCCCCAAAACATCCACATTACTTCATTTCAACTTTAACTTTATAACCTTCTACATAATACATACACGTCCAGAACAAAATAACAATCTCTCCCTTCCACAGAATATTGGAATATCGGATTACATAGTTAGATCGTTACTACTTACTATTTCCTACACTTCATAAACCTATTCCGGAATTTACGTGTGCTTAAAAAACGAACAGACGATCATATTTTTCCTGGGCAATGTTGGGACACGGATCCTGCTATTCCCTATTATATTCTTCAATTTCAAATGTGTTATACCTCTGGTTAATTTTTATTTAATTATTTAAAAATGTTTCACATTAACAATCGTCTGGGCCGGACTAAGTAATTTTTTAAATAAATTCTAGCTTAGTATGTTATTATATTGTTAATTATTTGACACAGCAATAACAAATGAAAATTGGTTAGTCAGAACTACAGTTGGATTTATTAGCTTAAATGCTATTTATGTCTGACTTCAAAATTCTAACAAGATAACTTTATATATTAGGTTACTTACTAGCTTACATACCTGATGTTTCTCAGGATAAAGCAAAGTTATTTTAATTTTTAATTTTTATCTGTTTTCACATTTTAAAACTTAATGTAGACAACTATTATATCCTTGAATTTAAAGAGTTTCTCCCTTTGTGATTTTTATTTTTTGGTGATTATTTAAAATATGTTTCATATTAGAAGTGATCTGGGTCAGACTAAGTAAGTTTTTAAATAAATTGTAGCTAAATACATTATTATATTGTCAATAACACGGTGCAACAATAACAAATGAAAATTGCCAGTCAGAATCAAGGTTTAATTTGTTAGCTCAAATGTTATTTAGGTCAAACTTTGAAAATCCGACAAGATAACTTTATGTGTTAGAAAGGAAGACGAATTTCTTTGAAGCCACACATCATCCATAAACTTCACTTTATTTGAATTTGATGAATCTCCCAGACAAACAGAAAGACGACATGAGACCTGCTTCGAAATTGACATCAATCTGTCTCCCAACAAGGACAAGTGCAATTATCTTGCACATTGAAAATATTTTTTGTAAAACTACAAAATAAAATATTATTTTAATTGTGTGGATAATTTGGAGTTCTTGTTCTTCTTTTTTCCCCCTTAAAAAAAAACAAAAAAACAAACCAACCCAAAATGGCTCACCCCACCATTGAAAAAGTTATATAGCGTGTAACACAACATAATACTATTTTTGCAATTGTTTAAGATATTTTCATAAAAGATATCATTACCATGAGTAGATCTATAGCAATTGAGATTTAATATCAACTAGGGCTACAGCAATTGAGATTTAATATCAACTAGGGCTACAGCAATTGAGATTTAATATCAACTAGGGCTACAGCAATTGAGATTTAATATCAACTAGGGCTACAGCAATTGAGATTTAATATCAACTACGGCTACAGCAATTGAGATTTAATATCAACTAGGGCTACAGCAATTGAGATTTAATATCAACTAGGGCTACAGCAATTGAGATTTAATATCAACTAGGGCTACAGCAATTGAGATTTAATATCAACTAGGGCTACAGCAATTGAGATTTAATATCAACTAGGGCTACAGCAATTGAGATTTAATATCAACTAGGGCTACAGCAATTGAGATTTAATATCAACTAGGGCTACAGCAATTGAGATTTAATATCAACTAGGGCTACAGCAATTGAGATTTAATATCAACTAGGGCTACAGCAATTGAGATTTAATATCAACTACGGCTACAGCAATTGAGATTTAATATCAACTAGGGCTACAGCAATTGAGATTTAATATCAACTAGGGCTACAGCAATTGAGATTTAATATCAACTAGGGCTACAGCAATTGAGATTTAATATCAACTAGGGCTACAGCAATTGAGATTTAATATCAACTAGGGCTACAGCAATTGAGATTTAATATCAACTAGGGCTACAGCAATTGAGATTTAATATCAACTAGGGCTACAGCAATTGAGATTTAATATCAACTAGGGCTACAGCAATTGAGATTTAATATCTAGAACTCATACAAATGTTAACAAACAATAAAGCTCACAAGTATATTAACAACGAATATCAACAATAATAAAAAAAACACATACGAAGATTAACATACAATACAACATAGATCCCATAACAAATATTAACAAGCAATACAACGCAGATCCCATGTGAATATTAAGAAACAATAAACACACATATCACATAATACTCAGATACAATAAGAATATTAATCTATATAATAAAGTGATGTTAGTCAGATTCTTGAAGCCTGTCATCGCTAGCCTTAAATCTGACAAATCGATATTTGATTCTGCTTAGCCAATTTGGGTTTTTTCTCCTCCCACCATGTTCTTTACAAAATACTGGACTTCGCTTAAGTATCTTAAAAAAAATACTTATTCCGGCTAGGATGATTGTTAAAATGGAGACATTTTTCACTATTGTTCTAAACAGCAGCTAAACAATTTTATATATATTATATATATATATATTTATATATATATATATATATTATAGATAATAAACTATTTTTTCCTTATAATTACTTTTTTATCATAATAATAGGTAAACTATTTTTTTATTTCTAAAACTAATTAAAATTTTGTTCCACTTCAATTCTACGACGAGTAGTCCTGCTAGTAAATAATAACACACAGATGTGCGCAGTGATACACGGATGATTAGAACACCTTTGTGCATGCACATCTTTCTGCATTTCTGCCCAGCTCTATTTTACACCGAATATGAACATAAGAAACAATAAAACGAAAATCCGATATGAATGTTCACAAACAATAAAATTAAGATTCCATACAAATATTAACAAATAATAAAATGCATATCACATAAGAATATTGACAAACAATAAACAAATAGAGAAAACGCCTTCTGCGTGAGAGTGGGGGATCCTCGGAATTCTCTTCTTACATAAATAGATACTGCTTCAACAATAAGTACTTTCTTCAACGAATCTAGGCTAGACGAATGCCATTGATCTCATAGATCGTTCAGAAAGCTTTTAAAACAATGTGATCTATTAATATATGTTGTCATATCGATTGAATTCTACTTGAGAAATATGCCCAAGTGTGGTCTGATGCTTCGATGACTGGTTGCTTTATCAATCGTTCTGTGCCCACAGTGTTGAAAAGATACACACAACTTTGGAGTTGACACAACTCAGTCGGAGAATTGGGTAACTGGCCAGTCAGCAATTTCTTCATTGGTCCTAGAAAACAGTCTTGTTCTATGGGGAAGCTATTTCGTTGTGTTGTGTCTGACTTAGGTATTGAGAAAACAAGCTGGAATAAATGTTCGCATACAAAAATGACAAATACATTTAAGAAAAATACAATTTATTATAACTTAACTAACATGGTGGATCCATTCTCAACAAAAACATAAGCTAAGCTTAGAACCTCAAATTCTCCACTGCAAATGTTGCATACCAACCATTACTTAGTTTGCATAATTTAAATCATTCGGACTACTGTTCTCATCTTGAGTGTTATCCTCACAACGTTTCAGCCGCTGAAACCTCCGGCCTTCTTCAGGTGTATCTTTTCGAACTTTGGAATGCGGACTGAATTTCGAACGAAACCCTTTATTTAATCCACTGCTCTCGTTCCGTCAGCCATGACTGGGAGAAGTCTTCAGTAATTCGCAATTCTTCATATCACCCGCATCGAGGATTGAACCTTCAACCTTCAGATGACTAGAACTGTATTTTACTTAGTACTATATCCACTGCGCCATACTATACTTACTATAGTCGTTTGGAATCAATGGTTGAAACTCAATTTAAATAACACCTTGTACTTTTCTTAGGTCGGCTTCTCGGTGTGCACACGTTGGCCGGCATGCCCTCCCAGACCGAGGATAATTTGTCAGTTATAATCAAAAAGTCAGTTGCATTTTTCTTAAACTAATTATGATTCGATTAAACAACTCAACATGTTCTTAGAAAAGAAATAGGATTTATTCGGCCATGATCGTCTTATTCGGCTGAAAGAAAGAGAAAAAGAAAAAGAGAGAGAGAGAGAGAAAGATAAAGAGAGATAGACAGACTTATTTATAAGTCGTCAGATAATCTTAAAAATACGTCTGTTCAATCCGAAGCTTCCAGGTACATTCCTTGATTTCTATGCCGATGCTCTCAATCGCTCATCTGACATAACTTACGCTAAACTTGTCAGCAACTCATTCCCACAGAAGGCCGTTTTTCCTGAAAGATAACCTGCTGCCCCCTGTCCAAAATACATCCTGTTTATGGCTCACACCTGCACAATATATTTTTAATTAATATATCTACTAGCTGGTATATCCACTAATATGCAACATAATGTCTAGATATTTAAACATATCTTTGGCAGAGCCCCTCTTTCGAAAGGTTACCTGCTTCATCTTTGCTGACCCCTGTCTACAATACATCCTGATTATGGCTCACAACTGCACAATATATTTTTAACTAATATATCTACTAGCTGACATACCCACTAGTATGCAACATGAGTATTACATCATCATTTCTTGGAGAACTGAAAAACATAAGCTCCCAAAATGCCCAGTCCAAGAAAACAGATCAGCAGTTCCCGATAGAGAACAATTGGAGTTCTACATGATCGTAGTTGGAGGGCTGAATAGGGAAGAGAGCGAGTGTAAATAAGTGCCTTAGAGAATTTATCTAACTATTGTCCGAGGGAAATTCGAGCATCACCCTTAAAAAAGAAAAGATGTGATTGATCTCCTAGATCGTCTGTAAAGCGTTTAAAAGAAAATGATTTTTTTTATAGAAGTCGCTCCAGACAAGGCATGAAGCCACTTGATATAAGGAGCTAAAAAAAACTACTTCAAGGTCAAAAACTAATTACGTGTTAGATGGTTAGATTCTGATTCAGAAAACAGCCATTCTTCCCCCTTTGTCAGAAACATCGCTCACGGAATGTGAGGACTGAAGGAAAAAATAAGGGAAGCGATTAAATTTTATAAGATTTTCCACTCTGCTTTATATCATTCAATACTTACAAGTAAAGAAACACATCTAAAGAATGTTATTGTTAATCGTTATATTTGTGTTTTTAATTTGAAAATCATGAGTTGTGTGACTTGTTTTAAAATAATGGTGGAAATGTGTTGACGTTTTCAACGGGTAATTTTAAGATGCAGATGGAGCGGAGAAAGAAGTGACAATTTTTTTTAGGAGCAGGAGCGGCTCTTTTTTAAAAGTAGGAGCATGGAAGGGGGAGGGCACCTAAAATTTTATGGAAGGAGCAAGAGCTACTCCCAAATTAGTGTATAGTGTAAAGAACCCCCCCTTTTTAACTAATGTGTTATCGCTGGTCAAGGACCAAAAGCCACTCGAGGATAAGATGAGATTGTCAATTGGGATGGACACTTTGAGAAGATTCGAAATGATGGGTGAAGTGGTCATAATTTGATTATTTAGGTGGACAGCTTGACAAGAATTTGTTAACATTGGACTTGAAAACGACCATGTTGTAGCTGGTTAGTTCTTGGAAAGAAACTTTGTTCATGGAAGTTCCGTTTTAGGTACACAGAGGAAGAAAAGAAAATTATTTACAGTGGTTGTAGCTAGACGAGTTTTTGCTGTGAATGTTTTAGAGATTGGAGCTCAGTCAAGCACCTATCATGAAAATGACGATAGAGTAGAGAAAGACTAGCAACGTCTCTTCTGTGAGAAAAGGGCTGTAGAGAAACAGAAGAGATCCTCTCCCTCCATTAGATTTTGAAGTTGATTTTGTATTCTGTCAAGTCAGGAACAAATGCTCTGAGCGGCACCTCCCCAGATGTGGCAATAGTACGACATCTTCGGATGTATCTGACTCTTTACAGGTAGAGGATTGCATCAGGAGTGAGATACTTTCTGGAGCAGTAGAATGATCCAACTATTTTTCCAGCGACCTTAGCAACAGATTGGATGTAAGTCTTCCATTTCAGGTAAGTGCTAGTGTTATATTTTCACTTACCAATGTGTGCATAAACCATTATACACCTGTTGGCGGAATCCAGGTACTAGGGTTAAAGAGAAAGACAGATAGTTAGCTCATCTCGCTGCACCGAGTTACATTGTGTGCCCCCATTCCCCATCCAGGACGATGCTCTGGACATATCTTCTCTGCTTAAAAATGTCGCCAGTAAAGCGACAGAAAATCTGTCCGGAAGTCACATGGTTTTATTGACTTCCGTTCTGGGATCACCTCTGACTCTTAAGTGTCACTCAAACTTTTTTTTATTTAAACACGGTTCTTGTTATGTAACACTAGGAGCCTAACAATTGGTTTTGTCGATGAGGTGAACGACAGACAAACTATAGTGCTTGAAGAACACCTCGTAGTATATTACAATTTTAGTGCTATATATTACATATTCTATATATAATATTCTATCAATAAGCATAGTGCTATATATTACATATTCTATATATAATATTCTATCAATAAGCATAGTGCTATATATTACATATTCTATATATAATATTCTATCAAGAGGCATAGTACTATATATTACATATTCTATAAATAAGCATAGTACTATATATTACATATTCTATATATAATATTCTATCAATAAGCATAGTGCTATATATTACATATTCTATATATAATATTCTATAAATAAGCATAGTGCTATATATTACATATTCTATATATAATATTCTATAAATAAGCATAGTGCTATATATTACATATTCTATCAATAAGCATAGTACTATATATTACATATTCTATATATAATATTCTATCAATAAGCATAGTGCTATATATTACATATTCTATATATAATATTCTATCAATAAGCATAGTGCTATATATTACATATTCTATATATAATATTCTATAAATAAGCATAGTGCTATATATTACATATTCTATAAATAAGCATAGTGCTATATATTACATATTCTATATATAATATTCTATCAATAAGCATAGTGCTAAATATTACATATACTATATATAATATTCTATAAATAAGCATAGTGCTAAATATTACATATTTTATATATATTCTATAAATAAGCATAGTGCTAAATATTACATATTCTATATATAATATTCTATAAATAAGCATAGTGCTAAATATTACATATTCTATATATAATATTCTATAAATAAGCATAGTGCTAAATATTACATATTCTATATATAATATTCTATAAATAAGCATAGTACTATATATTAAGCATAGTAAGAAAGATGTGACCAAGTACCAATTTCATATAATTTCAAAATACTATCAGGTGGGGAGTGAACAACAGTTTATTTTTCCATGTGAAGTGGACACACACGCACATCTTACAGATATTAGCTAGGATTTAAAGCAGGAAAACGATTTCTAAATCTTGTGATTTGTTTGTTTTGTATGACAAAGCATCACTTGTTGAACAGTCAAACCGGATCTAAATGAAACACACCTCAATATGATGAATCAGCAATATTTTCTTTTCTTTTCTTTAAATGCCCTTTATATGGCATTATTTATGGGATGGGGAAAGTCCCATTATAAAACAAACACTTTGATTGTAGCATTTAAAATAAAAACTTTTGTTCACTCTAAGCAAGGCATACTGCCAGATTTATAGGTAGGCAACCTGGGTGGAGAGTTGGGCATGAAATAAAAATTTTAAATTCACATTATTTATGGGATGAGAAAAATCTCATTATAAAACAAACACTACCTAGGGACTGCTTCCCTGTCGATTACTGTTTTGTCGTCTTCAAATCCAAGGTAACCAAATTCTTGTCATAAACAACCCCCATAAGTAATCAAACGCAATTTGGTACTCTGATAGAGAACGCACCGCGTTTCCGTGACTTCGCGTCGTCAACGTTTGGGCAGGTCTCGGAAGTGTCCGAGAGTTGACGAAACAATTAACCAATCAGGTTGCAGCAGGTATTAGACAATCAGGTTGCAAGCAAGCAGACGATAACTTTTGGAAGAAATTAATTTCTACAATCTGCAGCGCATTGAATCTCCCAAAGGATTCATTGAGTTCTGTCAGCAACGGTCACTTCTAGCGAAAGACTAACCCTAAACCAGAAAATTTTAAAAGGAAAAATTGAAAAAAAAAAAAAAAAAAAAAAAAATAGAAATGGAAAAAAGCAAACAATTGGTTAAAAACAGTGGTTGTGTTGTTTGTTATATAAAAAAAAAATCATCTTTTGAAACTTTTCGGTGCACAAAAAAAAAAAAAGATTATTTAAAAACATTTGATTAACAATGGTTCCTTTGACAAAAAAAAAAATTAACATCTAATTAGTAACAGTTGTTCGTTCTTTATTTTTATATATGTATTTTACTTTGATTTTCTTTGCCTGAATTTATTGTTTGGTAGGTTTTGCCGTGTCAACTCTCGGGCGTTTCCGAGACCTGCCCGAACGTTGATGACGCAAAGTCACGGAAACATGGTGCGTTCTTTATAAGAGTACCCACAATTCGTATCTTGATCAATGTTAGAACTCCCATAGTATTCTCCATTTATAGGCTGTCTCATTAACCTTCATCCTCAAGTGGCTCTTCGCCTTGATAAGTGGTGACCCAATAATAAAAGAAAAACAAACAAAAAATTCTTGATTGTAGTTTAAAAAACAAAACAACTTTTTGTTCACGCCAAACAAGGCATATTGCCACTAAAACGTAAGCCGCTACTGTGACAGGGGCCAGATTTTACAGTGGGGGAGGGGAGAGAGGCAGCAAGATGTTTGTTAATATTATATTTAAATTTCTGCATGTTGGTACGGTTGAAGAAACCAGGAGCAGGGGAATTCCAAAGTCAAGCGGTCTGAGGAAAGAAGTTATTAAAGTAGAAAATTTTCGGCATCTAGGAATCTTCACAGCAGGGGCGGGCCACGAAGGCTTAGCGTCCGGCCCGCCACCCTGCTATGCTTTATTATTGCAATCCAGCCCGCGGACCTCCCAGTAAAACTCATATAATTTTGTGACATAGACGTAAAAGTAGGTTTTAATTAAGATTTATAGTGGGATAAAAATGTATGAATATCAGCGAGCGATGATGCATGTATATCTCATTTTTCTTTAATTATTAATTTCAAGTCTTTGGCCTGAGATAAAAATAAAAAAAGAGAAAGAGAGAGGCAAAGAGGAAATGAGACGAGGAAAAGGCATGAAACATAGAACTTATGTGAGGTGTGTCAAAACGAATGCTGGATCAACTTGCTACTTCCCCCGTCATTATTTTTTATGATACCAAAATGGCTCTTCGTTGGCGCCTTTTATAACATCACATACAGAAGTCTCTTGAGAAAAAAATCAGATTTATAGAGTGTTCAATGCAATTTTTGTACAATTTATTCATCTAAACAAAATATAGTAATTCTGAGATTTCGTTTTTCACTCCGGCCCGCGATCTTCTTCCATAAGTCTCATCTGGCCCTCACTCTGAAAAGGTTGCCCGTCCCTGCTCTACAGTGACGGTGTGATGTCAAGTGCAGTTAGCCCAATGGTTACCAAGGCAGACAATGGCGGTCATCAAACCATGGTCAAATCTGTTCAGATTTATTACAATTTATATCAACTTATTTTGGTCATAAAGCCTAGGAGGAATGGGCTTATACCTTTTTCCAAATGGTATTACAAGTGAATACATTAGATGCGACCACTTTCTTTTTCTAACTAACGAGTCATGTCTTATCAAGGCTAAAAGCCACCCGAGGATAAGAGTTAATGAGATGGATAGATTTTCAGTTAAATGATAACATTACGAGAGGGTTGAAAATGATGAATGGAATAAACAAAGTTTGATTACTCATAAGAAGGTTTGACAAGTATACGTTGTCATTAGATTTGAAGACAATCATGTAGCCTGCAAAGAAAGCGGTCCCGTGGTAATGTGCTCCAGATTGGAAGTTCTTGGAAAGAAACTCTGTTCATGGAAATTCCGTTTGATGTTAGGAAGGAAAGGAAAGTTCTTTGCAGTTGTGGTAATAAGAAGAGTTCTTGTTGTGAGTGTCTTGCAAATAAGAACCAGAGATTGGAGCTCAGTTGAGTACATTCCATGGAAATAACGACAGAGTAGAAGACCAGCAACGTCTCTGTGAAAAGGGGGTTGTATTGATTTACTCCTCTCCAGGAGTTAGGCACAAGGCCAGTTTTTATCTTACTCCCACAAGTAAGATGTGACCCAAGGTCGGGTCGGGAAAGTGGGGTTTAAAAATTGCCTGGGCAGCCCCGTCGGCATTCCCCGGTAGAGGCGCCTCAGACAGTAAGCAATAAACTTACTCCTCCCCAAAGAGGGGAGGCAAAGCCTGGGAAGATGGACCTCCCAGAACTGCACAGGACAGACCCATTGACCGGCGTAAATCAAGACCCGAAGGCCAAGACAACACCAGTATGGGGTGCAGTATCCATCGGAACAGATACTACACTTTGATCTTAGCCAAAAGGTCAGGAACACAAGCTGTAGAGAACAGAGAAGATCAACCTCTAATAGGTTGGGAATTCGACGTATATCACTCTTATATTAGGTAGAGGACTGCATTAGGAATCAGGTACTGGCGCCGTAGAATTATAACCGTTTTTCTAGCAACCATAGCAACAGATTAGATATAAGTCTACCATTTTAGATCTGCAGTGAAAGTCCTCAAAATAAGCGGCTTTCTCTAACGTAGAGCCATTCATTTCAACTGAGGCAAAACAGGGATCCGAGCGTTTTTGGCGAAACGAGAGAAGGTTGGTCTTGGGTGTTAAAAGTAACAAGTTACCATGTTTGCCAGATCTTGATCACCAATGTTCTTCAAAATGTTGCCATAGACAGTTATGTCATCTGTTATTATACTAAAGCTGAGTCAATTAACATTTGTTTCCCTATACACATTAATCGCACATAATACATGCTAAAAATATACTTAGTCCTGTGATTGAGTAATATTTCAAAAACATTCTGTTTTGTTCTAAATAGTTGTAATTTATAATTAACTGAAGAAGTCACCCATATCTCTTAGCTATCGATGTATTTCTCTTGCCATCTCTCACTGATTCAACCATTCTATAATATTTCTTAAAGTCTCTGAGCATTTATAGAAAGAGTAACTCTTTTTTTCAGCATCTAAGTGTCTATAAACATATGCAAATTAGATGGCAAAATAAGTCTTTCTAGAAGTAAAGAGACTTATTTTTTAGTTATGCAAGAAGAATGTGTTAAAAGATGTCACAGAAACATTGGTTGTGACCCAACGGGTCACGGGTATGTCTAGTAGTATACACTAATACTTTTAAATCCTTGACTTCCTTTCAGCTTAGACAAAAATCGTTTACAATAAGTGTTGTTTTCGTATTACAAAAAGGTTGATATGCCATAACACCATCGGTTTGTCTGTTTTTACAGCATATTAACCCTTTGTGGTTATTTAAGCACAATTATTTTTAAATATTGTATACGATTTATTGAATACAAGTTGCTATTATACCGATAGCCGGGAGAAAATTTTGGTGTTGCATATTCTTGACGAGGCCTATGATATATTTGTTAGTCCATCGTAGGCCAGTGGTGAAGATGTTCTGATTATTTTCCCTAGAGATAATTTTAACTAAAAATATATTTTATTCCTTTAACTAATGAAATTCCATTTCCCTAACTACATGTTACATCCTCTCCAGAGTAGAGGGATTTTAGTGCATCTGTCCACCAAGATCTTACGTGACAGCACTAAAATCTTGGCAGCAACATATCCAACTGAAAAATTCAAACTTTTAGTATAACAGTGGTGTTTTAAGGTAAGAAGTGATTGTGATCTGAATTGTATTATACGTTATGGGATCCGTTTTATTTGTTAATAACACGTGATGCAATCGATCTTGTAACTGCCAAAAGTTACATGGTCTACTTTTAAGAATAGAAAGTGGACCATGGGTTAATTTCGGTTTGTCCTTTAGTCCTCACATTTCATGAGCGATGTTTCTGACAAAGGGGGAAGAATTACTGTTTTCTGGGTCAGAATCTATCAATCTAACACTTATCGTTGGCTAGTTTTTGATCTTAAAGTAGTATTTTTTTTAGCTCCTTACATCAAGTGGCTTCATGCCTTGTCTGGAGCGATATCCATTAAAACAAAAATAAATAATCCACGTAGTTTTGCCATTGACTTGTAACAAGTTAACATGGTGAAAGAGCATTTTTGCTTCCTTTGTGACCATTTTAGGCAATTTCCTGCCTTCAAGTGCACCAATAATTCTATATAATATTTGATGGTTCTTCCTTTCTCAAGATTATGAACAAAATACGTTGCACCTCCTAAAATCAGAAGCTAAAATATTGCCTGTCAATGTTTGAATCTTCGGCCAGCTTTCACCTGCTGCTGATCTCCCAACGAATTGCTGATTTAACTCCAGATCCATTTTCACATACTGATACAAAAACAAAAAACCTCCCTTTTGTTGTATTGATTTATCTACCTCTCACAGCGGTTGGAAAGTGGGATTTGATAAGCCAGCTCCCGAGAAGGTGAACACACTGGCAATTTAAAAAATTGCCTGGGCAGCCCCGTCGGCATTCCCCGGTAGGGGCGCCTCAGGCAGTAAGCAATAAACTTACTCCTCCCCAAAGAGAGGAGGCTAGGCCTGGGAGGGTGGACCTCCTAGAACTGCACAGGACTGGCGTGCAGTATCCATCGGAACAGATACTACACTTTGATCTTGGCCAAAAAACAAAAAAGTTTGTTCGACTGCGAGCTAAAGCAGCACCCACTTTGAACAGTTTTCTCATTGATAAATGTTCATGCAAAACGATGAATGCACGGCTTTCTGATATTAACTCCTCTGCTATCTCATTAAATTTACGATCAGCCAAAACGAGTTTGGACTTATGTTTTCCAGAACACCTGATGAATTTGCGCAACCTGAGCATTCAGTGATATTTGTGCCATTATGGCGGTTAAAGTCAACATATCACTCCGTAATCATTGTTTCCAATTAGGTGGAGACCGAATAATACTCATTAAGCCATTGCTTCGCTTGAACAACATCCAAGAGAGTACGTTTAAATCAGTAGAACCAAGCCTCAACTCTGCCATAAAGGAGCTACACCTCTACTACAAGAGTAACCTGCTGCATGCAAACCCTGCAAAAACTCAAGTCGGCTCGTTTCATCTCAAGAACCGGGAGGCCAACTGACCTCCTAAATACAACTTGAGAATCGCATCAACCCTGGACTGCACCCTCTCATTCGGTGGAACATGTAAAGAAGACAAAAATGAAAGTCAGCTCCCAGAACAACATCTACAGAAACTGATCAACTCCAAGTGCGGAGTCACAGCACACACAAAGATGTACTGCTTAAGCCTTGTGCTATTCCTCTGCGGAGTATGCTTGTCCTGTTTGCGAGTGATCAACACACGCCAAACAACTAAACGCAGCATTGAACAACATTTGCCACTTGATGACTAGCTGCCTGAAGCCTAGCAACCTGAATTTCCTCACTGGCACTGCGCCTTCAGATGTGAGACGGGAAGTTGCCAACTGAGTAGAGATCACAAAGGCTATCTGTGACAAACGACCTCTCTTTTATGGATATAATCCAACAGTCAGACGACTAAAGTCAAGAATCTTCTTCAGCCATATAGAACCCCTAATAACATACATCTCAGGAGGGGACCAGACTACAGCTGTGGACCAGACAGTTAGATAATGCCCCCCTTCTCCTCCATACTACTGACTAATAAGTATGAAAGTTGACATTTTACATACCTAACCATTAAAGATAAAATGGTAAATCCTTACAACAAAACAATACCTCAGTGTGGAATAGTACCCCCCCCCTTCAGTTTCTTTTGACTATTTGCATCTTTATCTTCAAAATTAAATTAAAACAGTTACCTCTAAACAATTTTTAAAAAAAACAACAAAAAAAACAAAAAAACAAAAAAAAAACATCTGTTGTACTCGTCTGTTATAATGAAATTCAGATATTTCATAAATTGCATTTTAATGCAATTTATGATAGTTTTGCCGTATTGAGGAAAAGTGTCTCCTTTAAATTACATTTTATTTTGATAAAGATTCCACTGGAGATGCTTTTTAAAAAATGATCACTTGGTAAATGGTAATTAGATAACTTGTTTGAACCCGGTGTTAATCAGGGAGCACTTTTCTGGCAGTCTAAAAAGGACTAATGAACCAATTTTGAATTAAAAGAAACTTTGCATCAATTGAAAAAAATTAGCAAACATCGAGAAATTTTTACTGTTAAAAAAAAAAAAAATCCTAATTTTAGGTTTTAGTTTTTACATGAACCCAATACTGGTGACTAGTTTTGCTCCATTGAAATCAATGAATTTGAATGAAATTTAATAGTTTCTGAAAACACCTACCATTAATTGGTCTTCGCTGCTAACGCAGATTTTCATATATAACTTTTGGTTAGAAATCTGTACTCATCAATGCTACAGGGGGAAATTAATACTGTATAAGAGTATAACAGTTAACTCAGTTATGCAATATGACATGGAAACTGACTGGTCTACATTTTTTCAGTAAACAATTGTCAAAGACAATGTAGTCTAGTTTAAAAAAAAAAAATAAATAAATAAAAAATAAAAAAATTAAATTTTGCCCTCTATGATAAAAAATATTTCAAAGAAAACATTGTTTTATGTTCATGATTTAAAGCAGATTTTAAATAAATTTAGACATTATTTTTATTTATTTTTTAAAATTATTCTCAGCCAAGAAAGTTGGTATAAAATATTAGTGTTCAGTTAAAAAAAAAAAAAAAAAAAAAAGTTTTTTTTTTTTTTTTTTTTTTGAAAATCAAATGTCCATATAATTATGGAATTATGTAAAACAAATTTAACAAATGTCTAATGCAAGAAGTTAATATAGAAAAAATATACTCTATAAAACTCAAATAACTTAAGTATTTATGACATCTAATGTTATTCATCCAACTAGATGTAAGAAAAAAAAAAATTACCATGGGAATAAAATACAAACCTTGAAACTAAGCGTGATATCAGGTATAGGATTTAGATTAGAATGAAGTTAAAGAAAACTATCTTTTAGACCAAAAATTTAAATAAAACAGGTGGGTCTAACATTACAAAGATATGTAATACCTGTTTTCATGGGAAGCACCTATCTGTTTAGGAGCATACAGGATATGATTATTTTTAGAAATACATTCTTTGGGCAAAATAAGTCTACCTAAGTAAATAAAACTACAAACACTGGGAATATAAAAACAAAACCATGAATATTACACTGGTTCATTATAACAAGTATTTTATTGAAATCAAAATTCCTAGCAAGAAACTAATTGCAACAATTTGTAAGGCACTAAGACAAGCCAGTGCCACGTACAGTCCAATGGAAAGAAACTAATAGTAAATGGGGGTGAGAGAGAGAGAAGAGAAAAAAAAAAAAAAAAAAAAAGCCGAAGATAATGCGTCAAATTTATTCTTGCTGAAATAGGAATTTTATTTTTAAATAAAAAATATATTTTAAAAAGAAAAAAGTGATTTGTTAGACTAAGACTTCAGATTATCCTGATTTGTTCAAATTTTTAAATTCACAACATCCTGAATAGCGAGTTTCGTGGTTTTGAGGTATGTCTAAACTCACTACAAAGCATTTGATTATAAATAGGACAATGCAATCAAATGTTATGATGGGGAGGGGAGGGGGGGGGGGAATCCAAATCAAACATTAAAATGCTTCACTGATGATTATTAGAAGGGGGTAAAAAAAAAATTTTAAAAAAAAATGCAAGAATAGTGATGTTTTTGTTCTGCAGAATCCATGATCAAAATGAAAACACATTTAATCTAATCTAAGTTGGTTCTTTCTATTCATTCAACGAGAAATTCTAGTCACTAAGATGAGAAGGGAAAGCTAATCGAGAGAAGGGACATCAAGAATCGACTCAACTAGAATTACGTAGAAAGATAGACAGAACACCACCTAAAACAATGGCAAAAAAATATCCGCACAGTCGGATATCTTAATATTACAATGCAAAGGACACCCACTTTAACCCCTTCCCCCACAACTTTGGGCTCACAAAATAAAACGCATTTAGAGTAGCCATTTTTAACTTAGCAAAAAAAAAAAAAAAAAAAAAAAAAAAAAAGTTAAAATTAAAAAAAGTTAAGAGATAACACTTTGATATGAAGAGCATGGTCACAAGCAGGAAGATTTATTACATGGGCAAAGAACATTTCATACAGGCGACAAATGAGAGGGGAGGGGGGAAGAAGGGCAGAAAATGTAACAGAATTGTTTTTATTTTCTTCTATACTTTCAACAAATTCACAATGACTTGAAGGTCATTATGATAATTTATTTTTATATTTAACGAGCCAAAGTCTTGATAAAAAAAAAAAAAAAAAAATTAAACAAAACAATCTACCTAGATGGAATGTTAGTAGCAGATTTATATTTTTTTGTCTTTTTTTTTTTTAAATGGTAAACAATATCTTGAGTTTTAAATTTTTTTTTAAATTTATTTTTTATAATCAATTTTTCAAATTTTTATTTTACAAATAAAATGACCCCAACAGGCACCGTATGTACACTGTGAGGACACTGCAACACAGTTAACATTTCATATGTATATATACATACAACATACTTTACACTAAACTGGAACCTGCAAGTGTTACACTTATCCAACATACACGCAGTATCACTTCTCTGGAAATAAGTCTGAATATACATATGGCTACAGAAGGGGAGGGGGGAAATGCCAGTTTGTTAACACATCTGTTATTTTGAAAAGAATTTTTTTTTTTTTTTTCAGATTCACTTCACATACATTCATGCACACATTTCAAACACACAAGAAAACTACTCTGAAAAACTCCTCCCTAATTGGATAAAACTATCTGATATGCCGTCGTCAAAATCTTTACCACACAATAGTTTCTAATTGGGAGAGGATTTAAAAAGTTTAAATCACAAGTGTAGTCCCTTATTTGTAGCGATATGAATTTTATGTTGGCAGATGAGACGAGCAATATCAGGAGGAAGAATAGGGAGGTAGACAGAGAGTAGATTCCTTATGTAACATTGGCATTTCACTCCATAACTACTGCATAATTTTTTTTTTTTTTTCATTTTATTAACTATATCTGGAGGAATAATAGAAAGGGGGAAAGAAAAAAAAAAAGAAAAAAAGATCAGTGTTTTTTCTTTATAAATATTTAAGAATTTTTAAAGTTGATTTTAATTTTTTTTTTTTAAAGAAAAAAATTACCACTTACAAACTTTAAAGTCAGAAAAAAATATAAAAAAAAAAAGAAACACTGATCCTTGATGATTTTAAATACAGTGAGCCTCAATATATTTTTTTTTGTGTATGGAGAGGGGAAAGTAAGAGTAAAGGGTCATGACAACATTCAGACTGTACACCTGTATTGCTACACAGCCAGCATAAGAACTTATTTTCCCTTCTCGAAGGTTTGGATTTGTCATTCTTCATCTTTAAAAAAAAAAAAAAAATCCTTTTTTTTTCATGAAGTAGTCAAGGTGGAACAATGAAATTACATCGAATTTTCATTTTGTTGTTGTTTTTCCAAATAGTTTACTGCTACCACCATACCCCTAAATTTTTTAACAGCGGATTGTAATGAGATCTAATCACCCCGTGTTGAGAGGATCAAAGCAACAATTAGTCCGTAAAGTCCCAAGACTTCTGCAAAAATGAGAATGAGAATCATGCCCACAAACAATCTGGGTTGCTGAGCCGTTCCCCGTACACCTGCATCACCCACAATGCCTATGGCAAAGCCAGCAGCTAATCCACTCAAGCCGACGCTTAAACCAGCACCCAGGTGAACAAAACTCCTGGAAAACAAAAAAAAAAAAAAAAAAAATTATTAAAATTAAAAATTATACAGTAAAATATTTACATTAACTTTAGATTGGAAGAATATGAAATCCCACTAAAATAATAAAAATATCTAAGTACATGTTTAAAATTTCAACACTCGTCAGCATTTAAAGTGATAAAATCATTTTGTAGAGTGCTCAGGTGCACTACAACTTATCAAAAGTGCATATGCATGGAAGGAAGGCATCAGGTGTAGTTTTCGAAAATTTGGGAAAGTATGGGGGCTTTTAAAGGTCTTATGTAGACAGTTTCTTCCATTTTTCAGCAATTCTGAGAATATAAATTTTTTTTTTTTTTTTTAATTTATTAAAAAAATTGTTTTTTTTAAGTCATGGGAGCTGTGATCTTTCCACACTTTGTAGGCATGTCCACGTAGACAAAAATACTTAAACTTTTAAGAATTGTATATAAATTTCATATGAAAACTTACAAACGAAAAACAAAAATTTAACCTTTTTTTTTTTTTAGTAAATATGAGCATTTGTTTGCATATATATAATACAAAAAAAAGTTATAACTTAAAGGAATGTTAGATCATTTTAATTGTTTAAAAGAATGAATAAACACAAACTCATCTGACAAAAATTTCTAAAAATAGATTTCAAGTTAATAATTTCACTAAATGAGGATGATACATGCTGATACATAAATTTATTGAAATCAAGACCAAGCAAATTCAAAGTTTGAAATTACCAACTATATAATCTACCTTACAAAGTAAACCATTGAAACATCATTAAAGAAATGAAGAGGCGTTTTTATGAAGGAATGAGAAAATAAATCATGGTCAAAGACATGAGAAATGATTATAGGAGCTATATAATCGATCGTAAAAAAGTTGGAAACAATCCTACTGCTACAATTGGACAAATCAGTGTAGTGTCAGACTCCTACGAAGGGTCTAAACGTTAAACGTAACTTAAAGTCGTTGAATTTTTTTCAGTGAGTGAAACAGCTGAAGTGTAAAAAAGAGAATGAACTTTAAAATCTGTTGAAATTCTTCACTGACAAAATACGAGATGTAATCAAGAACGTAAAAAAAAAAAAAAAAAAAAAAAGAAGCCAATCAAGCAGAATTCTATATTTTTAAGATATAAAAACCATTAAAATGAAAATAGCATCTATTTTATGTTTATCTTTCCAGCAATTTATTTCCAACTAAAGATATGTGGGTGGTGTATGTATATTAGTACTACTCTTATCAGCTTCCACCCAATCTGGACAGCATCTTCAAGGAGTATTGTCCAATGTCCAACCTAGTGATATCCAGCTACTCACAATTCTACATGTTTGCGCACACATTTAGCAGACTCCACTTATTTATCTAAATACATTTGAAATTGTCTGCCTTTTCTCTCATGCAAACTTATTTTTACGCAATCATTTGAGAAAAAAAAAAAAGTCACATTTAACTGGGGGGAAAAAAAAAACAAAAAAAACCCCAAAAAAACCAAAAAAACAAATGAATATTAAGTTGCATTTAATGAAAATTGGTATCTGACAATCATGGAAGTTGAACTTTTGTACATGGCTTATTATCATATTTAAATGTTGAATTAAATAACGATAGTTGAATTCTCGTTTAATAATAATCCATCGTGATAATGTAAAGCTCAATATATAGAATAGAGCAATCAATTTTAGAGGTGAAATATGAGAATAAAGAATTATAAAGATACAATATTTATTAAGACATCAAAAAGTTCAGAGCAAGGAGCTTCATATCCTTAATCCATGGATTTTCAAAGATTAAAATCTTTGAATCTATTGTATCTTTACAATTCTTTATTCTCATCTTTCACCTCTAAAATTCATTGTTTATTATCTACAAACGTCAGGCAGAAGTAACAGCTCAGTTGCCATGAAGCCTTTAAATACGAGCAGGGTTAATTTCGGAAAATTACAGAAAAAAATAAAAATAAACAACCTGCTTAATATTCTAATTTTGTTCATTTTGGAGCAAATAAGAGTTAAAAAAATATGCCATGGGTGAGGTTCAAACCCACAACCAGTTAACCTATGGTGGCTTGTAGGTCAGAAACAAGGGAGAGTAATAGCTAATGCAACCGTGTATATGGAAAAACATTGTTAAATTTCTTCCAGGTGTTATGGTGACAAGTATAGTAGATATGACAGAGGGTAAGTACTCCTTCACTTAGCTCTATTCATGATAAAAAAAAAAAAAAAAAAAAAAAAAAAAAAATCGATCAGGATTAAATATAAAAAAAATAAAAAAAAAAAGATTGAAAATAAAGATTATCTTCATAACATGGACTAACATTTGGCACTTAAATCTGACCAAACAGATTATGTCTAGTTACTTTTTAAGAAAGCTATTTTGGTCAATGAAATGAGAGAAAATATGATAGAAACCATATGTAAAGGAAAAGAGTCAATATTTTAAAGTTCAGAATAGTTTAATATATACGCGCGCGTGTGTGTGAAATTTACAACAAAGCATTGATTGCACTGGATGCCCATGAATTACTTCTATATAATACTTAATTTTTATGTAATTATTTTTTTTATTGGTGATTGCAGCGTTCATTGTTTTTTTTGCTTACTATTATTTCGATTGTCTCACCTCCTAAGTGATTAAGATGCAGAAAATTGCATTATTAATCGCTCTTAACTTTATAGGACGCATTTTTCGTTAATATATATATTTTATATGTACATAAAAGTAATCCATGGACACATGTTTCTGGCTCACAGCCGTCATCAGCATGGCTAACTTACACTGTCTATAGTCCAGCGTTTTGGTCCGATGGTAAAATGCTGGACTATAGACATCAATATCGAAGGTTCGATCTCTGTGTAAGTTAGCCATGCTGATGACGGCTATGAGCCAGAAACACGTTTCTATATAATACTGTAACTGATAATTGTGCTTATTTGAACATTGAAAATATTAGATGGGCGGAAGAGTGAATGAGACAAGACATGATGGGAAGAGAAGAATAGAGGGAGCAGCAGCAGCAGCAGCAACGAAGAGTATTGATTTACTCCTCTCCAGGAGTTAGGCACAAGGCCAGTTTTTATCTTACTCCCACAAGTAAGATGTGACCCAAGGTCGGGTCGGGAAAGTGGGATTTAAAAATTGCCTGGGCAGTCCCCGGTAGGGGCGCCTCAGGCAGTAAGCAATAAACTTACTCCTCCCCAAAGAGGGGAGGCAAAGCCTGGGAAAGTGGACCTGCCAGAACTGCACAGGACAGACCCATTGACCGGCGTAAATCAAGACCCGAAGGCCAAGACAACACCAGTATGGGGTGCAGTATCCATCGGAACAGATACTACACTTTGATCTTAGCCAAAAGGCCAAGGAGAGGGCTAAATGCATACACAAATGGGTGCTATTATTTGTGAAATGTTGCTAACTTCGATTAAATCCAAAGCAGACGGTTACTTTATTTTAACGTCTTGGTTGCACATAAACATTTAAGAGCACTAAATACATACCCGAACGTAGCATATACAAACAGGTCACCCACTTGTCTATTATATTAAATAGAGTTAATTACCTCATGTCTTTTTCCTATATACTTTAACAAAATACATGCTAAAATAAATACTTTAGTTCTGGGATTGAGTTATATTGGAAAATATTTTAATTGTGCTAATTAGCTGTAATTTTATAAGTAACTGAACAAGTCCTTCATCTCTCGTAGCTATCATTGTATTTCTCTCACCCCCTCACTATGTTGATTCAATAACTAATATTTCTTGATGTCTGAACATTTAGAGAAAGAGTGACTTTTCAGGGTCGTCATCTGATTTACATGTGTACTTATACACAGCCATGTAAATTAGATGGCAAAATAAATCACTTCTATATAAGAATAAAGAATACTTCCATATAATAATAATAATATTACTATGGGAGTAAAGAGACTTGTTTTCAGTTATACAAGAAGACTGTCTTAACAGATGCCACAGTTTATGAATGAAATCAAAGTCAGATAAATAGCGGGCCATGGATACATCTAGTATAACTAGAGAACTAAAATAGTTCTACATTTTAGCACTATTGCTACGTCTAACATTTTAAATAAAACATTTTTGAAAACCAGCAATAAAACAAAGAAGCAGTACATAAGAGATTGTTGTCCATCATTGATTTTCTAAACTCTAGAACAAAAAAGGTGGCTTCAAAATCAATACTAACGTTGTAGACCAAGGAAAAAATCTTAACGATTACATGTTAGATACATAGTTTAATATGGGCATGAGTATAATTCATACAACATAAGATTTATTTGTATACATGAAGTACCCCCCCCCCCACACACACACACACTTGTTTCGATAGCTGTATTAAATTTTTTTTTATTAAAAAAGATTTTGTTAGATAGGGCACATATCGGTCAGTGTTATAAGAAACAATTATTTTTTTTACTTCTGCTCGATTTTCGTATTTTATCCTGATCGATAATTGTTTTATTTTAGTGAGTTAGAGAAAGGCGGAGGAGAACTCACTCCCTAAGTCACATATACTCTTCCTGCAACTCAAAACACTGTTCTAATATTTAGCAAGAGATCACTTTCATTGCACAATATAGTCCACAGTAATAACTTTTTCATGTAATTTAAAAAAAAAAAAATATAAGGATCTTACAATTTCAAATAAGTTTCTCTTAACATCCCAAAGGTATCAGAAATGATCTTATGTAGAATGATACTTTAATTTGTGATGGCATTCATCCTGGGTTGGTTGAGCCGGCTCATATCAATGAATTCACCGAGTCTTGAATGAAGGTCGACCAAGCACAGCAGTTCATTGCCGCTGTTCTTGGTAGGAAGATATCAGTTAACTCATTGTTTAATCACTTCAAAAAGTGATTCCCCCCCCCCCCAATAAAGTGTTAATCTGAACATCAATTGATATCCTATCTGAACATTAAAAAAGTTACTAAAGATTAAACAAGATGGCAAAATATTCTGATGAGAAGGGTAAAAATTGAGGGTTGAAAGAAAAATTTAAAATAGGCACCCTCTAAAACAGGCATGCAGCTTTTAGCAAGCACACTTCTAGCTGCATAAAAGATACTGTAACAACCAAAGTTTGAATTTTTATAATTTAAACTAGATAACGTATGTTCAATGAATATTTATACGTAAAAACAATATAAAATTCTATTACTTTATAAATCAAGAGACAAATGCATTTGTGAAATAGGCGTGGCCAAAAGTTCATTTTTTTTTTTTTTAACTACCTCAGAAAATTCTAAGTAATAAAAATATTATGTAATAAATTTTTTTAAGCGATTTTTGACCGACAAGGTCCTCAGGGGATCCAGAGTTTGACATGAAAATTACAGAGTATTAGGATCAATGGTTAGAAAGAGGAGTTCATATTGCATATATGCCTTCTTTCAAGACATTTTTCATACAACACTGCATTTAGCAAGTTTGGGAGCTCATCCCAAACCAAAGCGTCATTGAAATAAAAAATAGTCGACTACTTGAAGGCTAGTAGCTACTATATAGAGATTGTAGGGAGAGCACAACTCTTTTTCCCTGGATTACCCCACTTAACCTTGATCCTGAAGACATAAGGCTGAGTGTTTAGCAAGGATGCATCAAGCAGCATTTGGTATGACTCGATCGAGAATTGAACCCTGGTCTACAAACTCATTAGTGAACACTAACCATGCCTTTTTAATTTTTCTAAAATGCACTATATTACGAGTGTTTAAAAAGTTGTAACATTAAAAGTAGATCAGTGAGAGTAAAAAAAAAAAAAAAAAAAAAAAAAAAAAAAAAAAAATTACAAAAAGTTCAAATGATAATCTAATCCATTCATATGAGATGACCACTTTCAAACAAGAAAAATAGAAAATCTGATAAAATATTGCTAAGATACAGCAATGAAAATGCCCAAAACTTAAAACTTTGGATAAGATCTATCTTTATCTGTGCATTTTATTGTCTTATACATTCTGGTGAAAGACTACCCTTCTAAATGAGATCAAGCTCGTATTTTGCTATCAAATAAACATGTTTATACATATATATCTATATAGTTTTCCCATAACGTCTGAGGACGTCCTTGGGGAGTCAGGCAGATACTCTTATCTTTCCTAACTTTTTTCTGTGGGCATGATAGAACCTGGTTGCACAGATATTCTCTCCAGGCCACATACAGCAATACAGCACCTGGTGTTCCAAATGGTCACCCATTTAGTACTGGCCTACTTGCTTAACTTTGGTGACCTAACGGGAACCGGTGTGATTATGCTGTATATTAATTTACATGTGTAAATATGCACCAACATGTAAATTAGATGGCAAAATAAGTCTTCAGTTCTATATAAGAACAAAGAATAATACTTCTATATAATAATATTACTATAATCTTTGTTTTAAAAATGAAATTTTATATATATATATATATATATATATAAAACCAAGAGACTTGGTTTAGTCATATCGAATAAATGGAAAGTGTTTGGGTTAATAAACGTAAAACAACTAAGGTAGGGTAAGTTGGCCAAAGAACATAGGAATTGATAAGGAAGGATTTGAAAGAAAGGGTAAAGACCTAGCCAGAGAGAGCGGGTCGTTTGGAAGCCAATTTCTAAAAGCTATCCAACATATCAGCATGTAAAGCGGCCATTAAAGCAAATAGGACGAAGATTTTCATTTCACAACAACCATTATTGCTTTAACTGCAAGACGCAATAAATACTAACATACAGAAAAAGGCATGAAGTCAGACAGCAGCAATTATGAAATAAGTGAGGTTCAATATTCCACTGGAGTTTAATAATCAAACTATTGAAGAACTTACTTGAATAAAGTATATTGCGCTTTGATATTATTAGCAATAAGTACTGCCACAACCAATCCATAGATAGCAATAATACCAGCCATGACAACTGGAATGATGGACTTCATGATCAATTCTGGACGCATCACAGACATAGCTGCAATACCTGTGCCAGATTTGGCAGTGCCATAGGCTGCGCCCAAAGCTGAAAGAAAGAAAAACAAAAAACAATTAAACATTGTTTACAAATAATTGAGCAATCTCTAGTTTTGACATTTCAGAAAATATTTGTATTACAAATGAATGGAAATAAAAACTTAGTCTTAAAAAAGGTTCAAAATTTTTCATTGATTGAAAATGCATGCTTAATAAAAAAAAGTTACTTTTTAAAACTTTCAAGCAGTTTCTAATATTCTGTAATATACATTTGTAATTTCCATTGTTATATTTTCTTATACACTAAAACTCCTCTATGATGACCAATATCTTGGGCACTATAGAGGAGTAGAATTTAAACAATTTACTCCTAAACTGTTTTGGAGTATTCGTACTACTGTTCTCATCTGGAGTTATTTTCAAATAACCTGGCCGATTCAACCTCTGACCCGCCTCAGAATGTAGAACTCGGGAATCCCTGTTGAACCGAAGAACCCCTTATTTAATCCACAGGGGTAACATGCTCTCATTCCGTCAGGCATGAATGGGCAAAAGTCCTAAGTAATTTGCAATTGTAGAAGAGCATCACTTAAACTGAATTTTTACTTAAGACGTTATCCGTGACGCCACGGGTCCTTGCAGACAATTCTAGTATGAATTTTGGGAGCCATAAACATTGTTTTTTTTAGATGTGCAGTACTATAGAAAGGAATGTTTTTTTTTTTAACAAACAGTCATTAGAATTTTTAAGTCAACTAGGAGTTTTCACTATAGAGGAAGTCTACTATAGGAGTTCCACTGTATATATGCAACACGTCCGAAGTCGATGGAATGCTAAGAATAGATATTACACTTTGATTTTAGCCAAAAGGCCAAGAAACTATAACGCTTTTATAATGAGGCGTTTTTAAATTTTTATTATTTTTATTAAATTGATTTAATCTATTATTGCATTATCTTTTAATGGGGGGTGGGTAGTGTAGTATCGGTTTTGTTGTCAAGACAGTCCTCCCAATAATTACTTCCTTTCTTAAAGAGGTGGGTGTAATCCTATCAGATATTGCATCCTCTTTTGGGGAGGGGGGGGGGGGGAAGAGGATAATGTATCTGTGTATATCTTTGCTGCCATGATACCATACTAGCAGGTCTTATGGGGAGAGGGGAACTTCCTAGGTATTACCTTCTATTTGAGAGGTAGTGCAGTATCCGTTCTGTTATACTATCCTCCCAGGCATTACCACTTGGCAGTGGGGGGGGGGATGTAGTATACTTTTATTAGTTATTTTATAGTAGGAGAGGGGCGGTATATATTCATTCCTCACTATAGCATCATCCCAGGATTAACCTTTTTTTTTTTTAAAAAGGGAGCAGGGTAGTGTACTATATTCTTTTATATCATCTTCCCAGGCATTAAGTTCTCCTTGAGGGGGGGGAGGGTGTGATTGGTGTTCATTCGTCATATCATCCTACCAGACTCCTCCTTTGGAGTCAATGTATTATATGCTCATTTCACCATATCCTATCAGACTAGCAAAAGTATGCGACTGAATGTAATATATTTTAACTTGTTGCAATTTTTTTTTTTTTTGCTACAAAGCTTCAGTTTACTGAAACAAACTGATAATGCCAGACACGATTATCATTTGTTTTAGTATTAATAAATCATTTACCAAAAGCCACTCGACGATAAGGGTGAATGTCAGTTGAATGATGAACAATACTATGAGTGGAATGAAAATAATGAATGGAACGGACAAAATTTGATTAGTTATGGGGACAGCTCGACATGTATTTGAGATTGCATTGAAGACGACCATGTTGTAGTCTGCTGAGAAGCAATCCTGTGGAAATATATTCCACAAATGGAAAGTTTTGGGAAAGAAAATGTTCATGGAAATTCCATTTTTATTTTATTTATTAAAGTACACTGAAAAAGAAAGGAAAGTTCTTTGCAGTGGTAGGAACTAGACAAGTTCTTGCTGTGTGTTTTACAGAGAGGAACTAGAGATTGAAGATCAGTCTTGCACCTTCCACAGAAATAATGATAGAGTATTGATTTACTCCTCTCCAGGAGTTAGGCACAAGGCCAGTTTTTATCTTACTCCCACAAGTAAGATGTGACCCAAGGTCGGGTCGGGAAAGTGGGGTTTAAAAATTGCCTGGGCAGCCCCGTCGGCATTCCCCAGTAGGGGCGCCTCAGGCAGTAAGCAATAAACTTACTCCTCCCCAAAGAGGGGAGGCGAAGCCTGGACCTCCTAGAACTGCACAGGACAGACCCATAGACCAGCGTAAATCAAGCCCGGAAGGACAAGAAAACACCAGTCTATGGAGTGCAGTATACATCGGAACAGATACTACACTTTGATCTTAGCCAAAAGGCTGTGTAGAGTAGGTTTTATTTACTCCTCCCCAGGAGTTAGGCACAAGGCCAGTTTTATCTTACTCCCACAAGTAAGATGTGACCCAAGATCGGGTCGAGAAAGTGGGGTTTGAAAAGCCAGCGCTCGAGAGGTGAGCACTCTGGCCATTTAAAAATTGCCTGGGCAGCCCCGTCGGCATTCCCCGGTAGGGGCGCCTCAGACAGTAAGCAATAAGCTTACTCCTCCCCAAAGAGGGGAGGCAAAGCCTGGGAGGGTGGACCTCCTAGAACTGCACAGGACAGGCGTGCAGTATCCATCGGAACAGATACTACACTTTGATCTTAGCCAAAAGGCCAAGAAGGCCGAGTAGAGTAGGTTAAAGACTACCAACGTCTCCTTTGACAAAGACTGTAGAGAAGAAATCATCCCTTTAGATTGTGAAGTCAATTTTCTACTCTAACGTGAGCAGGGTTTACTTTTCTTTGCTTACATTCTAAGATTTTGTACGCGTTCATTTAGGTGATCTGGGAATACCAAACGACACTCCCGCAAAAAAAACTTAACATTGTCACAATCAGATTTCAATTACAAATAAACAACCAAATTCTAGTAAAATTGGAAGAGTTTAAGTTTGATAGAGGCGAACTTATTTTTTTGATTTTTTGATTTTTGATGTCAAGATATATAATTAGTTTGTTATATTATACAAAGTCCGCCCCCCCCTCCAAAAACTAAAATAAAACGATGAGTCAATATTGACAAACTAAATTAATTGAAGTGCCTGCTGCAGAAAAAGCACAATTGAAATTGGTGGATAAAACAAACAATAGTTCAAAGATCATGAAGTTTGTACGAGTAAGTAGTACCTAACGAACCAAGTCAATTGTTGGCATGACATATTTGTATAAAGTAATTACATATATAAGTTTAGTTTTATATGTAAAGTTCCTCTAGAAATAGTTTTAATAGTTTCATTGTTTTTAAGTTTTAAATCTAACAACTTATTTTTAGGATAACAGTAGATAAATAACCAAGCTTGAAGCAATTTCATGATCGATAATAAAATAAAAAAACGTATTTAAAACAAATAAACAATCTTGTAGACTATTTTTAATATAAAATGTGCTGTCCTAAAAAAACAAAACGATGCAATTTCCGATTTAAGCCTACAGGCAGTAGTTGAATACAATATATAGCGTTTCACACTGTGTGTCCCCCCCCCCCCGGTCTTCCCCCATTACTGATATTTAAAAATTCTTCAGAATATTAGCAACGACATCACATTTACAAATCTTAAAAGAAGAAAAAAAAAAAAAAAAAAAAAAAAAAACGGGTTTAATTTTTAGCGAGGGGTGGGACCTGTGGATTCTCCATTTTCAATTCCATGTTTGTAAATCAAAGGATGGTCATTTTAAACCCTTACCAGAAGAGTTGAAATAAAATTGCCCTCCTTATAAACTATGAAACTGAAATAGAAGTAACCAAAGGGGTCATTACATTAACATGGCAAACAACCGCTCCCATCATCTCAAGAGGTAGGTTAAAAAAAAAAAAAAAAAAAAATTATACTGAAACAGAGTTGATCAATGTTTGCTTCCCTAGAACTTTTCTCCTACATGTTAATCACACAAATACATGCTAAAATAATCCTTAATTTTGTGATCGAGTTATGCTTTTATGAATTTATTTATTTTAAAATAATTCATAAAATTAAAATCATTTTAATTGTTCTAATCAGCCATAAATTGAATTCTCACCAAGTTACCTTCCTTTACCAAACACCTGACTCCCTCTCATTGTATCTTTTGAAACATGAAATTAAATCTACGACGTCATGCAAAAGTAATTATTTTGTTATAAGGTAATGTTTTAAGCTCTATAAGTCCAAATAGCTCATTTGGTAGAACCTCACTGAAGATTTCGATTTCCGCCCATGGCATCCGTTCTTTTTTTTGTTGGAAATTTATTAATATTTTCAATTTATAAAAGTAGTTAAGACCCGATACCCGGAAACGAAACCAATTCTGCAATGTATTTATTACGTTTAAACAAATTGTAACTGACGGACAAAATGTCTATTTATATAAGATTTAATTAGCTTTACAAATTCAAGTTCTTTTTTTTTTTCTAGTAAAAATATGTCAGTAATAACATTTTTAGCGGTGATGGTGGTGGTGGGGTGGGGGGGGGAGTGTGGCTGGGTGATAAATTTTATTAATCATTCCAACTTAAGATAAGACTTAAAATGTTTACAAAGCCCCTCCCATTTTTTGTAGACTTTGAACAATCCTATCTAAAAGTGGAGAGAGAGGGTCACAGCTCATCATACAAAAGAAACTCGAGTCACATGGTAGGAAGAAAATAACACGACACGAGAAAGATAATGATACGCATCACATGTGACAACTGATATTTTCCGTTTAACTGACTGAAGACGATAAATGGGGAAAATTCTAGCTTTTATATGACAGGTGCGTGAAGAAAATAGATCTTTCGTCACCAAATTAACTTTAATAATAGACATTAAACTTTAATACAAATTTTTATCGTATAGTAAATACTAATTTTTTACCCCCTCCCTCCCAACGGAAAAATAAAAATGAAATTCTATTTTTTGTGAGACCACACGGCAACACCTTAGAAAAAAATGATAAAATGTAACTTGGGGTATCCATTTTATTACATAAATTTAACGTAAAATGATCACCCACTTCCTGAACAGAAAGAGTTATTGATCACCCAAGACATCCGCCAAAGAGGATGGGCACTTGTCCTGTAGTTACTGGTCAACAACCCAGTGATCAATAACGTTTTCGGGCCAGGAAGTAGGTAATCATTTTAGTAAAGTGAATCCTCAATTAAGTTTTACAAGTAAATAAAAAAAACTTTTCCCAAGAAGTTGACGTGTAAATCGTACGAAAACAGAATCTATTTTCCCGTTGACAGAGTGGAGACATAAATTCATTTAGTATTTCAGATTAGGACCCGAGCTAACTTTGACTCCCAACCCTGCCTGCCCCCAGGGTCAAAGTTAGTTCAGGCCCTAATCTGGAGAAGCACCTTCATTAATATTAAGTCTAAATATTAATAGATTAAAACAATGGCTGTCATTACGTTTTTCAGACTCATGGAAATCGATTTTTTACATTTGTTATTACTAACGAGTCATCGCTTATCAAAGCTCAAAGGCCACTCGAGGATAAGGGTCAGTTTATCAGGTGGACGGTGAATTAGGGATCAGAAATTGATTACATTGGACTTGAAAACGGTAATTTCTTACATGAAAGTTTAAAAGCCACGTTATGTATCAATAACAGTATTTATGATGACATTTTCCAACTATTAACAAAAGATTAAAATGTCCGACTTGTTTACGAAGCAACCGAAATGCATTTTGGTGGATGTGATAATCCAATTATTAAAATTTTTTTTTTTTTTTTTAGAAAAATCGCTATTGCATTCGATTTCAATAATGAATCTATTAGTTAACAATATGTCGCGTCGATGCGAGAAACAGACATGAGAAGTAGTTAGTTTTTATTAATATAGAAAAGTTTGTATACTCAATCGCTTCTGATTGCCAGAAGTGAACGATTAATAAACACTAGAAATTAAACAAAAAAAAAAAGCAGACGTCACAAGATCAGACCCCCCCCCCCCCTTTCAACGCCGTTTTAAATTTGTAATAAACTGACAACAATAGTAACAAGTGGCAACACGGACGAGACTTTCTTTTGAGAAAAAAAGAAAAGACATTCCATGGATGTAGAGATTTGACTCAACAGGAAATATGTTAGGAGGGAAGAAAAGCTAGAAAGAACCAAGTGGGACTACACATGTCTGAACGAGGAAGTGGCGGTAGCACAGAACATGGGAGGGAGGGGTGAGGAGGAGACTAGGTAGGTGGTGGGAGGGGAATATAAGATGGCTCAGAGGTTCGCCATAACCAGCTCCACAATCATCAGTAATCCGTCAATTAAAAACAGTACAGCTCCTAAAACAGCCGTAGAAATTTATTTTAAACATATCTAAGTACGACATTCAAATAAAACTATAAATCAGTAATTTAGAAGAGACTGGTTGCTTTGCACCCCCTTTCTTGGTTCGTACTACACAAGGGCGTTAGGAGCATTTGTACCAAAATGATGCAGATATTATTCATAAAGTTTAAGTGATCATTTAGTTATAATTAAATATTTGAAAGTAAAATAGATTTACAAGAATGTAACTATTTTTGCATTATACGAAACTTAATTAAAACTAATAAAGAATTACACAGATTAGAGTAATGTTTCGATGTCCAATCCTTTTGACTAGGAGCAAAATGTACCTATTTCGATTATAGATTTTATTTGTTCCGTCCTCGGTCAACGAAGGAGAAATCACTCTAGACATTAAGAGTTAATTTTTATCCCACTCCAGAGTGCCCCTTTTTTGGAGCTGGATTTTCCCTACATTAAAAACCAACCTTGTGTTTACCTGCCCTCGTGGGGCGGCAAGTAAATAAGAACTGACCCCCCCCCCCATCACATTGTTTAAATACGCAGTGAAGATCAAGGAAGAAAAAAGAAAAAAAAAGAATCGAAATAAAAGCAAAGGAAAATACAGCATACAACTTGGCGATTCGTTCTTATGTCGCATACCCCAGAAAATAATTAACGTAAATAAAACGGATATTTATTTTAATTTTTAAAAACAAAAAAAAACATTTAAATAAAAAACAGAAAAACTTGACAATTTGAAGTCAAACTTTGGACCCACAAATGACATTTTTGCAATATGGCTTCAATGCTGACACGTACATTGAGAGAAAAAAAGAACGATCGAATTACGAACCGGGTTTAAATGCTTAAAAGTTATATAGTTAGAAAGTAAAAATATAATTTATAAATATTTTTTTGGTGCTTATGCAATTTACGGACCGGGCTTTTAATTTTTTAGATAGGATTTTCAAGTTAAATTCAATTTTTACGGTATCTTTTGCTTATTAAATTGTTAGCTGAAAGTACAGAATAGTTAATAAGATCCTCATCTCCCCACGTTAAGAATGGCTTTCTAAATAACGTAATTATTTTAGCCCGGCCCGTAAAATGTATAAGTACCTTTTTAAATTATGAAGATCAAGACAAAAAAAAAAAAAAAAAATCTATATAAATTTATAAAATGAACCTTTTCAAATAAATTGACTTCATATTTTCATTTTATATCTAGAATTCAAGAAAAAAAAGTTTACAAAATCGAATTATATGGTGATCGATTTTATGTAATAAGAGGAAGGGGGAAGAATTGAGAATCTTAGTTCTTTTTTAAATTAATTTAAAGATTATCCTAATTATGGACTAAATCCACAATTTTAAACATTTGAACAATAATTCAAAACATGCGATTAAAATTAAATCCTTCAAGAAAAGATATTTAAGAGAAATATTGAGAGACAAAACGAATGTTGCAGAACGTGTGGGCGGGTGTAATTTATATAAATATCTGAAAAGTCCTTCAAATGTTGATTATGTTGATATTTAAAAATAAAAACTAATAGATGAATATTTGTTAAAAACTAAATGGATTGAAGAGGTAAAGTCTTTAAAGTAACAATTTTAGATTTAATAAACAAGTTAATTTTCCCCGTGACATTCTTTTTTAATCCGATCTTAAAATATTGGAATAATTACAAAAGGATCGAAGGTCCTTTCTTTTGCGAAAAAAAAGAAAAAAAAAAAAGCTTAAATTAAACCATTCCTAATTTAAAGTCTAATGAAACAAATTCTTCAAACGAATAAGACGAGTGGGAGTGAAATAGATTAATATTCATTCTTCCATATTGATTTTAGCTGTAAGATCGAACTATCAGAATTCGTGTATTTTTTTTTTAGAAGCAGATTTAGATATTAGTTTTTTTGTGAAATAATTCAAGAGAATATTAAATTAGTTTGACCATCTAAGAGTAAAAAAATTCAATCACAAATATAATTTTAAATATTTTTTTTTCTCTGGTATTAATAATGTACTTTCAACTTGAAAAAAAAGAAAAAGAAAAAAGTAATATACAGATCAAATGCTAAATATTTCAGAGACCCCCCCAAAAGTGTCCCCTTTTAGATACATTTTTCTCACCATTAATCTTGAATTTATCCAGTGGTAAATCGGCTGCTTTTTACTAATTTTTTTCCGACCTCACGAATGAGTAAGTAAACCCAAATAAATTGTTTAGGACTAAATTCATCTTTCCTTTAAAATAATTCAAGGAGAATTTGAAATTAAGTAAAAAACAAAAAACAATTTGGGTTTACCGAGGTCGGAAAAAAAGCAGTCGATTCATTGTCCGCCATTTTGGCTGGGAAACGACTAATTTACCCATCCAGTTTATTCCTAAAATGGTTTAATATTAGACTTAACCACATCAGGCAATTTATTACGTATTTTTTTTTTTTACCTGATCATTTAATTCTTATAGATAAAAACCCCACTTATTTAAATGGTAAGATTCGACAAACATGAATTAAAAGTGCGTAGTATCATTTTTATTCATAGATATTTTGGTAATTCTGCTAACACGGAAAAGGTTAATGTTTTCGTAGGTAAAAATTACAAAACGATTTTAAAAAAAAAAAGACAGTGGCAACGTGTAAAAACGGAAGCCAAAATAATTTGAAACGAAATTGTCTTTAGAGGTTTCCGTAAATTAATGAACTTGGATCTTTAGACGATATTTTCTTTTTAAGACAATGTTCAATTAAAATAAGGGCTTATTTAGGGGTTAAAGGAAAAAAAAAAAAAAGGTTGTTCGGACACAGTAAAGTTATGGATGTTTCAGGAACCCGAGTTGCATTTTGTGTCGTTGCCTTTTCAGCTGTTGTAATTAGTTACCGAATTTTACCAAGCCAATATTAGCAGCCATGGGGATTGATCTATATCAGTACCTAAATAATTTGTAAATAATTTGTTATTAAAAAAAAAAATAATAAAAAAACGAGGGGGTGGGTTCAGGTTCGCTTCTACAAATGGAAGTTGATGTAACTATAAGCTGGTGTAACCTTTTTGCAAATATCCCTAACCAATTTAATTTAATTTTTTTTCTAAAATTTGATGTTTACTTTAATTTTCACATACACATGATTTTTTTTTTTACCGACCGAAATATTTTTGTGAAAGATTTACGACGTCAAAAGTGATCATTTATTTAGGTTAGACATGATACTATAAAAGACAAAAAGGAACCAACAAAATTGACGTGTTGATTAGATACATTGTATTATATCGAAATATAATCGTCGTCCTCAGATATAGCAGTCATCCAAGAAGAGTAAAAAGAAGTCGAATGATTATGATGATGAGTTGAAAGTAGAGGAGAAAAAAAATGGTAGGCGAGAGAAAAAAGGGGAGAAACAGTAGTCGTCCTAGGTGGACAAGAAAGACAGTTATTAAACTTACCACTGAATACCATTGCCGAGGTGGCTCCCATTACACCAAAGAAAGGTGTATATAGAGGCGCATCTTCTGCCATTATGTAAGTATAGTTATTTCGGTAGAGCTAAAGAAAGCGGTAGTGAAGAGGTCTCCAAACGTTAGGTGGAATGACGGGCTGTTAAGTCACACGACAAGATGGCGAAGCTAGATGAAAGTCATATGATCGTCGATTGCCTGGATTCGTTTGTTTTTAAAAGGACGATTTTGATTCGCTCACCAGAACGAGACTGGCTAATAGCTGATCGTGTTTTTAACGGTGTCACGGCAGCACTTCCGGTTCCGTTACTGAACTTTTTTCCTGATCCACATGGCCGAATGTAGGATTGATCGAAAACTTTTTAAAGAAAGGCAGTTTATTTAATATTCCGATTCGAATGTGCTGTGAATATTTATAAACATGAAGTTTTCATATAGGGTAAGTATCAGCATTTGTCAAAACTTCATTCAATAATGTTGCATGTTTTTATAAGAGTTTACGGAAATTTTCCATAATAATGGAAACCACGTGTATATTAAAATGAATTAGATCGGGTATTTATTTAAATTAGTTCGTGATAAGTTTTACATAATTTATTTCTTATGTGCATTATTTCATTATAATTATTACGACTACAATTTGAACCTTTTGTGTAGATGTATTTCTTTCTGCGATAAAAAGAAAATTATTATATATTGTCTCGAATTTTGGGTCGCGATGTATGGCGACTGAAAAGTCCAAATGAAGGCGAAACTCTAGTCTAAAATTTCCTGATGACGGCGTGCTGGGTGTATGTGTGGTGCGGCAGCTAATTATGAAAACAATAACAAAAGTATATATATGTGTGCGTTTGCATTGAAGTTAATTACATCGTTATGGGGGTTGAAAGTAAAAGTGAAAATTGCATCTAATTCACCGTTGCATTAACAGTTAACATTCCTATTTACTTTCCTGCCTATGAGGGACCAGTAAGACACAAGATCTGTTTTTAATATGGAGCATATCCAACTACCCCCAAAGATGCACTCTGGGTTGTTTACTAGATATAGGGTTGAAATTACCCCCCCCCCCCACCTCCATCTATATCTAACACAGTGACACGTGAATGCAGATTAATAATATTTATTTTTTGTGCATTCAAAAGATTAAACAACGGATGATTAAAACAAAAAAAAGGTTTTTTAGCCTTACGGCGAAAATAAAGATAAATAGAACACCGTGTTTACATTATGAAATCATTAAATAAACGCAATTTTAAAGTAGGCATTATTTTTGCGTCGCTCTTGGCCTTTTGGCTAAGATCAAAGTGTAGTATCTGTTCCGATGGATACTGCACCCCATAGACTGGTATTGTCTTGGCCTTCGGGGCTTGATTTACGCCGGTCTATGGGTCTGTCCTGTGCAGTTCTAGGAGGTCCACCCTCCCAGACTTCGCCTCCCCTTTTTGGGGAGGAGTAAGTTTATTGCTTACTGCCTGAGGCGCCCCTACCGGGAATGCCGATGGGACTGCCCAGGCAATTTTAAACCCCACTTTCCCGACCCGACCTTGAGTCACATCTTACTTGTGGGAGTAAGATAAAAACTGGCCTTGTGCCTAACTCCTGGAGAGGAGTAAATCAATACTCACGTGTTTAAAAAAATTATCTGAAAAATCAATTAAGATTGTCAAAATTTTCGGTATTCACTTTTAGATTAATTTATTTTAAAATGAGTTTTTCGTATTATGTGATTTTTTTTGGCGATATTTTTTGTAACAATAGTTAACAAGTAAAAGTAAAACAAATAGGCAACAAATAGATGTTATCAGAGGTAAGAAATTTTTTTTTTGTGTGTGTGTTTAAAATTATTTTAAAGTGTTTGTTGCAAGGTCCGGTCACCTAGGGAGTTTTTGTCTTGGGCAGCGCCACTACTCTGAGGTGATCGCTCTTACAACTAAGAAAGTGGACACAGTCAAATATATAGCAATGGCAAAGGAGAGAGAACAAAAGATGAACAGTTTAAAAGAATCGTTTATTTACCATAAAGGTAACAATGTGAAAAGGAAAGCTGAAATAACGGTGATGACGTCACTGGAAGCAGGAAAGGCTGGAATGAAGGGATGACGTAATTGGAAGCAGGAAAGGCTGAAATCTGGACAGCAGAAAGGATGTTTCCGGAACCTGGACAACAGGGAAACTGGGGCAGTGGTTGCTGGAAAGAGCTAGGGCAGACGTTACTAGAAGGAGCTAGGGCAGACGTTACTAGAAGGAATCGGAGCAGGTAGCAAAGTGTGAATCGCATTATGGGTAGTTTGAGTGTCCCTGAAAAGGGCTGATTTAGTGCTGGTGTCTTCTGCTTCCCGGCTCACAACTGGTCAACACAGTCGGATGTCGGGGCCTCCTGACCCTCCCAGCTGAATTGTTTTTATTTATCTACCTCCCACAAGGTAAGATGTGACACAAGGTCGGGAAAGTGGGATTAGATAAGCCAGCGCTCGAGAGGTAAGCACTCTGGCCATTTAAAAATTGCCTGGGCAGTCCCGTCGGCATTCCCCGGTAGGGGCGCCTCAGACAGTAATCAATAAACTTACTCCTCCCCAAAGAGGGGAGGCGAAGCCTGGGAGGGTGCACCTCCTAGAACTGCACAGGACCAGACAACCCCCAATAGACCGGCGTAAATCCAGACCCAAATGCCCGGACAATACCAGTTTATTAGCCAGGGTAAAAAAACCCGCCGTATGTATTTCTGGGAAGGGACGTTACAGCAGTGCTCCATGAAGCAAAAAAAAAAACGATTGAAATTAATTCCTGTCCGAATTTATCACAGTCAAAAATAGCTGGAAAGTTATTTGACCGTATTTACATAAATCCCGGCCACTTCTTAAATAGTATTTTGGGTTAGGATGAGAGAGAGAGAGAGCGATGTAGGAAGTTGAACTGTGGGGGGCGATATTAAAACCTGACTAATTCGTATCTTTCAGTTAAGCAGGATGAGTGGAAATTTACCAAGGCTGTTGCTGGTGCCCACAGCGGAAAAGTACAAGGACAAAGTGCTTTGAAGGGAGTGTATTTGGGTTCAGTAATGTTTGTAAACATTGGAAAGCGGTGGACAGACCGCAACATGTTTTTGGGTATTTTCAAATGTAGTTAACGGAACAAAACGTTAAAAAACAAAGGTGCTTCTGTATTATTAGGACAGATGAAATTTCATTTTAGAAGAGTCAGTTGAAAGGGGAGATAATTCAAACTGTTTTTATTATTATTATTTTAACCATAATCCATAAGGGAAATCCAGAGAATTAGTAAGAAAATAAATTTAAAAAAGGATACTTATGCAGTTTACGGACCAGGCTGAAATAACGTCATAATTTAGAAAGGCATTCTTAACGCGGGGGAGGGGGTAATTAACTATTCTGTTTGTTAAATTGTTGGATGAAAATCAGTTAAAATATTTTAATTTCAGAAAAATGTCTAAAATTTGAGTCTTCAGAAGAAATTGAAATTCAGGGTACCTTGCTAATTAAGCAATAACATCAAAATATGTATTCAATAAATATACAATTAAAATTTGACAAAATATGATTATTACATTTAAATTTAAAAGTTCAATTTTATACATGTTAAAAAGCTACTGTAAAAATTTACTTTTTTGCCGGCCTATTCTAACTAACTTCAACTGCCAAATTTTAAATGAAAAGGCTTTGTGAATACATTCAGAATATCAAGAAGTTTCATCAGATGTCCTGCTGTCTTGACAGATTCGAAGCACTCCCTTGAATAATGGCGATAGAGAGGCACTCATTGGGCCAAATCAACTCTCGATGATCCCAGAACTAATTGTTCCACAGTGATCAGTTGGAATACGAATCTGTCTAGGACTAACATATTTTGATTGCTTGCGGACCTCTCCTGGCGCTGCCACATTGCCAGGGTTTGTTGCCAATTCAGTTATTGATGAGGGCACAAGTGTAGACACAAGTCACATCCCATATTAGCTACTTGCTGTTTGAGAAGGGAAACACTGTCGGACCGTTTGCCATCCCCTCCGTCCATGCGAGCCGGTCCAAGGATCAACAGGAATCTTGCTATGTTTAAGGCCTATCAGATGAGAGCACTGTGTCTCTGGAATCTATCGGCGCTCCGTTTACATGATAGGGTGTGGAGTTCATACACATTAACTGATTGACTATAACGACGCATGTGCGCACTCTTGAACCTGTGTGCGGGCTGACAACGAATTTGAAACAATTGTCATCAACTAGATTTCTGCCGGCAGGGCTGTTAGCCATGCGCTGCTGTGTGGCAAGCTTTTAGCTTGAAGGCAAGCCAAACTGTGTTGGTTGTAGAACCCTTTTAGAGATTCAACTCTGGTCTTCATCCTGATCATGTTCCAGCTTTTCTGTCTCTCTATCTGCTCCGGAATGATGAGGCCAGTTCTCTTTCAATCAGGTGACAAATCATGGATTAGGTGTTTGAGAGAAGATCCGGATGCTTCACATAGAATACTCTCAACTAGATCCTGACTGACGCAGGTGGAGGCGGTGTAGACTGGCGATGTCTGAGTTAGCCAAGAGTGATCTGGTGCCAACCTACATCGTCAAAATGGCCGTTCTTGTGTCCCGAATAATACCATCATAACAGAAAGAATAGGATACAGAAGCAGTTGCGCAAGAGGAAATGTCGAATGCTTATCGATCAGATGAATCTGGGATGATGTATTGGACAAGTTCACAAGCTTTTTGTTGATGTCGGATCGCTGGTTGGAAGGTTGGGGAGCCGAGGATCGTTTGTGATACTGTCGTTGCCCATAGTGTATCTTGGTATGTCTGCATCGTGGGGATGTCTCTCGCGACAGATATTCTGGGGTAGAATCTTATTTTCCTGGGCAATATAAGATTTTATAGAGATTTAACTAAAGCAAATTAATTTTTTTAATTGTTTATTAAAAATATTTTAATATTTAAAAAATTAACCTAGTCTTAACTTTTTTTTCTTTTTTGTCTCTTTGGCTTATATTTCGTCTGCACAGAAGATAAACATATCTTAAGATAAAATATCAACTGTTGACCTATGACGGCATGTGCATATCTAATTACATTATTACCATATAATATAATAGGCTTTTACGTCTGAACACATTCCTTTTTAAACATTTTTTACTACTGCATATCTTAACGACAAAATGATTGGTTATTTTCTAGAATAGTGTCTCCTTCGAAAAATACTCTTTTTATATTAGGTTATATTAGTCAAGCGTTGTGAATATAACTATCAAGCTGAGAATAGTAGATCCAATAAAACAAATTGTCAATCCTCGTCTAAAATCTTCCGAAACAAAATTGTCAACTATGAATAAATACTATTAACAATTTGGTAAAATATGAAAGAAATGGGGCCATAAACTATTAAGATTTCTCTTTGCTGATGATTGGGGTATCCTGCTGGATGGCAGACATTCACCCGCTATTTCAGAGACTCCAACCGAGAAATCTTTTTAGGATTCTAATCGTCCCTTTTAAGTATAATTGTTTGGATCTCTCTTGCATTTGGTTCACTGGGTATATTCGCCAGTGTGTGTATGTATATATATATATATATGTATATATATATATATATATATATATGTATGGATATAAAAATATTTGTCAATAATAATTATTAAGCTCCAATTACGTTGAGCCCTTTCGAGTAAATAAATTGATGATTCATTGAAATTAGCCCCGTTGAATGATTCTCTCCCTTGGAAGATTGTCCTCTTTAGAATCACACTACTTGTGTTTACATTAATATACAAGGCATTTCTCTCAAGTTACAAGCGTGATCGGGTCGGTGGCCTGATGGTTAGAATACCAGGGACCATAATACGTGGATTCGGGATTCGAGTCGTCTAACAATACTGACGAGCGTAAAATAAAAACGCGAAACATTATATATATATATATATATATATATATATATATATATATATATATATGAGAGAGAGAGAGATTTCTCTCTTTTTTGTTTTATTTTACGGTGCAATTTTACTTATAGGCCAATCAAGTTAATTGTTTTCATGTAAAAGCATTATTTTGTACTTACTCAGTCATATTTTATCTCTCACGCCCCGAAAAAGAATTTTAAAATATCAAGCAGAATTTTAATTAGAACGATTTTTCCATTTTCATAAACAACCTGTATTTGTGAGAGAGCCGACATTTTGGGCTGTGAGCGGTTGGTAGAATAGACAAGGGCATTAACTCCGTTTTTATTTTTAGAATTATAAAAAGAAAGAAACACATAAGCAATAGTAATAAAATATATATTTATTAAATAAAAAAATAGAAAATTAAATAATTATTTTTACTTTGTTCACCGGGATACTTGCCACGATATAATTTTCTTGTTTTTTTTTTCATATTTACATGGTAACAGCGACCAAATATGGATAATAAAATATATATGTATTAAATAAAAAAATAGAAAATTAAATAATTATTTTTAATTTGTTCAACGGGATACTTTCCACGACGTGCCTACCTAGGGGACCCAATTTCGCGACACTTATCTGCCCTTAGTTCGCTAACCGGCCACTAGCCGGCCACTCCGAAAATGTCAGATTCGACATTTCATCTCGCCCTCATAAAAATGGAAAAATCGTTCTAATTAAAGTTCCGCTTGATATTTTAAAATTCTTTTTCGGGGCGTGAGAGATAAAATATGACTGAGTAAGTACAAAATAATGCTTTTACATGAAAACAATTAACTTGATTGGCCTATAAGTAAAATTGCACCTATTTTACTTTAGTCGAAGTTCTCAGAAATCAAGGGGCCCCTTCCTGGGGCTAACACTTATGAGATACATAAATATTCAAATATTCCATTAAAGATCTCCTTTAAACATGTTCATTGCATCAAGTCGACAAGCTGGAAGACCGAGGCTTTCTTGGGATGAGCTGTGTAAACATGACCGTGCAGTCCTGAAGATTACAAGCTTAGATCCTCACGACCGCCGAGCCTGGAATGGAAGACTTCAGTCAAGTCTGAGAGGCAGGCCCCCACCCTCTTATAGAGGACTAATCAACGGCCTGTTCAAAAATAAATCGGATGATGATTTACTTGTCAAATGTTGAGTTAGTAAAGAAGTTAAAAAAATTAATTTTCCTCTCCCCAATTGACCAGTTAACTATGGTATAGTATATCTTTCTTGTGATGTCTTGATTCCAGGACAAGAATTCATCGTTTGATGGAGTATCCAGCTGAGTGCTGTTACTTGAGGTAACATTACTTGGAGAAGGTACATCGTTCCTCGTATGAACAAGTATACATGTTGAAGAGATCTTATTTGGGCTTCTAACACTGTTATTTTGGTCGGGGTTTACTTGTTAGGTGAAGTATTCTCATGTTAGGTTGTCCTGACAAACCCTTGTACAGAGAGACCAAAGACACTCGAGTTTAGTGTCTAGTAGGTAATTCAAACTCTCCATATATGTATATATATAATTTGTATGTTTTTAAAGAAACCATATCTTTTCCAAAAGTACTGTTTATGGTGGTTGTCATTAGAAAACAAAGTGAAATTTTCTGTTTAAAATAAATTTAACAAGCCGCGCATGTGTGGTCCCCCTCTATATGTGGCGAGTGTAAAATGCAATAAATTTGGGCAATTTTTGACCCCCTGGGGGCGAGAACCAGAATTTTTCTGAGGTCAAGGATGCTCATTTTATATCCAGAACAAATTGCCTCTACATTTTGGCAAAGTTTCAGAAAAATTGAATGTATGGATCATTTTTGCCATTTTAGGGGGCTTTTGACCCCCTAGGATCGCGAACCAGATTTTTTCCAAGGTCAGCGATACTTATTTTCTATTAGGTACAATTGCCTTCACATTTTGGGCAAGTTTCAGAGAAATTGAATGGATGGATGAAACGCTATGGGGCAAAAAATGTCATTTTTTGCCATTTCGGGGCCTTTTGACCCCCTGGGGGGCTAACCAGATTTTTTTTCAAAAATCGGAGAATGTCACTTTCTAACCTGACCAAAGTTACAAGTTCATGCAAAATTTCAGAGAAATTCAATGGATGGTTGCGGAGAAAAATCTGGACGGACGGAAATGCCTCAAAACATAGGTCACTCGATTTTATAAATCGGGGGACCAAAAAATCCTGTACAATTTAACTTGAATTAAAGAGAAACTAGCAAGTTATTTATTTATTATTTTTTTTCTTGAATTTTTTACTAGCTACTAGCAGGTCATCTCATAAGTTCGGCCCCGGAGTTTCATTCTCTGAAATGTAAGTGTAAATGTCTGATGGAACTAAATACTATTTATGTATCGTATATAAGTATTTGGACACATTTAACTTTCTAAAATTTTATTTTACAAGAAAAATTAAAATTTCACTGTTGAATCAAGTGTACCTTGAAAAGTTCTGTAAATAAAGTAAAACAATTATTTTTTCGGAAATCTTTAGATTAGGATTGATAATTTGGATTATTCTGACTACTGTTCTCACTTTGAATGAATGTTATTCTCACAACATTGTAGCTGATGTAACCTCTGACCTTCTTCAGGTGTGTCTTATTGAACTCTGAAATCTGTACGGGATTTCGAACTAGACCCTTTTTTTTTTGTGTATTTATCTCCCTCTCATTGCGGTAAGATGTGACACAAGGTCGGAAAGTGGGATTGAAAAGTCAGTGCCCTAGAGGAAGAGCACTCTGGCTTACAAAAAATGCCTGGGTAGCCCCATCGTCATTCCCCGGTAGGGGCGCCTCAGGCAATTAGCAATAGACTAACCCCTTCTTAAAAGGTGAGAAGGCAAAGCCTGGGAGGGTGGACCTCCTAGAACTACACAGGACAATCCTTCAGACTGGCGGAATCAAGGCCTAGAGGCCAAGACAGTACCGGTCTAAGGGTTGTAGCATCCATCGGAACAGATACTACACTTTGATCTCAGCCGAAAGGGTTAGCTGAATTGAACCCTTTATTTAATCAAGAGGGTAGATTGCTCTTGTTCCGTCAGTCATGGCTTAGAAGTCTTAAGTAATTCTTGATTATATTATTATCACCTGTACTGAAGATTAAACCTTCAGCTTCGAATTGATTATTACTAGTTTACTGGGTGGCCAACAGATGTCTCTCTAGCATGCCATCAATTTTGTTTAGACTACACCTGCTGGTGGTAGTCTCTCTTTACTTTGAGAGTATATCTTATTTTGCTTAAATTTAACCCTCGTCGTAACTTCACAAACAAATTCAAGTGGAAGCTGTGGTGTTAAACATAAACCCCATCTACTTGTATCAAAGTAAAACATGAACTGCTGAAACTTAGGTTTAATGCTTGTTTGAGTTTCTGTAGGTTTATAATTAGTGAGTTAGGGGAGCGTATTGAATTATTATTGGGGTGGTTTGGCAAAATGGTTAATTCGGCAAGGTGCTGGAAAATTGGTGTTGCGCCTATATTTATGAAACAAAAATAGAAGTTCTTAAGGAGTCTTTTAAATCTGCATATTGGGCAAAGAAAATGGCTGCTTCAAGCTGACATTTAAAAAAAAAATTATATTTAATTTAAAAAAAATTTTTTTTTCTTTAACTATTTTTTTCTCTAAGTCTCTCTATATCTGACTTTCTCTTATAGGGATTCTTGGACATATCTTAAAAGAATTTCAGACCCCATTGACTTTTGACCCACCATGCATATCTGTACACACAAATTGGACTTTATAATGTTACATTAAAATGAATAGATTTTGATCTTTAACACTTCTCTTATATTACTCGCCTCTCATTATAGCAGGAGTTGGACACATTTCCTTCAAGTGTAGACTAATAACCTACATGTTTATTCTGTGCATCTCTCTCTCTCTCTCTTTTTTATTTTTTTATATATATATATTTATCCCACACCTTTGTGGGAAGTGAAATCATCTAAAAACAAATAGAGCACTCTTTGACTACTTTATATATATATATATATATATATATATATATATATATATATATATATATATAACTCAATGTTTGTGTCTTTCCTATAGAAAGAAAGGTTAGAGAATCTACATAAACTCTAAAAGTGTTTTCTTGTGTAAAATTTACTGGGGAAGACAATTTAAATGTTCACGAATCTCTAAGTGCACTCCTCGGGGAGTTATGAGGGCATAACCCTCTTAAAACTTGAAATAGAATTTAAATTTGATAAAAATAATATATATGTATGAAATTTTCTGGAGAAGACAATGGAAGTGGTCACAAATCTTTATGTTAACCTTTATGTGGTCCCCCCCATCTCTAAGTTACTCATGGGGACAGAACCCCATTAAAACTTAAAATATGTATATTTGGTTTTAATGAAATTTAAACCATATGTATAAGCCACTAATTCAGAGAATTTTCTAACATTTGAGCTTCTTCCGACTATATTAGGAGGTGGGGGGGGGCAGTAAAAGCAAAGAAAGTAATATGATGTTGTGAGCAAAGTGAAAAAGTACATAATAGTAATTTATATAAAAAGTAAGATTTCCCCTTCCTTGCTTCTGCAGTGGTCTAAAGCTCAGACAGTCAAAAAATACGACTGGGTTTCAATCTCAGCCTAAAGTGTTGTTCAATAGTCTGTGAATAACTAATATATATATATAATAACTGGTACTGCTCCAGATGAAGCACTTAATTTCCGTGACTGCTCGGCAGCAACGATCGGGCAGGTTGCGGAAGCGCCCAAGAGCTGCTGAGACGAAAACGAGGCTGAAGCAAAACTGAAAGTCGTAAAATAGAAGAGTGGCAGACGACAATATAAGACGAAGAATACAAAAGAAAAAAATGAACAAACCATAGCTGAAGAACTATAAATAAACTTTTTTTTTTTTTAATTTTTGTGGGCCAAATGAACCATTTTAATTTTTTTTTTTTTTTTGTCTGTTTTTACATAAATCAAAGAAGTAAATGCTATTTCTTTTACGGTATTTAGGCAACTTTTTTTTCTTTCTTTTTTTACATAAAACAAAGAAGTATGTTATTTTTTCTTAGGATATTTAGGCAAGTTTTTTTTTGGGGGGGGGGGGTCATATATTTTCTCGTCGAGGGTCAGGGTTTACGGATACGTTTGCGGCCGGTTCGAAAGGTCTTCCTACCGCTTGTTTTGTTGTGCTGAGCACAGATGAATTGGCAGCAACCTGATCGGTCAGCTCTGCTGCAGCCTCGTTTTTGTCTTGGCAGCTCTCGGGCGCTTCCGCGACCTACCCGAACGTTGCCGCCGAGCAGTCACGCTCGGGCAGGTGCTTCATCTGGAGTAGTACCTAATAACTGAAAGAATACCCATCCCAGGACGGGTATAAGTAATGTGTATAGCATTTTGAACTATGTATTTTTATACTTGGAGATATATAAGAAATATATGTGTACTCTATCCATTCTGGAAGTGACAAAATGTAATTTCTTTTTGGCAGCTTAAATAACTAAACATAATTTATTTGGTAGGAAATCATATCTTGCTTTTTTAATTTTTTGGAGGCACACCTGCTAAACGTTAAAGTTTACAAACAAAAAAAGAATGTGCCCACATTACTCTCTGTGTTACTTAGAATATATATTCCATAATTCATAATGATCGGTTTATTAGTTTAGGAGTGAATCCTATACATAAAAAAAATATATATATATCTATATAAATGCCTAACTTTATATATAGAGATATATATACTAAAACTGATGTTGATTATTAGATAGAATGTATTTAACCCAAAAGTCTCATAATCTGGAGACTGTAAGTTCAATCCCTGTTACAGCCAGTACATTTTCATTTTCAATTTATCTTCAATCACACGCAAAAATAAATTTTAGTATCGTAAAGTCGAGGCTGAAGGCAGCAAAATGGGTAATCTTATAGCTGATGCACCATGTTTCCGTGACTTTGCGTCGTCAACGTTTGGGCAGGTCTCGGAAACGCCAGAGAGTTAACAAAACTATTAACCAAAAAAAGATCTGCTTATAAACAGTTTGTTTTCGTTAAAATAAGAAAACAAAACAAACAAAAAAATTGCTTAAAAACAGTTGTTGCAGTGTTTATGTTAACAAAAAAATATAAAAATATTGAAGAAAAAAACCCCCCAAAAAAACCAATAACACTCGCTTAACAAATCAAACAAAATCATCATTTGAAACTTTCCGATGCACAAACAAAATAACATTTTATTTAAAACCATTTGATTAACAATGGTTCCTTTGATAAAAAAGAACAAAAATAAACATCTAATTACTAACAGTTGTTTAGCTACGGTTTGTTCGTTCTTTATTTGTATATATGTGTATTAGTTTAAATTTTCTTTGTTGTACTTTATTGGCTGCCAGTCTTCAATTTATCGTTTAGCAGTTTCCACCTCGTTAACTCTCGGGCGCTTCTCTAACCTGCCTGAACGTTGACGATGCAAAGTTACGGAAACATGGTGCGTCAGCTATAAAGAGTACTGCAAAATTAATTTTTTTTTATCGTAGGGAACATGTAAAATATTGTAAATAAGAATTTTTTGTAAACAGTTATAGAATTTCTTCCAATCTAATACAAGTTCCATAAACTACAAATAAATAAATGCATTTCAAAAATGTCCATCTACCTTCGCAATCAGTTAAAGCAACTAAATGCATGCACTAATCTACAATCTACCAACATTGACCCATCGGGTCACTGATCGTCACGTATATTTTTAAAAAATATTAAGGAACCGAGAGGCAAAACAAAAGACTATATTCCTTTTAATTTATTGTATTGTTTTTTTGTTTTTTTTTCTCCTACACATTTATTTTACCATTTATTAGAATTTCTTTTTACGTGTTAATGAAGAATATACTGAATATATCTGAACAGATGGTTCAAATAACCAATCTACAGGTGGGTGTTTGTTTTTATGATCATTTCCCATCGCATTGTTCACCTTTTTATTCAAGTTTCAATAGATGTGACACTAGCAACTTGTGTGTTATTCATTCATTAATACTTTTTGGGGGGTTAGGAGAAGTCTAATGTATACCAACACAGACTGTCGAATTGGCTCAGTTGAGTTCAGATCTATTGCATTCACTGATTTTCTTAATTGTTTGTGTAATGTGAGTCTTAAAGACAGACTTAGATCTAATGAGCTCGGAGGAAGATTAAATCTGAACAGTATAGGGGGAGATGTGTGCAGAGCAGGAGACTTAGTTGGTTTGGTCACATTGAAAGGAGGGATGAGAGTGCTTGGGTTAGCAGTTGATGTGTAGGGGAAGGTCAAGGAAAATATAGAGGTGGTGGTGATAAGGATGAATTTGAAAGAAAGTATAATAAAGACCTTGTCAGAAGTAGGTTAGTTTGGAAGTCAATTTCTAAAATACCATTAACCTAACAAAAGTAGTTATACTTTTACAACAATTTGGTTCAATTAATAATTAAATGAGACCATAATTGAATTTAGCTTTAAAAATCCAATTAAATTTTTTTTTTTTTGCATGAGTAGGCATGTTTTTTGTTTTATCTCTGAGGTTCAGTGTTCCACTTAAAATCGTGTAGCACATCAGTATTGGCCATCACTGATAAAGATATGGAGCACAGTTTAGTCTACTTCACTGCTGTCCATGAATGCCGAGGGTAAACAAAAAAAAAATTATATATTTATTTTTTTGTAATTTTCAAAAAAAAATTTTTTTTTTGTTTTTAAATTTGAAATTTAAAAAAAAATTTTTTTTTTTAGTTAAAAAAAATAGTTTTATTTGACAAATTCATAAATTTGGTGTAGGCGTTAAAATCCTCAATGTCCTTTGTCTGGTTATTTAACCATGACCCAAATGGAAACATCCTCTTTTGGTAGAGTTGCCAAATATTGTACACAGCTGGTTTCCGATTTATTGTTGTCATCTTTATGACTACTAATTCACTTATTGATTTTTCTGCTTGTGGCAACTGACAGGTAAAAAAAAATTTTTTTTTTTTTTACTCTTTTGTTGTTACGTTTTTTGTTTTTTTTTCTCTGACCTACCTATGGGTAAAATAAAATGAAGATCAAGTCAAGATGTACAGAGTTGTTGTCGACAAGATGGTTAATAATTTTGTAGATGTTTATTACTGTCAGTTGCTAGATGTCAGAGCTTCAACGAATCCAAATCCTGGTGTTTAGAGTATGGCAGGTGTCTGATGGAGAGTATTCGCTTGGTTGCACATCTCTGAAGGATTTCCAAGCGGTCAGTGTTCTGAGCAAGATAGGGGTACCAGACCGATGATGCAAATTCTTATTGTGGTCGCACCATAGCTGCATACGGTATTAAATAAATGACTGGAGAGCAGCTAAAAGCGGTCTGACTAAGTGATGCCAACATGCACTACGAGGCCTGTCTAAAAAGTATCCAACTTTAGGCCCAAAAAAAAATATTTCAAATACATGACGGGTTGGGACCCTAATCCCCTTGTGCTTGCACACACTTAGCCCACTGATCCATCCACTGCCGGAAACACCCCTGGAAGTCTTCTTTTGGAATGGTGTTCATCTCAGCCATTGTGCTTCGCATTATCTCTTCTCTAGTCTCAAAGCGGGAACCTTTTGGTGGTGTCTTCAATTTTCGAAACAACCAGAAGTCACAAGGAGCCATGTCTGGAGAGTAAGGAAGGTTGGCGAATGACTAGAATTCCATGTTTGGCCAAGAAATGTTGGATCAATTGGGATGAATGTGCAGGGGCGTTGTCGTGATGTAGTTGCCAGTTTTTCGCCGTCCACATGTTTGGTCTGTTGCGTTACGGAGACGCCGGAGAACATCTTGATAGTACTCCTTTGTCACTGTTTGTCCTTCTGGTGCGTATTCGTGATGCACAATTCCACGGATATCAAAGAAGACAGTCAGCATCACCTTGATTTTGCTACGCACCTGTCGCGCTTTTTTTGGCCTTGGAGACTCGGGATACTTGTGGTGACTGTCTTTTTGTTTCTGGGTCGTACCCGTACACCCATGACTCATCCCAACTTATAATGGTGTTCAGAAACCCAGGATCAGTGTTGGCGGTTTTCTAGAAGGTCCTGTGCAACTTGAAAACGGAGGTCCTTTTGTTCCTGCGACAACAACTTGGTCACAAATTTCGCAGACACTCTGTGCATGTTCAAAACATCACGCAAAATTGCATGTGCGGAATCTTTACTTACTCCGACCTCTTGAACGCATGGTTGAACGACAATCTTCCATCACCAAATTTCGTACCCTCTCAACAGCAGCTGCCTTCCGAGCAGTTTGGGGCCTGCCAGAATGCTGGTCACTCTCCGGTTCTAATATTAAGATATTTATCTTTATAGCTTTATATATATATATATATATATATATTATTATTACTACTACTACTAGTAAGATTGGACGTTGTTTATCTTATGTTTTTTTGTCTCTGTGCCCAATGGATGACGTCGCTAAACAAAGTGGGAAGAAACCAGGCAAATCCTTTATAATGTCACAGAGATGATATCCAGTAAAATAGGTTGAAGATGAGATCCTGTATGACGTAATAGATGCTGAAGTAACAAAGGGATTATGTCATCCATTAAAACAGAACACAACTGTAATTTATAATTAAATGAAAAAATCACCCATCTTTCTGGGCTATCTATGTATTTCTCTCATCCCTCTTGATATGTCGATTCAACCACTCTCTAATATTTCGTAATGTCTCTGATAGCATTTAGAGAAAGTATGACTTTTTTTTCAGCGTACTCATCTATTTATTTAAGGGAGGGGGATTTACTTTACGTGTTGGTTTGTGACCTTGTCACTCGGACTTAGGGTTAGTGGTAACAAAATTTTGATTAATTCCCCTAAAAAGTTAGAATGTCCCGGAGATGGGGATCATTTTACGTTAAATGTATATGTGAAACTGATCGCCAACTCTAAATTCTAAAATAATTGTTTTTTTGTTTTTTTTTCCTCTTTCCGTTTTCCAGTGTTCACTGTACACACATAATCGCCTAAAAAGGCAGAATTTCATTGGGGATTTAGTGGAGGCTGTTAATCAACAAATTTACCCATATTTTATTTTTTTAATCTTATTTTTTTTTTTTAACTATACACCCCTTTTATTTTATTTTTTTAAATTTTAAGCAATTGATTTGATTAGTTGTTTACCTTTCCTGTGAAAGTTAAATAAATAACTTCTTTGAAATTTGCTAATTAAAAATCTTATTTTTAAGACGTAAATAAAATATTAAAAGTTTGGGTATTATAGCAGATCCCCCCCCCCCCCCCCTGAGCCTGAAAAACCTGATGATGATTATGATAACTTTAACATCCGTCATGAAAAAAAAAGGACCTAATCTTTCTAAATTACAAAAAAAAATATTTTGTTTACTATTCATTAAGTCTTTTTTTTTTCTGTCTTAAATAATAAAGGCGAAAAGATCAAAGTAACTAATTTGAATTACTCGGTAATATGAAATTGTTTTATTTGACCAATCGATGTTACACTCTTTTATTTATTCATTCAATTATATAACCAGTTTTTAATGGAGAATTTATTTTTATGTTGAAACAAAATCAAATTCCTAGACTTTGAATATCTTAAAGACCACATCCATTACTCTTCTTTTTTTTTTTTCAAATAAATAAAATTTGACTGTTCATGCACAGTAAATTTCCCCAACATAGGAATATATCAAATAACATTACACCAATCATCTTTTTGTTGTTTTCCTCCAACTTACCAAAATGCCTAATTACTTCGTTTTTTTTTTTTCTTGTAAAGAAAACTACTGTTTCAGTAATTGCTACCCGGAGGGCGTGTAGTTTTTGCTAGTATTATATATCTAACACATAAAATTATCTTGTTGGATTTTTATGTTGGACCTAAATAGCAATACATCTGAAAAATCAATATTTGATTCTGACTATCCAGTCAATTATCCATTCCGTCGCAAATCCATGTGGATAATTTTAGTATATTAAGATTTATACTTGGTCATGACTGACAGAACAAGAATGATCTACCCTTGTGGATTAAATAAAGGGTTGGGTTCGAAATTCTATATAAATTCTTGAGTTTGACATAAAGATGCCCCTGAAGATCAGAGGTTACTTAGGCCAAAAAGTGAAAATTGTAACCAAGATGAAAATAGTATTCTGAATAATCCAAATAATACTTATTCTAGAGTTTACTACTCTTTAGTAGATATTTAAAAAAAATTTTTATTAAAGAAACCTTTTACGTATCGAAAATCTGTTAATTTTGAATTGTAAAATGAAAATCATTTACGAAGCTAACTTTGCAGGTTTGGGTCGTATTGAAGTCCAAATAATTGTCAGACATTGTTCTCTTTTGAATATCTTTCTCTCAAAATGTCCTTTCCAGAAGAACAGATCTGATCTCATTAAATAAAACTATTATTCAGAACAGATGTTTCTCATTTCTATGATTAAATTGTTGACAATTTGTTTGAACTGCTTGATAAATATCAAGTGATGTTTTTAATCCTTTCGCTGAGTCAAAACTGAACAATATTGGTCAACCAGTCAATTATTTTCTTGCTTGAAAACTCTTTCACCTTATTTGACAAAACAGTGAACATAAAGGAGAAAGGGGAAATCGAAGTGAGTAAATTGAAAACTAAAAAAAATTTTGCTTTTAAAAAGTAACATTCTTTTTTCTTTTTCTTTTTTTAAGACAAAATAGTGTTTTTTTTTTTTTGGTCTTTTTTTCATTGGGAGAAAAAGGAGTTGCATCCCTGGGATGCTTAGAAAGCAAGTATTTTTTTTTTTTATGTTTGTGTCCGAGATACAGGACACATATCTAGCAATATCTCTGATTTTATAAGGCACTACCTGTACCTATTCGGTAATATTTTTATTTGAAATTTGTTTCTTTTATTTTATTATTTCCTCAAAATATTTTTTCATTCCAAATAAAGGGAGTTAACTCTGTATTGACGACTTCAGTTATGCCCCCCCACCTTTTTTTTTTAGATAGCGTTTGTATGAAAATAATTCCAACCCAGTTAAACTATTTTCTGGAAAGAATTAAATCAAATTACATTTTATTATACTTGACATCATGCTGTATTGTTTCATCAAAAGAACTGACGAACCAGAATCAAATATTTATTTTTTAGGAAGAAAACTATTCATGACAAAAATCGAGAAAAAGACTGACTTTACTTTATATCTTAGATAGAATATTTTTGCTAAAACTTTATAGAAGATATTTTTTTCGGGTCACTGTTAAAAGCGTTTCTATATAATCTTTTCCGTCAACATTTTAAGTGGATAAAAAATAAAACGCTGCTGAAACGATTACCTCCTCCCGTCGGGGCTCTCCCTCCGCTGATAAAATATCAGTTGATGTTGTTCAATAAGTCGTTTACAGATAAGTATTGTCTTGGCATCGTATTATCCTAAACCCGAGTTTTCAAACACGTGGCTCACATACGGTCTTTCTGCAACCCATGCATATGTGAAACCATTTTCATGACCAATATTGTCCGCAAGCATTTGTCTCTGATCACGTAAATCCTTTTGCATTAACAATATTGAACTTGAAGTTTTAAGATCAACCAGGTGTGTTCTAGTTCCTCTGCAGGGAAGGAAAGTCTACCCTGTGGTGTAATGTAATTTTCATGCCAGAAAATGTATTTCTATCAGCGGGAGTGGGTGGTGGGGCACTGTACTTTATTTACTGGAGTTGATACAACCCTAATTAGTACTGCTCCAGTATCATTGCCTGCTTCTAGCCCTCTGTACCATTCCTTCATCCAGCAATGCCACTTTTGTGTCCATATTTACTGCCTTCCGACAAGTGCTGTATTTTAAAAAAAAAAAAAATTTTTTTTTTTTTTTTTTTTTTTTTTTTTTACTGATTTACCACTTATTAAGGCTAAAAGCTACTTGAAGATAAGGGTTAACGAAATTCACAGTTGAATGATGATTATGAGAGAATTAAAAATAAATAATCAAATTTAGGGACGGTTTATGACGAGTGTTAATTGACATTAGATTTGAAGAGGACCATGTTGTAGCAATGTAGGGAAGCAATTTTGTGACGACGTATTGCACATATGAGAAGCTCTCTGAAAGAAACTCTGTTCATGGAAATTTTGTTTGGTGTTAGACGCACAGAGGAACGTTCTTTGCAGTTGTGGTAGAAGGATGAACTTTTGGTGTGGGGATATCTACCTTCCCTGACAGGGGTACTCTGAATGCTATAAAAATTGTCCCAGTCTAGAAAGATATCTCCTCTTCTGACAGGAAAAAATAGCTACTACACTTTGATCCTGCCCTGATCTCCTCAGGTTGGGGAATCCTGTTCTAAATGGTTTATATGCTGTAAAACACACAAACTAAACCTAATTGAAATAAAAACAATTGCTTCGTAGATGAACTCACTATCAACCAGGAAAGTTCATCTATAAAGCAATTGCCTCCAGTCTGGATTATGAGTTATCTCTCTTGGACCATTCTGGAGATAAGAGTGATCTCTCTTGATTCGGAGTCTGACTATTTAGGTCAAGTCTGATAGAAAGTGGAACTCTTCGGTCTCTAAGGTGAAAAGAGATTGTGTTGTATTGATGATATAGACGAACGTGGCAAGCTTTGACACCCAGTTCTCCTACAATGTTGCAGAAAGCGATATGTTGGACAAAGAAAAACCTGCCTTATGGTTACGGTTAAAGCTAACCTGGACCCTCGTATCCACACAGTTTGCCGTTGGAACAGGAAGTGGCTAGAGATCAGGTTTGGTTCTCAAGGGCAAGTTATTCATTTGTATATTCATATTAATAAGATTACTAAGTGGCTTAGTCGGTTCACTATTACTCCACAAACTTGACTACTTGAAAACATTAATTTAAAATAATAAACATTTCATTCATAACTCTGTAAGCACGAAACCAAATCTTTCTTATTTATTCAGATAGATAAACATTAACATTTTGATCATTTCGATACTAATTTATTTATCTTTTAAATGTGACCGTAAAGAAAGAAAAAGAAAGAAGAAATCAATTTGCCTTTTCATTTGCAATTTTAAAATCAAAATCGGTCTCTAAAAAAAAAAAAAGAAGGAACATTTGAACACAAATGCTAAATATTTGTCCAGGAAATAAAACAATATTGCGAAACAAAACTATTTGTTATATTAAAATAAAAACAATCATTAAATTAAAAAAACAATAACAAATAATAGTTAATTAATAAAATGTCCTTTTTCAAAACCAATATGCAAATTAGCTAACCTTGCGGCTGATATTGCATATACCGAAGCAGTATATAAAAAAAAAGATGGTGCATCTATTATGTAAAGTGAATTAACTTGAAATAGGTTGTCTTGACTTTACCGTTGGTGCGAGAAATGAGATGAACTTTCGCATTTATTCATTTTGATGAGATAACTTATGTGTGTGTTTGTTTCTGGCCTACATTTGATTTTTATTTAACGCTAGCTGTCTATACCGATCTTTGCCCCGGGAGTCTTTTGGTTAATGCCTTTCAATGAAAAGTTCAATTGTAGTATAGGATCGTTGGAATAAATTATTTATTTCATCCAAATTGAGTGAAGACATCATGGCTATCATCAAATAAAACATTGAATTAAGTTACTATTTTCTCTGATTTTCTTTTATTTAATTATTAAGAACTATTGTTAATGACATTTTATAAATAATGATGGCCATTTCAGCATGTAATTATCAAAGTTACATTGAGGTGAGAAAAACAGACAGTTTGATTTGTAAGACTTTAAAGTAATGAAAATAAAATTATAATATTGATGATTTTTTTTTTTGCTTAAATAATAGTTTTAAAAAAATTGTCTGGTGCTACCAGATCAGGCTGTCTGAAAATACCGGCTTCCTGATTTAAAATGCACCAAACATTGATGTTATTGTTTTTTTTCCTTTCCCTAACTAGATCATATTCTGCAAAGGTAAAAACAAAACATTTTTCCTCTACAAAACAACCAAACCAAACACTATGAATAAATATTTGAACATATGAAGAACTTGAAGCATATAAAACATTTACCAAAATGACCTGATTCAGCATGAAATAACCCGAAAAGGGTTGATATGCCGTAAAACAATCAAACAAACCAAACCAAAAACAAATTGCTACATAGGATGGAGGAGCTTAAATAATAAAAAAAATTATTATACTCTGATGAGAATTGAGCACAGCTAAGGAGGTAGATTCTTAATCAATTGGGCCACTAAGACGTACTGTTTCAAACTACATAAGATAGGTCAAGTAATGTTCTCATTAAAACAAACCATATTGACAACATTTGTAGACATGCTTTAAAAAAGAGAAAAAAAGACATTTTTTAAACATTCTTTTGATTATTAAAATATGAAACGGTTAAAAGGATGAAGGCAGTTGATATCAGAGATTAATGATCGGCCATTTATTCTTTTTCTTCCTCTTTTGGTAGTCAATGAAAACGCTTGAAATATCTGTGAAAATTGAAAAATTGCATCTTAAATTTTTTTTGCGGTGTTCATGTGGAGAGTGGGACTAAAGGATTCTGCCGCTCTCATCTAAATATAGGAACATAAAAATATTGATCAGGATTAAATATAAAAATTGATGAAATCTATATGAAAATAAAAACACAAACCAAGAAAACTTGAAGATCAATGAAAATTTGGCTCTACTTTATATATAATATTAATCGATTATATATTGAAATTAAAAATGCAATAGTGAAAGTACAAGAAGAAATTTATATTACAAAAAAAATCCCCCATAATGCATTTTGGTTTCTTCATAGTCATTTTAATGTTTTGTTAATAGTAAAAAAAAAAACAATAAAAAAAACAGTGAATTACTTCATGATCCTTCGAAATTAAAAACTATTTGGAAGCATTTAAACTGTCGAATAAAAAGTAATTTCTGCCTTAAGAATTTGTAGAAAAACCTTATGTATTTAAAGATTGAAAGTTTTGGACACTATTTACATTCAATAATTTTATAGATAAAAAAAGATTATCTTAACAAAATTAATTATAAATTTATAACAATTTGGTTCAATTTGTAATTTAATTACCAAACTATACCCTAATATTTAAATTTAACCATCAAAATATAAAGCACAAAAATGAATGTAAAGAGGCTACCATGCAACACTGGGTAGGTACAGCTATTTATCAGTAAAACCAAAATTCTTTCTATCCATACAAGCACACTTTTATTTTATCATTTTTAAAGAAACAATAATAATACTATGTATTATAATCTACTCAATCTAATATTTATATTGTAAATGATTGCTTTCTGTAATGATGAAATAATAAAATAGTAATAATTAGGTACGTGCAAAATCAATGGCCGATTCACAAAATTAAAAAACATTTTGACCCCCCTTCACTTAAAAATACACTAAAATTCAGGAAATCAACTAATTTTAATGAAATTTTCAATATTTATTAATCAACAATCACAGAATATAATGAAACCATTATTTTTTTTTAAATCTTAGTGAAAATGTATTATTTTTTTAAAAGAAAATACACCTTTACTAAAGTTATATTTTTATATATTAATAAAAAAAAATGCATGCTTTTTAAAATGTTGTTTATGTAAATAAAGCATCGTAGATGTTATCAATTACATTTTTTTTTCAAAATATTTCATATATATTACGAAAAAGGCCAGTAAATACTGTGTTAATAAAATCACTATAACTCGAAGAAAAAATAATTTTTTGAATTAGCGATATTATTATTTAATAAAGCATTGTTTAATCAATATTTTCACCAAAAAATATAATTGCAAAAAATATTTCATGTGATTTTAATGATTAGAATTTTTGGGAAAATAAAAAATGCGACATAATTATATTTCTCTTTCATAGATGAACGTGGCATCATCAGCGCAATAAATTTTTTTTATAATCTTGAAAATAAACAAAAAATTGAAAAATTTGAGACCCAGGAAGTTAACTAAAAAAAGAATTTAACAAATTGGATAATTTCTACTAACGATGAACTTTGATTGATATGGTAGCCCCGTTCTGTAATAACCAGCTGGGATTAGCCTTCCAACAAACACTCACTTTTACACCGGCCTCAAATTTTTATTTTTAGAGATTCAACAATTTCATTAATTTCACAATTCATCGTCAATTATTTGGAAAGATTTGTATTTGTTTTGTCTTTTTTCATTAATAAATATTTAAGAATTAAAAACAATTATTTATTAATAAATAAAGAGAATTCAAACATGACATTTTCTTTCAAAATTGAATTCTGTTTATCAATAAATAACTGTTTTACCTTTTTTTCAATGAATAAATTGTCAGTGTAGTCATTGACTTTAATTTACTTCTTCACACTTAAAATTAAAAAAAACAAACTTTATTTTAAAAAGAATCAATGTCATTTATCGTTACGACACGTTAAGAATAAATCGAGTAACTAAAGTTTTAAATCATGTAAAAAAAAAATTGATAAAATTGACGCAGTTCGTAACGTAAAAATAATTTTTAACATTTAAAATAACTTTTATTTAAAATTCTAAGGAAAAACATTGGTAAACAGACGTCATCAATAATTTCAGAGTATTACTATATTAAAAACTAATACCAAGTTAAATATGAACCTTTTAGTTAAAAATAAAGTAAGATCTTAATTGCAAATATTTTAATTAAATAAACATTTCCTTTTTTATTATAACAAAATAAGGTACTTAAATTTGTTTATAACCTTAAAAAAGAATAAAGAAATTAATGGATAATAATTTTTCAACTTCTATAAACTATTACAAAACCATTTCATATATAAAGTTAAAAATGATAAATTATGACATTTTTGTCTTCCATATATTTTGCATAGCGATAGTCGATTCATAAACAAAGTCCTTCACCGATAAGTCATGGCAGATTTTACTCATTTATGACTTTTGGGGGTATAATTTAGCTAATTTTTAGTAAAACGTGGGAATTTTTTTTTTAATTCCGTGTCTTATGACTTTAATTTAATAATTATCTTTGAAATAGTTCCCAAAAACTTATATTTATCTTTCAAGGGATTTTTACAAGTAATTTTTTCAAAGTTCAAAATTCACTGAATTTTTTTTTTTTTTGTGCCATATTTCATTATAATTTATTTTTCACACGTAAATATGCAGTTTTTTTCGTTTAGAGATTAAGTTTAGGCTTTTATCTTTCAAACACAATCAAAGTTTATATGGAAACTAATTAAATAATTAATGATAAGCGCTTTTTAATAAGCATAGTCCATACAAAAGACCGCCATTTTTGCACGTACCTAGTAATAATAATATACTAAATAACAATAAGATTATTGTAATAGTAATAATAAACTAATAATTGTGACAAAATAAAAACGGCATCTGTCGACATTGTATGAGTGCTAAAATTCGCCTACATGTAAAATCTAAGGTGAACGGAAGAGTCACTACTATTCACAGGTGTACACCAGCAACTACTCTTTCTACTACTATGGCCGCTACTACTACTACTTGTACAGTTTACACCTTCGCGATCAGTGATTGGATTGCTATCGCCATTGATCGATGAGAAACATTCCTTCTCTTCTCCATCTTATCTTTCTTCCCCCTCCCCCCTCTTTCTCTCCCCCCCTCTTTCTCCCTCCCCCCTCTTTCCCTCCCCCCTCTTTCTCCCTCCCCCCTCTTTCTCCCTCCCCCCTCTTTCTCCCTCCCCCTCTTTCTCTCTCTCCCCTCTTTCTCTCTCTCCCCTTCTTTCTCTCTCTCCCCTTCTTTCTCTCTCTCCCCTTCTTTCTCTCTCTCCCCTTCTTTCTCTCTCTCCCCTTCTTTCTCTCTCTCCCCTTCTTTCTCTCTCTCCCCTTCTTTCTCTCTCTCCCCTTCTTTCTCTCTCTCCCCTTCTTTCTCTCTCTCCCCTTCTTTCTCTCTCTCCCCTTCTTTCTCTCTCTCCCCTTCTTTCTCTCTCTCCCCTTCTTTCTCTCTCTCCCCTTCTTTCTCTCTCTCCCCTTCTTTCTCTCTCTCCCCCTCTTTCTCTCTCTCCCCCTCTTTCTCTCTCTCCCCCTCTTTCTCTCTCTCCCCCTCTTTCTCTCTCTCCCCCTCTTTCTCTCTCTCCCCCTCTTTCTCTCTCTCCCCCTCTTTCTCTCTCTCCCCCTCTTTCTCTCTCTCCCCCTCTTTCTCTCTCTCCCCCTCTTTCTCTCTCTCCCCCTCTTTCTCTCTCCCCCTCTCTCTCTCCCCCTCTCTCTCTCCCCCTCTCTCTCTCCCCCTCTCTCTCTCCCCCTCTCTCTCTCCCCCTCTCTCTCTCCCCCTCTCTCTCTCCCCCTCTCTCTCTCCCCCTCTCTCTTCCCCTCTTTCTTCCCCTCCCCCTCTATTTCTTCCCCTCCCCCTCTATTTCTTCCTCTCTTTCTCCCCCCCGTTCCCCTCCCCCCGTTCCCCTTTCTCCGCCCGTTCCCCTTTCTCTCCCTCTCACTCTCTTTCTCCCTCCCTTAAACCGTATTCATAATCTAAGAAGTCTGTGCAGTTCCACTATGATTTCCCTTAATCTATAAAATGGCATCCATGTGATATGTTAAATACTGTCGTGACTCCTCTCACCTTTTCGTTCGTATTTATTGTATAATCCATTCATAATTGTTATTCTGAAGGAGAAGAGTAAATAAGAACATGCCTTTTTATTTTGACTGATTTTGCTTGGTTTAATAATATAGGTTCTAATAATGAAATAGTAAAAATAATGGCAATAAAAATAAAATAGTAAAAATAATGGTAATAATAATGAAATAGTAAAAATAATGGCAATAATAATGAAATAGTAAAAATAATGATAATGAAATAGTAAAAATAATGGCAATAATAATGAAATAGTAAAAATAATGGCAATAATAATGAAATAGTAAAAAAAATGGTAATAATAATGAAATAGTAAAAATAATGATAATGAAATAGTAAAAATAATGGCAATAAAAATAAAATAGTAAAAATAATGGTAATAATAATGAAATAGTAAAAATAATGGCAATAATAATGAAATAGTAAAAATAATGATAATGAAATAGTAAAAATAATGGCAATAATAATGAAATAGTAAAAATAATGGCAATAATAATGAAATAGTAAAAATAATGGTAATAATAATGAAATAGTAAAAATAATGGCAATAATAATGAAATAGTAAAAATAATGATAATGAAATAGTAAAAATAATGGCAATAATAATGAAATAGTAAAAATAATGGCAATAATAATGAAATAGTAAAAAAAATGGTAATAGTAAAACTAATAATGATGAAATAGTAAAAATAATGGTAATAATGAAATAGTAAAAATAATGGTAATAATGAAATAGTAAAAATAATGGTAATAATGAAATAGTAAAAATAATGGTAATAATGAAATAGTAAAAATAATGAAATAGTAATAAATAATGGTAATAATAATGAAATAGTAAAAATAATGATAATGAAATAGTAAAAATAATGGCAATAATAATGAAATAGTAAAAATAATGGTAATAGTAAAACTAATAATGATGAAATAGTAAAAATAATGGTAATAATGAAATAGTAAAAATAATGGTAATAATGAAATAGTAAAAATAATGGTAATAATGAAATAGTAAAAATAATGGTAATAATGAAATAGTAAGAAATAATGGTAATAATAATGAAATAGTAAAAAATAATGGTAACAATAATGAAATAGTAAAAAATGGTAATAATAATGAAATGGTAAAAAAAATAATGGTAATAATGAAATAGTAAAAAAATAATGGTAATAATAATGAAATAGTAAAAAAATAATGGTAATAATGAAATAGTAAAAAAATAATGGTAATAATAATGAAATAGTAAAAATAATGGTAATAATAATGAAATAGTAAAAATAATAGTGAAATGATTGTAATAATAAATAGTAATAGTATTAAAATTACAAAATAAATTAATAAATTAGGCACAAGGCCAAAAATTCATTGTAGGGATTGGAGAGGTTGACAGTCGTGCTGGTCTATTGCTACTTTTAACTAGACACAATTACCAAAATACCACATTTGCTCTATGGCCTCACCTACTTAAAATATCTCTTTTTTTGTTTACAGAAAGGTATTTACAATTTGAAAAAATTATGGGGAGTGAGATAACTAAAAAGACTCGAAAAGGAAAGAAATAAAATGAATTAAGAGGCATGTCAACTAAGCCCCCTCAACCTTTTCTAAGAATAGACCTCCAACTGTTTTCGGGTTTATTTAGAGCCGAAAGCAAGCAGTCGATCTCTAAGTGGAAGTGGGATTAATAGCAATAATAATTGTAGTAATAATAAATGTAGTAATAATAAAAATTAACTAAAGTTTTTTTTGTTTTTTAAAAAATTATTTTTCTTTCAATTATAAAAGTAAAGTGAATATTGTTAGTAAATGAATTGAAGAGTGGTGGAAATCTGCAAACCAATCAAGCAATTCGGTTATTTATAATTTTTGTCTTGGGGGGGGGGGGGTAAACTTATATATATATAAATATATATATATATATATATATAATATTTGGAAAGGGCTATTGATTTAGTTATTTTAATGATCTTACATTTTATATACCAAAATTCAAAGTAAAAAAAATTAAATATATTAAAATCATTTTCTTCATTTTAAATTAATATTGTAACTTACAAATAAATTTTATTTGAACAAAAACCGATATTTGAAAAAAATTAAATATTACTATCTTAAAAAAAAAAAAGTTTTAAAATTGTCTGTGGTAATTCATGTTCAAACAACTTTTTAAATAGTTTTAAGTATGTTATAATATTTTTTAATGATAGCTCTGAAATAACACCCACGTCCCTTGAGAGACATAAATCTATAGAATACACACGCTAAAGCAGTGCACAAAATCTTTGAACAACATAAGGATTTCTAAATTGTTAAAATGTCAGTGACCAACGCAAGGAAAGCTGTCCGTGACATGTGAATAATGCCAATAGCAACATTTCATCTCGGAAATTGTCAAATAATGTTCAAAGTAATAATCACGTGATTTACTAAGATTTATTCCTCCTCCCCTCTCATATGGCTTTCCTCCTCCTCCTCCTCCTCCCTTCGTCCATTGTACTTTTTCTTTCTTTTTTATATCTATATTCAATTCTCTCCATTAACAATAATCTATGCTCAGTCTGCTCTATTTCTAATCCTGGACCTTTGAATCCCTCCTCCATCATCTTAGGGAGCTTTATCGATATCGGTGTCAGTTTGTGATCTTAGATTTTAATGATACTGTTTTTAAAAATTAAGAATTTACAAAAAAAAAAATACTTTTGGAACATTTTTATATATACCAAAATTCAAGATAAAAAAAAAAGAATTAAAATAAATATTTAAAAAAAAAATCATTATCTTCACTTTAAATTTATATTGTAACTTGCAAATAAATTTTATTTGAACAAAAAATATGTATAAAAAATGAAATGTTAGTATTTAAAAAAAAATATCAAAGTTTTAAAATTGTCAGCAAAGTTATGTCTTACGATTCATGTTGAAACGTAACATTTTAATTTATTTTTTTAAGTATGTTATAATTTTAAATTATTTTATTAATTTAATGATCAAAAAATAATATAATTTGGTGAAACTTTTTATGAGTGGGGGGTGCATGCAACAGCTATTTATAATAAAAAAAATTGTACTATGACTATTGTCGCTAAAAGGAAAGAAAAAAAATTGGGTGTTTGTTTTGATTAATGTACAAATGAAATATAACAGTTAAAAATAAAATAACAGGAAAACTTATGTGTATACTTACTTATCAGTTGAAAGTATTGGTGTACACCAAATAATTACGGAAAATTATTGAGTCAACTCGCTCCGAAACACAAGACTGCATGGTATCGCATCAATGTATACTCGGAAATATGAGCAAGAAATGAATTTTGTTTATTAAAATTCTACTCGATAATTTTCTGTAATTTTTCGTGTGCACTAATACTTTCAACTGGTAAGTTTTCCTGCTATTTTTTTTTTATCTGCCATATTTCACTTGTACATCAATCGAAACAATCACCTAAATTTGAAAATATTTATGGGATTTAAATTTTAACATTTCGTAACATGTTCTATTGATTTTAGGACTAAATTATTTTTTTGATGACCTTCATCGAATTATTTTTCAGAAAATGTAAATATTTTCTTACAAGAAATTAAGTGAGCTCTATGTGTAGGGGGGGGGGGGTAGCAATTCGGAAAATAAAGATGATAGATAAAGCTAGTTATTAAATCACAAACTGGCTCATGCCATTGTAATCAGCACTGTTTCAATCAAAGTCCTTTCATTATACCATAAAGATACTTTTATTAAAAAAAAATAAGTTAAATATTATTGATTATGGTCTAACTATATTCAAGTATACATAAATTATACATATGGTGAAAATAAATGGGTGCCGCAGGTTTGCACGGCTCTTGAGGCTGAGTTGTCGGTGCTTGTTTCCTGAACACCCCCATATTTTGTGACCTGTCGAAATTTGAAAGGAATTTGGAAGTACTTAAACTGTCGACTAGAAAGTCATTTCTGGCTTTAAAATTCTTAACAAATTCTCATGTATTAAAAGATTGATAATTTTGGAAGTCATTTACATCCGATAATTTTGTAAATAGATTAAAACAACATTATCTTAAGATTAGATACTTTTATAACAATTTGGTTCAATTAGTAATTTAATGATCAAACAATACCATACTAATGAAATTTAAATTTCAAAACCCCATTAGCAAACAAAAAACTAATACTTTTGTATAAAAAAAAAAAAAAAGAAAGTGAAACAAAGTAAAAAGTCTCCCGGGTAACGCTGGGTAAGTACAACTAGTTATTGATATAATTGTTGCTCTTGTTTTGCATGTTTTGATCAAACACAGGCTTAAAATGGGTCAGTAGAGCAAGGAAGACGGATCAGGATAGTATTAAACTCAAGTTTCTAATATTGTACATCTATACGCGCTAGTAAATTGACCAAGTTTTACTTTATGTCGTAACGATGTGACCTTGACTTTTAGAATAAAATGTTGATTGCTGTTCATAACATGTTGCTTAGTTTTCCTCCCGACTTATGTACGTATATGTTTATAGAAAATCTAGTTATATTAAGAAAAGACAATGATTTACACAAACAATATCACATTAATAGGAATCACGTTTTTTTTTCTTCTGAAAGTCAAGGTCAGTTTGTGTCAAGGTCACATTTTAATAAAACCGTAATAGAAATGAAATCATGTGGTAAGTCATACTGTTGCATTTAGATGGCTTTGCAGTAAGTTCATACATATACATACACGTGTGTGCGTGTGTGATCTACGGACAGCTGTTTCATCGTTTCACGACTCTTCAGTGTGCTAGATATAACGAGTATATCAACCCAGAAACTCAAAACCTAAACGCCAGGTCCCTACCAACCATGATTACTAGTGTTGGATGTCTTATCATCTCCGCTAACAGATCCACTAAAATGAATCTATTAACTTGTTTACCAATTTTATGATGCTAGTAACCGAGAGGGCTCAATTCTTTTTTATAGAAGAGTATTGCATTATGCTAAGTGGAAACCATACATGTGTGTGTGTGTGTGTCTGTCAGATAGCTGTTTCATCGTATCACGACTCTTTAGTGTGTCTAGACGTATTAAGTGTTTTCACATGTGTATATTACATATAATGTTGTCCAGAAAAATTTAGAAAAATTTAAACTTCTTTCTCATTAGAATTAAAGTTTATAGGCAAAACTTGAGTAGTTGTGCTAATAAAACAAAGCGGAAAAGTATTTATCGAAAGTGTAATTCCGAGAAATAAATAGTTTTACTTAATACAATGATAATGAAGTCCTGCATATTATAGGCCCTTGATCTGTGACCATGACATTAAAAATTAACAAAATTGCAACTCCTGATTTTTCCAAATTTGATGTATGTATCGGACTGATGTTATTCTCGAAATTGACCATAATGTTTATGTAATTAAATGTTTGAAAAGGATTTTTTTTAAATACAGCCGGGTAGTTTTTAATACGAAGTCGATACGTCCTCGACACTAAGTCTGACAGAAGGTTGGCCGTTGTTGCATCTTCTGGCCCTTCTGTCGGTCTGATGTAAAGTTCTGTGCAGTTCTAGGAGGTCCATTCTCCCAGGCTTTACCTTCTCGCACTTTGAGAAGGGGTTAGTTTATTGCTAATCGCCTGAGGCGCCTCTACTGGAGAATGCTGACGAGGTTGCTCAGATATTTTTTTTTTGCAAGCTCAAGTCCTTCCTCTATGGCGCTTTCAATCCTCACCTTCCGACCTTGTGTCACATCTTCCTGCGGTGGGAGAGATAAAAAAACAGCAATTTTGATTTAAATAAATATTTGATTCATAGTAAACAAAAAAATTTGGGAGGTGACGGTGGTTAAATGGATATTGACATGGGCTGAAGACCTGGGTGTTCCAAGTTCGAATCCAGTCGGTTCCACAGTACCACTGTCACTTTGGGATGTTGGCAACCTTCTTGTGGTCCTTCCCGTAAGTACCCGATGTCTTTCCAGAAGGATTCCTAACTAGAAAAACATCGGGGGGGAAACTAATTCCAACATCAGAATCAACTGATTCATACGAAAGTAGAAAAAAATTTAATGTACACAAGCAGACAAGTGAGTAGACAGCATTATTAATATAGATGTTATTGCTATATATTATATACACACGTGGAAGTGACATGGTGTAGGGGTTATAAGCTCTGACTGTGGACTTGGTGTGTCAGATTTGAGTTCTGTTGTGATTATTGCATCACTTTCACTAATACCCATGGAAAGGTATGAATCCATATATCTGCCCCTTCAGCTATGGATTAAATAGTGGGGTAAATGAGATTCTCAAATCTTGGTTGTGCAACTAGTCTAGGAGAAAAGCAAGCTCTGAAATAACAGCATCATTCTCTGCTTATTCTGGTATTGTTTTCAGTCATCCTGGACTTCTCCTTGCCACTGAGCTCAAGCAATGCCGGTTCAGAAGAGTTGTGGTTGCTGAAGATTGTGCAACCTGTGCTTCACTCTCGACTCCCATCGCAGACACCATTACAGAGGGTGTTTGTTGTATCTTGAGACTAAAACTAAGTTTATATATGATTAAAAGAATGTATTAATCGAATATGAATCTTTCTTTCATCTTTGGGTTTAATAGTAGAGTAGTCTGAACTCTCAAGCCTTGGTTGCGCAACTTGTATCGGAGAAGGAAAACTCTGAAATAACGCAAGTCTTTTTCAGATTACCCCAGTAACCAGGGGGTATCTGTTGTCGATTGAGATTAAAAGACTACAAATCCTTTTACTTTTTAATTTTTCTTTTTTTTTTTTGTGCACATTTTAAAACTTTACAGAATAAGAAATATTTTGAGTTAAGACATTTACGAATGTGTCACGTGATCTTTTTTGACATCGAAATTTAAGTTTTCAGATATTACCTGTTTCTTTCACTGGCAGTTTCTATCTGAATTAAAATAGGATATTTTCAACAATGTGGCAAACATAGAAAGGTATTATTTCTCCAAAGAGATCAAGGCTGCAAGGGTTTGTTGGGGAGAAAAGTATGATTTGTTTTGCCATGGAGATTTAGTGTCAATGTGCTTGTTTGATGTAATTATCTTAGCTTTTAATAGATGTGAACCTTGAACATTCTGGAATAGTTTTCATTTTAGGTCTCACACGCCGATTGGCTACTTGGTCTGTGGGCGTTTTGTATCTAACAGATAAAAACAACCCGCAGCCTGAAAACGTAATCGTATGGTAGACAATGATAACATAATTTCAATATTTATTAGAGCCTGTCTCTTTAATGGTTGTTAGCATATAATTGGAATTGGGAACATGACAAAGTATATATCAGTAGCAGTAGTAATAATAATAATGTATAAATCAAGCCTTTGGCAATCGTGGGTTTGCTTAGATATGAGTTAATATTCAATTGCTTTAAAAGCATTAATGAGTTTCAAATGTTTTCATAAGACAATTTACTGTATTATCTAAAATGAGTGTAACTCCCCCCGCCCCCGTTAAAAATGGTGCTAAAAAAAATCCTCGTCAGTGTTTGCACTAATATTCATATTTATATAAAATAATGTCTGAGTCGATGAAGTAAAAAAGAAAGAAGACATCTTAAATGGAAAAGTTTATATAAAAAAATAAACAAATTAGACAGAAAAAAAAAGAAAACGTCTCATTATGGAAATAGATTAAAGGCAGAGGGTTGTCTGACTTATTTGCTTTCTCAATTCCCCTAAATACTTGAAATGGATTCGTTCACTAGTTTTTACTTGCAGACTTTCGTGCTGAACGAATCCATTTCAAGTATTTAGGGGAATTGAGAAAGCAAATAAGTCAGACAACCCTCTGCCTTCAATTTATTTCCATAATGAGACATTTTCGTTTTTTTTTTTTTTTTTTTTTGCGAGGCTCCGATTTGTTCATTGAGTCCTGTAAGATTGTCTTGATGTTTACAGCTCGCGCAATGGTCAAAAATATACCTTAATTTCTCCGTATCACTTGACTATGGCCGAGAGGATAAGACGAAAGAATACAGAGTCAAAGTGAACCAGGTTCGTGCCTCATAACCGTTTGAAATTGTCACTACACTGATCACAGCCAAAAGCTCGAAACGGCGTCATATGTAGGTAAAATATAATTTAATATTATATATATATATATATATATATATATATAACTTCTTTTGTAATATAGTAAGGAAAAATCCCAACAGAGTGCTCGATTAATTGAGAATTAAAATTAAGAGCATAATATTTTTTTTTTTTTTTTTATATATACAGAAAAATTAGTACAACATAAATACCGTCAGTTTCAAGCTCAGAAAGACTTAGCCATCTGGCTCTCTTCAGCTTATGTTGTCATCCTAAGCTGAAGAGAGCCGGATGGCTAAGTCCTTCTGAGCTTGAAACAGACGGTACTTATGTTGTACTAATTTTTCTGTACCAAAAAAAAAATATATATATTTATAATATATATATATATATTAGTTCTTTATTATAGGGTGGAGGATTTTATATACTGAACATTTTTTCAACAAAAGAACACTAATTTTGGAAGTGACAGTGATGCAATGGATACTGGCACAGACTGTCAACTCAGCATGCCGGGTTAGTTCTGTCGGGCTATTACATCACTTTTATTCATACCCTTAGGAAAAGTATAAGTCCTATATGTTTAATAGTAGGGTAGACTAGATTCTTAAATCATAGTAGGTCAATTAATCTAAGTGAAGGAAAACTGTTATAATACTCACAACCAAGTAGGTCGGTCATGTGACACTCATTGTATCCCTTAACAGTCATCCTTTACCTGGTGAAAAGAGTGGTTTGTGTTTTTCAAAAAACATGATCAACTTCCTATCTGTGTAACACATTGCTACAAGATTGCTTCCCTGGTTGTGCGACCACCGTGGTTCAAGATTTGGTGCAGGCCAGGGTGAATGCCATTGCAACAACAAAAAGATTACTTCCCTGGGGTCTACAACATGGTCATCTTCAAATCCAATGTCAATAAACACTTGTCATAGTAAGCTTCATAAGTTGTCAAATTTTATTCCTTTCATTTGATTTTCAATCTTCTCATAGTATTCATCATCATTCAACTGATAATCTATCCATCTCATTAACTCATCCTTGAGTGGCTTTTAGTCTTGATGGCTCATTATTAAAAAAAACAAAACAAGAAACTTCTATTAAAGATGTATCCGTTTATTGACCGTGACCCTTTTTTCTTTAATGTAATGTGTAGGTGTATTGTCTGTGCGGAAGGCTTCTTGGATAGCAAAAGAGATAGTAAATGGCTAATAAATATTCTCTGCTTAATTTTGTAATAAGGTTACACAACTGCTGATTTCATTGTTATCTACTTCTGAAATAGTTGGCTTCAATTTCAGCCAAATTGCCATTGCAAAAATGCATTTTAAAAAAAAACCCAAAAAACCCTGGTAAATAATAGCTGTGTTTTTACAATAAATCTTGGCCATTTTTTTTTTCCTCCCAGGTTTCAGAGCAAATCTCAATCAAACAAAATTTATTTTAATGAAAAAAAAAAGAGCCCAAATTACCTTACCAACATTAGCAAAAAAAAAAAAAAAAAAGAGCCCAAATTACCTTGCCAACATTAGCAAAAAAAAAGAGCCCAAATTACCTTGCCAGCATTAGTTAAAAAAAAAAGAGCCCAAATTACCTTACCAACATTAGCAAAAAAAAAAAAAAAAAGAACCCAAATTACCTTGCCAACATTAGCAAAAAAAAAGAGCCCAAATTACCTTGCCAGCATTAGTTAAAAAAAAAAGAGCCCAAATTACCTTACCAACATTAGCAAAAAAAAAAAAAAAAAAGAGCCCAAATTACCTTGCCAACATTAGCAAAAAAAAAAGAGCCCAAATTACCTTGCCAACATTAACAAAAAAAAAGAGCCCAAATTACCTTGCCAACATTAACAAAAAAAAAGAGCCCAAATTACCTTGCCAACATTAACAAAAAAAAAGAGCCCAAATTACCTTGCCAACATTAGCAAAACAAAAAAGAGCCCAAATTACCTTGCCAACATTAACAAAACAAAACAAAAAAGAGCCCAAATTACTTTCTCAATATTCTACTTAGATTAACCTTTCTCTATGTGGTACATATAATACAGAAATCTTGGAAATCTATAACCTTTTTAGTAGTTTTTGGTTCACTGAATTCCATTTATTGTTTGACTATAATATACGACTATAATCACGTTGACACATCGGTTCCCATAAAATCAAAATTAAGTAGCATTGAAGCTGATCAGTACTGAGATAAATGGCGTTTTGGAAATACCAGGTGCTGTATGTAAAACTATGTTCTATAATGACCTTGCAAGCTGAAGGCAGACTACCAGTCTGCAATTAAAGCTAAAACAACATATTCTTAGCTATTTGTTGTGGTCTGCATCAACCAGATAGTGGCCACGATAACAAATCAATTTCAGTGGTGTTGGCTGAAAAAATCCGACTCTTGCAAAAAGAAAACTCAAGTCAAGTCAGTTTAAAAAAAAATGTGTTTCTGTTTTCCGACTTCACGTGTCTGACAATAAGAATTTTGTGTGTGTATGTGTATGCATACACGCACACAAGTGTAAACATAACAGAAAAAATTATCCTTCACCGGTGTTTGCGCGAATATTCATATAAAATAATGTCTTAATTGGTGAAGTTATATAAAAAAAAGAAATAAGAAAAATTGAAAGAAAATATGTATAAATTAGTATAGAAAGTTAAAAGAAAAAATTTGGAATAGATTTGCTTTCTAAATTCCCATAAATACTTGAAATGGGTTTGTTAGACAGTTTTTTACTCACAGACTTTTTGATGATGACAGAGATATATACATACAAATAAATACAAATTGCTCTTTATTATAGAGTGGAGGATTTGTTGACCAATGATACAGATGGGCGTACCGGAAACTGCACTAGCAAAATTTCTTTCAAAACCAAGACTGTTCAGTATAATGTCATTACCAAACGGTCATGTCTAATGAAACCTTGTAGAAAAAATTGTTCAGATTTTAATAAAATTGCATTTGATCAGCATTTATAATATTAATAAGTGGAATGATTGAAGAAATTAAATTATTTAATGAATAGGGAATAATAAGTCAATTTTTTTTTTTTTTCAAATATCTGAAATTTCTTTCATTAATTTTGGCTAAAAATGTACATAAAACAACTATTTGTGATCTCCAGGAAAACTCTGATATGGCCCCAAAGATGAGTTAAAAATGTTCTCCAAATTCGGAAAAAAATTCACTTATTGTTGGCAAATATCTAAAAAGTACATTCATTATATTTTCACATTTCCCCCTCCCTAGAATCTAACATAAGTTGTGGTTAATGGTTGACATTGTGGTGATTACAGGAGAATCTATTTGTCCCACAAGGTATTATGAAATTCCATTTATTATTTGTTTACAAAATTTGTAATCAATAGTGGTTTACCTGATTCAATTATCTTTGACCTGAGAAAACTGCCCCTCCCCCCTATGACACAGAAAATCCCACCTTTAATTGACAAAAATTGTAACTTTTTTTTCAAATCAAATATTGCATTTAGTTATTTAAAATATTTTTACTTTTTCATTTCTAGTTTTTTTATACCCTCTTAAATTCAGTTAAAGTCAGTCATATTTAACAGAACCATTTCTCTCTCCTTCACTGCAGAATAAACTTAAAAAATATTTTTTTATTTAAGAAAAAAAATGTTTTGTATCATTTCTTAACATTTGAAAAAAAAAATCTTAAAAGAGAAATAGGAATTCAAATAATATATCGTACATGCACATAATCGTACCTTCCAGGCATTTTGGGATTCTCTGGCAATTAACCTATTTTCAGTAGGGAATTTTTCATTAATACTGTTTAAGCTTATTTAAGAGTTGGCTGCTTTATTTAATTAATCAGAAGTGCATTTTGTTCAGGACATTGCTGAGAATGTTTATCTGAATGAACTTAGAAAATTACACATCATTTCAGTTCAAAAATGACCCCCCCAAAAAAAATCGATAAAAATCACAAGTTTAGCCAAAATTTTGTCAGGCTCTTTCTATTTTTTTTATATACAAGATGATACTAGGAAGGGCCTGTGGGCGAGTGGTTATAGCACTTGTCTTTGGGCTGTACGACCCGGGTTCGATCCCACTCACGGCATGCGAATTTTCGGGTCTGAAAACTCCCTCTGTCCACCCAGCAGTAAATGGGTACCTGACTAAAACTCAGGGAGGTTCAAGGCAGCGGAAGGAGAGGGATGGGCTCCACCTTCCATATGCTGTGCCCTAGACACGGTGATTCTTAACAAATCACCATGGGCAGTGTGCGATGTTGGCAACGACACTCGTGCGCGTCCAGGCTATGCGACCTTTACCTTTTTACTATCGTTTTATGACGAAAAATGTCTAGTTAGTCTGCAGTTTTGTACTTTCAATGATAAATTGTCTCATTTTTTTGGTCCCCCCGATTTTATAAATCAGGGGACCTATGTTTTGAGGCATGTCCTTCCGTCCGGAATTTTCTCCGCAACCATCCATTGAATTTCTCTGAAATTTTGCATGAAGTAACTTTGGTCAGGTTAGAAAGTGACATTCTCCGATTTTTGAAAAAAAATCTGGTTAGCCCCCCAGGGGATCAAAAGGCCCCGAAATGGCAAAAAATGACATTTTTTGCCTCATAACTTTTCATTCATTCAATTTCTCTGAAACTTGGCCAAAATGTGGAGGCAATTGTTCCTAGTAGAAAATAAGTATCGCTGACCTTGAAAAAATCTGGTTCGTGCCCCCAGAGGGGGTCAAAGGCCCCCAAAAATGGCAAAAAATGACCCTTTTCTCCCATAACGTTTGATCCATCCATTCAATTTTTGTGAAACTTGGTCAAAATGTAGAGGCAATTGTTCTGGATATAAAATGAGCATCCTTGACCTGAGAAAAATTCTGGTTCGCGCCCCCAGGGGGTCAAAAATGCCCCAAATTGCCCAAATTTATTGCATTTTACACTCGCCACATCGAGTCACATACAGAGGGGAACCACGCACACGCAGCTTGTTTTTTTTGTTGTCTATTCGAAATGGGCCAATGCGTTTATAAAATGATGTTTAATGTTCACCAATGGGCTGGGAGACCAGAATTCAATCCTCATTCAAGTCATACGAAAGACTCAAAAATGGCACTTGATGCCATCTTGCTAGACACTCAGCATTATAAGGTGAGGATAAATGAGGTAATCATCTCAGTGTAGAAGCCAACAAAAAGGGAGCCCTCAGTGTTGCCCTCAGCTAGAGTCAATCTACTTATGACGCATCAGACCCTCTCCATTTTTTAAAAATCTTTGAATGTTTTTTTTAAAAACTTTATTTAATACTGAAATGCAACAAACTATTGTAAATAATTGATACTTTTTTTAAAATTTTTTTTTTTTAAATTTTTCTTTTGCCTACCATACTTCCCGACCCCATCAACTCCTCAACCTCTATCTACTCTAGCTCAGTCCCGGGTGTGACCGTAAACTACATCCGGTGATGAGGTCCGAATTTTGGAAGCTTTGAAGAGAAGAGTCACCACATAGTTACCATTATTCCCATGTATACTCTGACCTGTAATGATACAGAATGATCCTAAATGCCCCCCCCCCCCCAGTGCTACTCATAGCAATTCACACTCCTTTCTGCAATATGTGGTACAAAAAAAACTTCAGTCTATGCCTGACCTGTCCAAATTTCAAAATGTCCAGCAGTACGTTTTATTGCTGTTCAATGTTATGGAGTACCACTTTGGCGATCATGATCGTCTCATCAGTAGGAGATGTGATTTTGAATGGGCCTCGTATTCCCTGGACCTTAACTACCCCGGATTTTTATCCGTGGGGTTATCTTTTTTTCTTTTTTTTTTTTTTTAACGTGGTTTACCCCAAACAAGGCAGGCCGCCACTGTAGACGTAAGGGGCTACTGAGAAGAAAGAAAAGGGGAGAAGGTTGGGGAGGGGGGGGGGGTCAGCCTAAACTGGGATCTGCGCAGCGAGATGTCTGTTTACATTAATTTTAAATTTCTGCATGTCAGTACTGTCGGGGAAACAGGAGGCAGGGAGGGATTTCCAGAGGCCAGCAGCACGAGGAAAGAAGCTATTTGAGTAGAAAGCTCTCCGGCATCTAGGGATATCCACAGTGAATGGATGGGATTTAGTTGATTGTCGAGTTGGTCTAGTGAATTTACGTCAAGGGGATACCAGAGTAGCCAATTCATCGGAGCATAATCCATTGAAGTATTGTTAAAACAAGCACAAGGATGCTACATTGCGGCGATGGGACAGGGACTGGAACTTGGTTGACAGTGAGGGACATATTAGGTTGCTTAAAGATAATGTCTATCAAACCAATCCCCAGATTAATTCTTGAACTGAAGAGGGACATTACAGTTAAAATCAGGACAGTGCCAGTAGAAGAGCGTATTATTGACAATTTTGCATGTCCTATTCAGATATGTTCATCATTGAATGGCGGTAAAGACTGATGGACAGTTATGCTTGACTTGGTGGACAAGTCAAGCATAGACTGAAGTTTATTTGTACCAAATATGGTTGGATTGCAGAAATGATTGTGAATTTTATTAACGATTCTATGAGTGGCATTTATTGAGGGGGGGGGGCGGTGAGTGTTGTACTTGTCATGGTTCCATTTATGGGTTAAACAGAAACTATCGTTTGCAGACTATGTATTTACCAAAACAATGCCTACAAAACAATTTAACCTTTTAAATATTTTATGATATTAAATACTTCTTACCAAAATTACTGAATTTTCGCAGTAAGAAACCGAGAAAAAGTTGATATGCCACAAAAGAGCAATTCAAACATTTCTTATGCCACTAAATTTAGAATATTTATAAGATTTAAGTCAGTACTCTGCATCTTTTTTTTTGGGGGGGGGGAGTAAAGTGTTAGGGGTCAGGTTATATCTAAGATTTTCTTAGGGAATTAGGTGTCTATTTTTGCAGGATTCTGATTTTTTTTTGATTTTTTTATTTTTTTTTTTTAACCAAACAACACTTTTTTCTAATAAAATCTGAATAAAATTTATCAATTGAATCTAAAAAAAAAAAAAGATATTTTGTGTACTGTTTCTTGATATATCCCTCTAGAACTAGTTGATGTACTAACCTTCTATAATAATAATAATAGTTCATTAAAAAAAATACTGGTCCCCCATTACCACACTGGGTTTGCGTCAGAGAGGATATCCGACCTATAAAATTTTTTTCATCAATTAATGAATTGTCTTACTAAGTAAATTTGTCAAACTTGAGATTGTGTTGTACAGTTTGAATGTCGGAAGTTTGCAAGGAAGGTCAGGAGAGATTGTTTGTCCAACACGTGCCAGCATGTAAAACGAATGTTCAACCAAATATGATAAAAGACTTTCTCTAGTTTGTATAAAATGTACTTCGATCATAGTACATTTAAAATCAGAAGAGGTGAAAGTTATTGTGAGATTAACTCAATCTCTTAATAGCTGTTTAAATCGTTGCCATCACTGATTATGACCCCCCCCCCCCCCAACATTTGCACTAATTCACCTCGTTAACATTGATCTATACCATGTTTTCCTTTTTAAGGCTTGTGCTAGTTTACTTAACTTGATGACACATAAACGCCCACTCACATTTTAGAGTTATATTAACTAGGTGAAAAAACTGGTAGTTAAAATGTGATTGAGTAAATTAAATGGAAGCCTATCAGATTGTATATGACAGATGCACAACAGATAAAGTTATTTAAAAAATAAATTATAAAACATTTTGGATTACTTGTCCTATAATAAATTACAATAGAAAAAAAATAAATCTTAAAAAAATATGAAAGTATTTCCAATATATATATTTTATTTATCTCACAAAACATTTTCAAAACAGTCAATTTTCGGGGCAATTTTATTAAAAATGTTTCGTGAGATAAATAAGATCTTGGCCTTTGGAATGTAACAAAATATATGCTCTGTTGTTGCAAGTTGACAATCATCGAGCTTTAAATTGGAAGAGGTTGGTATACATAAAGTATAGAAGGTATATGATAATACATATTTTTGCACTTATCTATCTATCTATATATATATATATATATATATATATATATATTATATAGCTATGGGCAAATAGCGTTGTCAACCCGTACTGCCGAGTATGGTGACTATGGCAAAACCCCTCGATGACAATAAGGTTGACAGAAACCAGGGAGAGGTGCCTCCTCCAGAAATGATCAAAAACCCTGATAGTGATGATATATATATCTTAAATCCATGCTTATCACTTCCTATTTTCTTTCTTGCCCTTCTGCCAACTGCCCCTACTACCTCAACTGTTCTGCATCTACTAACATAAACACCCTTATCCATTCTTTCAATGTGATCAAACCAACAAAGTCTCCTGTTCTACACGCACATCTCTCTATACTATCCAGATGTAATCTTCCTCTGTGGTCATCAGATCCAAGACTCACATTACACATCTATCGTATCATTCTCATATCATTTCTCTCTATGCAACACATATCCTCAACCCTCACTGGCCAGGTTTCACTTCTATACATCACTACACTACATACACATGCTTGATAGGCTTTTCCATTGATTGACAGCATTAACATTCTGCTGGTTAGTAAGGCCAGAAGCTTCCTGAACTTACTCTATCCACTCCTAATTCTTGTAATCACACCAGCGCCACTCTGTGCTGCAATGTTATCATGAAGGTAACAAAACTTCTAGACAATCTCAATAGCCTTATCATCCAAATATACTTTCTCCACATCTGAGTTCTCATACGTCTCCTTTTTCTTTCATATCTGGCACACAAACTGGTTATCATCTGTCAACCTACCTGTAATTCCACTGCACTTTTTGTCTACCTAATGCTTACAGGTACTACAAACTGAGCAGGGGGGGGGGCGTTCCTATTTCTGGGGGCTTTCCAACATTACAACCACTTAAGAGCACTCTCAGACCTTTACTTTCCAGAGTTTTCATCCAACTTCAAAATTTTTTAATCAATTCAATATCTGCTGCACATTAGTGGGCAAAAAGGTTGTCCCTTCTGTAAAGGTTAAAATAAAAAATGTACGATAAATATTAAGATAATTATTTTTTTTAACATTTAATGGAAATTTTTCAACGATATTTCTTTTTTTTCCTTTATTTTCAGTTCTCCAACCTTTTAGGGTCTGTTTATCGCCGTGGAAACCTCGCCTTCACTCCAGATGGTGGCAGTGTTATCAGTCCTGTTGGGAATAGGATCACCGTATTTGATCTGAAAAGGTGAGTTAACCAAGTGTTTTCATATATGGTTATGTGACATTACTCTTTGTTATCTTGGTGATACCATTGGAACACAGGGAGGAGCTGGTGCTTTAGCACTCTTCCTGGGAATCCAACATTCAAACTCGTCGGCTTAACATTCACAGGCCACATGAATTGGAATAAATACATAGAAAATACTACCAAGTTTGCTGCAAAGGTGGGATCCCTTTACTGGGCTAGAAAACTTCTCACACCTGCCAGTATCCTATATCTCTATAAAATCACCATTCACCCATGAAGTATTGTTGTCACATCTGGGTTGATGCACCAACCACTAGTGTCTTCCTCTTGGACAGGATGCAAAAACGTCTCTAACCTAATAGGTTCTACAGTGTCTACCAAGCTCCAGTCCGTGTTCCATTGCTGCAGTGTTGCATCCCTGTGCTTGTTTTGCAAGTACTTACATGGAATGTGCTCCGTGGAACTTACTGCACTTGCACCCCCTAACGTAAAAAGCAGCAAAATCCCACCCCTTCACTGTAGAAGACCCCAGATGCTGGAGAACTTTTTTCTCTAATAGCTTCTTTCCTCAGATTGCTTGCCTTTGGAATTCTCTCCTAGTTTTCCCGACTCTAGGAACATGCAGAAATTTAAATGTGATGTGAACAAACATCTTGCTGCACAACTCCCCACTTAGAATGCCCCTATTAAATTGGTCCCCTAATCACAGTCGCCACTTACATCTCACTGGCAATATGCCTTGTTTGGGGGTGAATAAAAATTAAAAAAAACAAAAAAACATTAATATTTAAAATCAAATTTTATGATATCTAACTTTCACAGAGCTTTTCGTGCCAAATTTTATGCAATTCTAACCAATAGTTTTGGAGCTTATAAGTGTTTATTATCTACTCATTAAGAGTTTTCACATGACTCATCAGTGGTGTACCCTGGAATCTGAGTGCAAGTCTCTCCAGATTTTCAGCACTCTCCGCTTCTTTCGATAACCATTGCAAATCACTTGGTGTTATCGCAACAACGGTTTACCATTGATGACTGGGATCATTGGTTTTTACTGGAATTTAAGTAATAATAACTCTCCCTAAGATTCTAATAGTTTTTGTGCACTTCCAGTGGAGGTTTGGGTAGTGTTTTCCATTCTCCTTGACTCTTCATGACCCTTTGTGAGGTACAAAATTGTTTTATTTTTTTTTTATTATTAGTAGTAAAGGTTAAACATTATGCGTCGCACTAAGCCGTTTGTAATGTTAGATGAGGAATGCTTTCGAGCCGAGCTGATTGTCCGTCGTCTTTTTGTAGATAGAAAATGGCTGACACATAAGCAGTTGGCTCAGTGGGTAGTGGCATCTCTCTCTCTTTCTCTTTTCCATTGTTATTAAGCTGCCATCCTAGACATAGTGAAGATATAGTACAATTTTTTTGTCCTTCTCTTTTATTTGGTTCTTTCATAAAGTAACAAATATAAAATTAACGCCAACAACATTCTTGCCTGATGACGTCATGTTTCTCTTTGATCTTTTGTTTCTCTTACAGTACTTTAGAGTTAGATGCTATGTATGCCCCCCCCCCCCCCAAGTTGGAGTGGGGACCGACAGAGCTTTGAAAAGGGTGTCTGAACCTAATCAGCTCACCTGCTAAAGAGGAAAACTTTTCTCTCTTCATTGTTACATGCCATTTCAGACTCCCTGCTCATAACGTCATATCTAGACACAATGCCTTAATTCTAATTGAATTGTCAATTTTTCTGCTTAACCTATCCTGATGTGGAAAATACGTTTTTAGCATGATTTTTACATACCCACATTCAATATTGTTACAGCAACAATAGTAGTAGTATGCTCATTTTGACACTCGACATCCCAAGGGTTCTACTTGTCAAATTTAGTGCAATTCTGACCAATATTTTTGGAGACTTTGTTGTAGTAGTAGTAGTAGTAGTAGTAGTAGTAGTAAGAGTTTTACTCCGTGACCCATGTAGCATCACAAGTATTTTTTATGCCAAATTTGGTACAATTCTGTTGAGTAGTTTTAGAGCCTATATGTGACCTGAACACTCAATGCTCATCTCCTACTTTGTAAAGTAGGGTATGCTTATATGTAGAGTATTCACTCATAAACTAATTAACAAATCATTATGAATTTTCAAACACAGCTGCTAGGTATAAGGGGTCCAAATATGGGCTATATTTAGTTTAATTTAGTTTCATGAAAACCGAGGGGAAAAAAAAAAAAAAAAAAATGTTGAAGCTTGTTGAGAAAATTTAAATATCTCCGATTTTTGTGAAATTTTAACAATAAATATTAGATATCAATTAATAAATATTCCCCAAATTTCAGTTTCTTTGGAGTATTTTAAAGGGTTTTAAGGGGGTATAATATGAGTACCGGCCATTTGAAAATTCAAATATATCAGATTTGCATTGAATGGAATCCATAATCATGGGACACCAATGAAGCAAGATTCCTTGAATTTCAATTTCTTAAGACCCCTTCAGCTTAAGCTTTAAATTTTTGACATTTTGTAGAATCAAAATCATGTAATGGATTTTGATCAAAATAAGAATAAAGATCATTAAAATAAGATTTAGTATCAATATATCTTGATTTTGATCTTCATAAAAGTTGTGCAAAGTTGTTTGGGAAATGACTTTTACCCGGGACGGGTATTCTTCTCGTCTTATATATAAAAATAACTCCTCCTTCTCCCCTTCCCCCCATATTTGTGATGAACAGCTTTAGATATGAAAAAAAAAGTCTCTTTTGTTAGTCAGATAGGGCAAAGTTTTAAGTTTAATCAACTTCATTGATTTTAATATTTAGTCCTGATCAATATTTTACTTTGTATTAGTGGTATAGGAAGGTGGTGGAGCTTTCATCATCACAGATGTCAACATTGTAATTTATGAAAATGCCTTTATCGATTACAATTCTATGCGCATCTTTACTAAAAGAAGTTAAAAAAACAAATGTTGGGAGTGAGAGAAAGAAAGGGTGATAATTTTGTTAAAACTTTGGATACTTCCATCTTTTTGCTTTTATCCTTTCAAGTTAAAGTGTCAAATACTTTAGCTGGATGTGACTTTATTTGACACAAAGGAATAGTTTTTGGTTGCCTAAAGGAGATGGCAAAGAATTAAAAAAGAATATGGCGAAAGGATAAAAAAAGGAAATTAACTTTATAAGTTCCTCTAAGACTCTACGAGGAACATGTCCAAAGTATTCATTAGCTGTATTCAGGGTTGTGGAATAGGATCGCCCAACACAAATTCAGTGTTTTCAGAATCAGGGTTAAAAATGTGAAGACTCCCACTTCAAAGAGGGGAGGTACGTTATGAAAAATATTTACCACTCCCCCTCACTAAATGGAGGGGTGTGTACATAAACTTGAAAAATATGTGATCCTTTAGGTCATCCATTGAGCTTGGGTTAGTTTGCAAAGCTAGTTAAATTTAAAAAAAATAATGACAAAATCCCAAATTGGTCTTACTGTTTGTTCTCTATCTCTCCAGCTATGGATTAAATAATATTAATACTGTGGTGATATTTCCTATTGTTTGTAATGGACTATTTCAATCTGCTGTTTCAAAGTTATATATTTATAAACAGAATTACAGTAGCAACGATGATAGACTGTATATAAAATAAGAGTTGATGGTGGTAGGGAGTGAAATAACATATATGAAAGAAGCTGAGGGTAATAGACAGAAACAAGTGATGCGTGACTTGGTGAGTAAATTGCAAATTACGGTTAATTAGAACAATTGAAGTGGATTTTTTCCCCAAACATAACCTCAATCCCAAAGCTAAGGAATATTGTAACATGTATTTTGTATGGTTAAAATAGGAAAAAAGCCGGAGACAAACAAACGTTGATTAACTTCGCTTTAGTCTGATAATAAATGTCCAAGACTGGCTTGCTCTCCACACCAGGTTTCATAGGCTCAGAGGAAATAGGATTTAACATCTTTTGATCTTTTTATTATTATTAATTTTTGTCCCTTGAAAAAATATCTGTTACGACACAAAGATGGCTGACTGATCATGCCAGAAGGTAGACAACATGCAACAATTATCTACGATTGTTATTGTTCTGGCATTAAATAACCTAAAAAGGGTCAATATGCTATCAAACAAATTATCGATTTTACCCCTCTCACCACCCTTTATGATGGTGGTGGAGACGACGACTGGTTAATTAATTAAATCTTTCACTTGTTGATTGCCTTATTGTAGCACTACACAGGAGAAAATTATTTGGATCTGGACTAATATGCCGCTGTGTCTAGTAGCAGCTGTCTTGTTGTTGACATGTCTCATAGAACTAGTGACGGTGTGTAGAGTTTATCTGCCTTTTTTTCTTTACAACAGCCATAGTCATAATGTGTGTAGATTGTTTTCTTTTTTCTTAGCAATTTAAAACGACAACGCCATTATTTGCTCAGTGTTTTTTTTTTTCTCGGTATAGCGTCTGTTTTACATGCTCTCATGTGTTGGACTTCCAAACTAACTTATCTCTGACCAGGTCTTTATTTATCTCTCTTTCTGTCAAATCCATTTTTATCAGTTCCTCCTATGTTTACTTGGTCTTTCTCTACCAATTGACCCTGCTACTTCAACATCTACTAACCCAAACAGCCTCATTCATTCTTTCAATGTAATCTTGTACACTTCTCTTTAATCTTCCTCTGAGGTTATCATTATTTTCATATCATTTCTCTCCGTGCAACGCATGTCCTCAACCCTCACTGCCAGGTTTCACTTCCATACATCACTACATTGCGCACACAAGCCTGATATTCTTTTTTGGTCAATGCGGTAACGCTCTGCTGCTTAGTAATGCCAAAAGTTCCTCTCCATCCCCTCTTAACTCTTGCAATCGCACCAGCTCCTGCATGTAGTTTAATGGTATCACTAAGGTAACAAAACTTCTTGACAACCTCAATAGCCTCGCCATCCAAATATACTTTCTCCACATCTGAGTTCTTAATCTATCTCCATTGTCTTACACTTCTTGCACACAAACTGATTATCATATCTTAACCTACCTGTAATTTCACGCCACCTCTTGTAAACCCAATTCTTACAAGTACCAGAAGAAGAAAAATGAGTTACTCCCAACTCGCTTTTCACAAACTGAGCAGGGGAACTTTGGTATAGATAAATAAATAGCTCTTAGCATTATAAGATCACCTTCCTATTACAGTCTCCACCGCTGGCTAATCTAGGCGAAAAGGGAGCAAAGTGCGTAAGTCTTCCCTGCCTCTCTATAGGCAAGCTCCATGCAGTGCCTCCCCGTGACGACACGCGTCAATTGAGTATCTTGCGGACTCAAGCAGAACTACAGGAGACTCGGAGGTGGTCTGCCCCCAGACATGCGGCATGCCAGGCTCATCGCTGTATGGACAAGCCCTGATGCCCATGAACAGACCCCCAACTATGGGTAAATAGTACCACTGCCTTGTGGTTATTCGTTGGTTCATTAAAGGCTAAGGGAGTACCCCCCCCCCCAAAAAAAAAAACGCATTATAATACACCATATTAGCTTTTACAATAATCTGTCCCCATGGGGAAGACTTCTAAAATACATTGGATTGGCACCGTTGTCAAAACTCAAGCGAGTGTCTCTGACGTACCTGCCCCATACACTCCTGACTTCCATGTAATCTAATTTTGATGTGGAAATTTCCCTTTTCTTCTTACTATTACTACATTATTGAACTCCACCCCCCCTTTTTTTTTGTTTAATCATTTTTATTCACTTTGACGCTTTCCTTTTCAGTAATAAATCAGAAACCCTTCCATTTGAGAGTGACTTTAATATTACAACTATTGCTGTATCACCAAATGGCTACACTTTGATTGTAGTTAATGAAGGTCAGTATTAAAATGATTTTGTATTGCATTTTTATTTTATTTATATACTAGAAGAAAAATTTTGTATCGGAGCATAGAATTTTTTTTTGTTTGTCTAATATACTGCCCTCATCTTTGATGCGGCATTCACTCTGGGCAGTTTGAGTCAGCTTCCTCCTACATTTAACTTTTAATCAAATAAATATTGAAAGGGCACAAAAATGTAAAAAGTTGAGTTAATCAACGTTTGTTTCCCTAAGGCTTTTCCCTCTAAAATATTCTGTGGATTGGCAATAAGAAAAAAGAAAAAAATGAACAATGTCAGATTTTTATTTTTCATTGAAAAAGATCTGTGTTGGTTGAATATTTGATTTATTGTATAAAAATAAAGAAAGATCTTGGCATCGATTTGGCTTTTTAAGAAAAAAATGGTATATATATATATATATATATATGTATTATTTCATGTATTCATATGAAATGTTATGAGGTATAATCTTATGTGTCGATTTTCAGTATTTACTTCAACAGTGCTCGATACGTGAGTAGAGCTAGATAGTAAGTTAAAAAATATATTTATACCAATTAAGCTACACAGAGGCTTTCACGTTTCATAGGGAATCGTCAGGAAGCCTCTGTATGCCATAATATATTTTCATAACTTACTATATATATATATATATATATATATATATGCATACATATGCATACACCCCATGGACTAAATTAACCATTTATTTAATGGTATTACCCACACAGTGTCAACAAAAATACATCAATATATGTCTGTGTGGTATGTGCACATTGCAATAATCTTCAAAGCACATATGCTATAATGTTGAGGGTGATAATAAAGAATGAATGAATGGTGAAAATTAGAAAAAAATTGTTAAAGTATAGAAATCGTTATTGAACATAGCAATTGGGGAAATCGCACAGTAAAATATTTTCATAAAAATATTCAGATAATGAGGAGGAGGAGGAAAAACAAAAGTCAATACTTTTGATTGTAGATAAATGATGCATATTTGGATGGGAGTCAAAATGTTTGTCTTTTTTTTTGTCTTTTTATTGTTTGATTTTGCATTTTTTGTAATGTTGCATTTATAAGCAATCTATTAGGTTTTCATTTCTTTTAAATCTTTGAATTAGTTTCAATCTTTCGTGGTCGATTATTATTTATTTTATATATTTTTGACTTCTGTCTACACATATTTTTGCCATTTTCTTCCACTTTTTCCTTGTTCCTTTTTCTTTTTTTCCCCCCTTTTTTTATTTTCTCCTCTTTATTTTCCCTCTTTTTTTCCTTTATTTTCCTTTTTTTCCCGTCTTTTTCTCTTTCCTTTCCCTCTTTTTTCCCTTTCCTTTCCCTCTTTTTTCCCTTTCCTTTCCCTCTTTTTTCCCTTTCCTTTCCCTCTATTTTCCCTTTCCTTTCCCTCTATTTTCCCTTTCCTTTCCCTCTATTTTCCCTTTCCTTTCCCTCTTTTTTCCCCCTTTCCTTTCCCTCTTTTTCCCCCTTTCCTTTCCCTCTTTTTTCCCCTTTCCTTTCCCTCTTTTTTCCCCTTTCCTTTCCCTCTTTTTTCCCCTTTCCTTTCCCTCTTTTTTCCCCTTTCCTTTCCCTCTTTTTTCCCCTTTCCTTTCCCTCTTTTTTCCCCTTTCCTTTCCCTCTTTTTTCCTCTTTCCTTTCCCTCTTTTTTCCTCTTTCCTTTCCCTCTTTTTTCCTCTTTCCTTTCTTTCTCTCTTTTCCTTTCTTTCTCTCTTTTCCTTTCTTTCTCTCTTTTCCTTTCTTTCTCTCTTTTCCTTTCTTTCTCTCTTTTTTTTTCTTTCTCTCTTCCTTTATTTCTCTCTCTTCCTTTATTTCTCTCTCTTCCTTTATTTCTCTTTTCCTTTATTTCTCTTTTCCTTTATTTCTCTTTTCCTTTATTTCTCTTTTCCTTTATTTCTCTCTTTTTTTTTCCTTTTCTTCCCCTCTTTTATTTTACTTTTGTTTCCTTTCGTTTCCCCTTTTTTCTTTTCGTAAGCCCCTCTTTTCCTTTCGTAAGCCCCTCTTTTCCTTTCGTAAGCCCCTCTTTTCCTTTCGTAAGCCCCTCTTTTCCTTTCGTAAGCCCCTCTTTTTTCCTTTCGTAAGCCCCTCTTTTTTCCTTTCGTAAGCCCCTCTTTTTTCCTTTCGTTAGCCTCCTCTTTTCTTTTCGTTAGCCTCCTCTTTTCCTTTCGTTAGCCTCCTCTTTTCCTTTCGTTATCCTCCTCTTTTCCTTTAGTTTCCCCTCCTCTTGTCCTTTAGTTTCCCCTCCTCTTGTCCTTTAGTTTCCCCTCCTCTTGTCCTTTAGTTTCCCCTCCTCTTGTCCTTTAGTTTTCCCTCCTCTTGTCCTTTAGTTTTCCCTCCTCTTGTCCTTTAGTTTTCCCTCCTCTTGTCCTTTAGTTTTCCCTCCTCTTGTCCTTTAGTTTTCCCTCCTCTTGTCCTTTAGTTTTCCCTCCTCTTGTCCTTTAGTTTTCCCTCCTCTTGTCCTTTAGTTTTCCCTCCTCTTGTCCTTTAGTTTTCCCTCCTCTTGTCCTTTAGTTTTCCCTCCTCTTGTCCTTTAGTTTTCCCTCCTCTTGTCCTTTAGTTTTCCCTCCTCTTGTCCTTTAGTTTTCCCTCCTCTTTTCCTTTAGTTTTCCCTCCTCTTTTCTCTTCGTTTCTCCCTCCTCTTTTCTCTTCGTTTCTCTTCGTTTCTCCCTCCTCTTTTCTCTTCGTTTCTCCCTCCTCTTTTCTCTTTGTTTCTCCCTCCTCTTTTCTCTTCCTTTCGTTTCTCCCTCCTCTTTTCTCTTCCTTTCGTTTCTCCCTCCTCTTTTCTCTTCCTTTCGTTTCTCCCTCCTCTTTTCTCTTCGTTTTGTTTCTCCCTATCTTATTCCCCACTTTTTTTCCTTTTCAGTTTTACTTTCATTTTCCCCACCTTCTTTTTGTCACCTATCCCTTTTGTTTCCCCCACATCTTTCAGTTTTCTTTTGCCCCCCCCCCCCAACTCATTTCTTTCTTTCCTTCATTAGGTGTCTGTCAAACATGATTTTCTCTATCTAAAATTTGTTTTCATAAACGATTTAACTATTTTATTTGTGAATCTTAAATTTCTCTACATTTTACATTTCTCGATTTCTATAATAATTCTTTCAAAAATAGAATTTTTACCCTTGCAAAACTCTTCATTTTTGGTTTTTCTTTTAGAGGGAGAAGCTCTTTTGTGCAGCCTTATCAGTCGCACAGTACTCCATCGTTACCATTTCCACGGTAGAATCCGCTGCATCAAATTCAGCCCAGATGGAAAGTATGCATTCTTTACCATTTATTTACAAAATGTTCCTTCAGATATATTTTTATAATTTGGCCTTTTCAAAAATGTAAATATCTTTTGTTTCTTATAATTGTCCTTAAATATTTGATATAAAATAAAAATTAATGTAGAGTTTGTTGTTTACATCTGCGAGAGTTCAAAATCTTGGTCAAATTCTTTATTTGTCAATCTATGCTGATTAAGTTATACAATGTAATAAAATAAAATTACCCAATAGTTTGTGACAAAAAACAAGCAAGGAAAGCTTGTTCAAATTTCATAATGACAGGCCTCCACTTCTGGCACCTTTCCTTGGCTCCTTGTTGTAACGGAGTTCACTCAGCTTGGGTTGAGCCGACTTCTTCCTAGGCCTGCATCATGTCCCGAGCCATTGTGGTTCATGCATAGTTCTCTTGAACAAGGTCGCACAAAATGGTTAACCAATTGTGATTCTACTGTCTAAGATTGACAGCTTGTAAACCTGAGAGCCCAGCCAATACCTTCCTGATGGTTGTCGCCCATGTACTCAACTGCCTACCAATACACTTGTGCCACCTAGGTCCATCGAAGACATAGCTAGCTGCTTGTGCTGTTCAGCGGCGGTATTAAAAAAATATTTTTGTATAAAAACAATATTATATACTTATTCAGCGTTATATTCTTACTCACTGTACAAAAAAGTAGAAAAAATTATCCACTAGAACTTTAATTACAAGTATTTTTACATTCTGCGTATCATAACAGCGATTCGTTCACTAAGCCTCCATCTTCTTTCTTAAGACGGTTTCAAGGGCAGATAATTCGAAATCTTAAGAAGATGGAGGCTTAGTGAACGAATCGCTGTTATGATACGCAGAATGGAAAAGTACTTGTAATTAAAGTTTTAGTAGATAATTTTTTCTACTTTTTTGTACAGTGAGTAAGCATATAACACTGAATAAGTATATAATATTGTTTTTATAAAAAAATAATTTTTTAATACGGCCGCTGAACAGCACAAGCACCCATAGCTGCAACAAGATGAACGGCAGAGACTTTAGATGTTTGCAAAAAACAAAAGTTGTGGCATGGTCAGCCCACCAGCTAGGCGTTCGTTTTTTTTGTTTTTTTTGCTTGTTTGCACCTTTTAGTTTCATTGGCAACTGAATGTGTCACGTTTTTGATTTACCAAACTTGCTTGAAAATACAGTAATCTTCAGCTGGGTTACAAACATTTCAATTATTTTTTAAAATTTTTTATTTATTTATTTTTTCAAATAATAGATATATATTAAAACAGTTTACTGCTTACACATAAATGGATTGCTTATAATACTTTATACTACTACATTTTTTATTTACATAAATAATGTATTAATAGTAAATAATAAATTTCCAACAAAAAGCAATTTAAAAAAAAAACAAAAAAAACCCTACCTTTTAAATCTTCAGTCTGACGCTCACCCAACAGAACTATTTCGGCTGACTATATCTCCTGTAATGCTAAGCATTTAAAACGTGTGCTAACTACTGCTGCTATCTATGCCATTAAAGATGGTGTCAATTTAAATTTTAAAAATCTTTCGAAGCGGATAAATTATTTTTTTTGAAAGGAATTGAATTGAAATAATGTTTTTCTGTTATCAGCATGAACCAATGTTATGCAAAAAAAAAAAAATAGCAAACCCAAATCAAGATTGGTTTTGTAGGAAGAAATATCTATTAATCACAAAGATTTGAGAAACAAACTCACTTTGCTTTTAATATTAGATAATTGAATAATTTATTATGAACTTGACATGTTTTTCTCTCTCTCTTTCTGCTGTCCTCATTATTATTAATATTTTGTATTTTCTCCAGAAAATTTGCCGTTACAAAAGCAGATAAAATTTTGGTGTTTTATGCTCCCCAGAAAGACATGAACTTTAACCCCTTTCAACTGCTAAGGATGTTCTACGGTGCCTATGAAGACAATGTTTGCATTGATTGGACAACAGACTCAAGGTAATTAATAGAACACCAACTCTTTTTCGTAAATCTTCTGATGAATTTTAGGTGAAAGAAAATCTTAGATTATTTTATTTACTAAAAATGAATTAGCTTTTATTAGCAACAAAAAAAAACTCTAGTGGCTATTAATCTAGCTCTAAGTAATTTTTTACATGTATAAATTACATTACATATCTTTAATATGAATATATTGTCATTCTAAAAACTAAGTTTTCACTTAAATTACCTCCCTTGAAAATTAATCCACATAATATTTTAAGAAGGATTTTGGTAATTTATCCTGTTTATATTATTTTATTACTGTTAATATTGATCAAACTTTTGCATATATATAGAAAATAGGATAATAAAGTTAAAATAACAGCAAATATGAATTTATTATAAACTGTAAAAACTTTTGTATTATTGATTTAAATAAGTCAGCCATTTTGATGGTTATATAGGTGTGTGATAAATTAAAGATTTTGTATTTATTCATTTACATTTGTTAACATTTTTCTCGAATTTCTTTAAATAAATATTGTATTGTAATGTCTTCACATGTAGCACTAACTGTTTATGATACAATGTCTTGACATGTAGCACTAACTCTCATTTGAATTCTAATGAATTTTTTCCTTACTCTAACCCAATGTGGAAAAATACCGCTTTTAACATAATTTTTACACACTCACATTTTAATATTGCTACAAATCATCATCAGCATAATTTCTTTGTCTCTAATTTCAGAGCCATTTGCACGGGTTCCAAAGATATGTCTGTTCGAGTCTATGGCGTTGAAAGGTTTAAAAACCTTATTGTCTACACTCTTACTGGACATGGAGATGCTGTCGTCGGAACCTTCTTCCTAAAGAATTCTTTAGATGTATCCTTTTTTTCTCTGTTGCATACTCATACGACCAAAGTGTAGTATCTGTTCCGATGGATACTGCACCCCATAGACTGGTATTGTCTTGGCCTCCGGGCCTTGATTTATGCTGGTCTATGGGTCTGTCCTGTGCAGTTCTAGGAGGTCCACCCTCCCAGGCTTCGCCTCCCCTCTTTGAGGAGGAGTAAGTTTATTGCTTACTGCCTGAGGCGCCTCTACCGGGGAATGCCGACGGGGCTTCCCAGGCAATTTTTAAACCCCACTTTCCCGACCCGACCTTGGGTCACATCTTACTTGTGGGAGTAAGATAAAAACTGGCCTTGTGCCTAACTCCTGGAGAGGAGTAAATCAATACTCATACGACCACCCCCCTTAAAATTCTTAATTTCTTACATTTCAGTATTTTCAAAAATTAATGTTTAATCAAATTTACTCATTCAGTAGAAGTCTGAACATGATATGTCAAGGCCCACAGTTTCCACGAATAACCATTTCAACTCGTATATAAAGAAAAAAAAACAGTTTATATATAAATCTGACAAAATGTGGAAGATATATCGGAGGGTATGTATACCAAAACAATCAAATCAACTCATGCGGATAGCTTACTATTTTGACTTGATTATTCGTAAAGACGATGCCAGAATGAGTTAAAACTTAAAATAATACAGATTTTCTCACTTCGCGCTATCATACTTCAGTAATTTCAAACATGTCTACATTTTTGTATACTTTTATCCTTTCCCCTCCTTCCTCTGATTTATTATGAAGAATATCAGCAAATAACATACGACATAACATTCGTTTGTCGTAGTTACCTATTTTCTGCCCGGATTACAAGTTAGCAACTTTTGCACTTTCCCATGACAATATTCAATGGTAGAGGAAAGATGGATATTCATCATAGTAGCGGTTGCTTGCTTTACATATAAGCGTTCATCAGGCGCTGCTTCACACAAGCAAATATCAGTTCTTACCAGTTAGTTTCTATAGAAACTGAGTTTCGCATAGTTGTTGCATCACAAGAGAAAGTCGCTTAGTACATGGATCAGTTTCCATAAAAGTTATAAAATAATATGAATGTTTCAATGTTCTGTCTTAATTTCTATTTATTTTTTATTTTAATTTAAATTTTATTTAGCTTTTATTTCTCCAAATACAGAGCCAGTTTTTGTGCAAAATATTTGCTTACTCTTACTTGTCATTAAATGCTCAGCTTCTTAAAAATAGTACTTTGGAAAATTACTTTACAAATACTTTTATACTGACAAAATAGTACCTTCCTTCCAGTGTTTGTGTATAGACACCATTATTTACAACCCCCCCCCTCTAAATAAAAAAATACAATTAAATTCTCAACTCTACATAAGTACGTTGCTGCAAGGATCCTCTTTCTTAGTTGTGAAATAATGAATATTTAAATGTACATTAGTATTTATAAATTAAAAAATTAAAGAACACTATAATTAATAATTATAGATAGTAAAAATACTTATATGGAATTCAGAGGTGGAAGCCGGAATTTCTCTGGTTCTTCAATTGCACAGGTCCCGCTAGTAATATATATCTATATTTTATTCATAAGTAAAGGTTAATTCTTTGTTCAGTAGTGTTACATCGCAGAAAATAGATAATTTTTTGTGTTATAAGAATTTATTTACTTTCAATAACGGATACATTTACGTAATATTTTCATCATCATATTCAGTATATCGTCTGTTTTACATGCTGACATGTGTTGGGGTGTTTTTAGAAATTGACTTTCAAACTGACCTATCTCTGGCCAGGTTTTTATTTACTCTTCTTTTTCTGAAGTCAATTTTTATCACTTCCCATGTTTTTTTTAGCCTCGCCCCTATGAACTGAACCTGCTACCTCAACTGTTCTACATCTACTAACCCAAGAACTTTCATCCATTATTTTAACATGACTATACCAATGAAGTCTCCTGTTCTGCACACATTTCCCTATACTGTCCAGATTTAATCTTCCTTTGAGGTATTTTTTTTTTTTTCTTTTTTTTTTTTTTTAAATGAACTCTGGGTTTTTATTTACTGTTTTTCAATGGAGTTTCTGTTTATTGACCTTAATGTAAGTTCAGTTGTATAGCGTAGCAGCGAATGGTGTGCTTAATTTATGGCGCTGTGATACACAATTGGATGGTTTGGAGCCATTCAATAAGAAAAGGGAATTTGATGAAACTGAAATGGAAGAGGATGAAGGAGAAGGTGGTGAAGAGTCCAGTAAAAAATCTCGTCTTGAAGGCAAGTTATCTTGTATTAAATTGATGTAATCACAATATCTTTCTTTATAAAGTAGGTATGTTGATATATTTGTATAGGATCGACTCCTAAACTAAATAACCGATTATGAATTTTAAAACACATATGGTATAAAGGGGGGGGTCGAAATATGTGTTATATTTAGTTTTCTTCAAAGGGGCTAAAAAAGGAGTGAAAGCTTTGTTAAAATTCAGATACCTCTGATTTTTGTGAAATTTTAATACATTTAGAAATCAATTAATAAATATTCTCCCAAATTTTAGTTTTTAAAAAAATATTTTAAAGGGTTTTTAGGATGCGTAATATAGGGCACATTGTCCCATTTGAAAATTCAAATATATCAGATTTGCATTGAATTGGATACCAATGGAGCAAGATTCCCTGAATCTCAATTTCTTAAGCTTAATCCTTAACTTTGAGACATTTTCTAGAATAAAAATCATGTTATAACAATTCTAGAATAAGGTTTAGAAGCATTATATTCTGATTTTAATCTTCGTAAGAGGAATAAAAATGGTTCAAAATTGTTCTGGACAGGTATTTTTCTAGTTATCCAATATACCAATATACTTATTTACAGCCTTATCAAATACCAATATACTTATTTACAGCCTTATCAAATACCAATATACTTATTTACAGCCTTATCAAATACCAATATACTTATTTACAGCCTTATCAAATACCAATATACTTATTTACAGCCTTATCAAATACGAATATACTTATTTAAAGCCTTATCAAATACTGATATACTTATTTACAGCCTTATCAAATACCAATATACTTATTTACAGCCTTATCAAATACCAATATACTTATTTACAGCCTTATCAAATACCAATATACTTATTTACAGCCTTATTAAATACCAATATACTTATTTACAGCCTTATCAAATACCAATATACTTATTTACAGCCTTATCAAATACCAATATACTTATTTACAGCCTTATCAAATACCAATATACTTATTTACAGCTTTATTAAATACCGATATACTTATTTACAGCCTTATCAAATACCAATATACTTATTTACAGCCTAATCAAATACCAATATACTTATTTACAGCCTTATCAAATACCAATATACTTATTTACAGCCTTATCAAATACCAATATACTTATTTACAGCCTTATCAAATACCAATATACTTATTTACAGCCTTATTAAATACTAATATACTTATTTACAGCCTTATTAAATACCAATATACTTATTTACAGCCTTATCAAATACCAATATACTTATTTACAGCCTTATTAAACACCGATATACTTATTTACAACCTTATTAAATACCGATATACTTATTTACAACCTTATCAAATACCAATATACTTATTTACAACCTTATCAAATACCAATATACTTATTTACAGCCTTATTAAATACCAATATACTTATTTACAGCCTTATTAAATACCAATATACTTATTTACCAGCAATACTTCAAGCAAATTACCATACCCATTTTTTTTTTTCCAATAAGAAAGAGAAAATGGTAGGTAAGCAACCGTGGAATTTCTACTAGGTCGTCCTGCTAGTAGATGTAGGTGTCTCAGTATAAACGTGACTCATTTGGTCAATATTAATGATATTCATTGTCATATCATAACGTCTGTCTTACATGTCCTTTTTTCATGGTTGAAAGAAAGTAGAATAACGTTTCAAAATCATTAAAGGAAATAGCATTATCATTAATATTTGCAGAGTTATTAACCTTCAAATGGGTGTGGTTCAGTGATGGAGAACACTCCTGTCTATAAGGTCACGTCAACAGCAAGAACTCTGTTCTGGGGATTTAAAGACCTAGATAAAATCTTTGAGAGGCCACTACACCCTGTGAAATGCACTATGTGAGTCGCCATCTTGAGACAGCATAAGAGATCGTTTTGGTTTGAGAATGATGTTGGGGGGGGGGGACAGTAACAATCAATAAAAAGAGCATTACATTGTGGTGCTTAACATGAGTTTTGAGTCGTGTAAATATGTAATTTCTGAAATTCAGGTGTGCAAATTTGGGTCAGTCTTGTCTCCCACAAGGTTATTCACTATATTGCAACTCTTTTAGGCGTAACATTATTTAGTACTTTACTTTCACGACAACATGAAAATATTTAAAGAAATGTATAAACTTTGTTATGTACTTACGTGTTAGCTGAAAATAAGATTGTACAGAAAAAATTACACAAATTCATCCAGTATTTATTAAATTATAAGAAAAAGAAGAAAAAAACACGATCTTATGTGCAGACATTTATACTTATTAGGCAAGGGAGATAACTCATTTTGTTTTTAGGAAAACTTAAAATGGTGATCGATAAATAAAATCGTTTTTTTTTTTTTAAATTTAATAAATATTAGATAAATTTACATAATTTTTGGTGTACAGTCTTCTTTTCAGCTATCACGTAAGTACATAACAAAGTTTATACTTTTCTTTGGCTATTTTTTTTTTTTTAAGAGAGGCCTAACATGTGAAAGTAAAGAAGCACCCCTTATTTTGTTTTCTGTTTTTTGTCACAGTTTATGAAATTTATATTAAAAAGTTTGGCACCTTTAAGCTCCATAAGTACACAACAGAATTGCACAACATTTGGCATGAAGCATCCTTGGTTACAGAGCTTTGCTGGACCATCCAATTTCATGATAATTTATCAACACACCTAATATACTAATTACACACCTGCCCTGTTTATAAAGTGAATAAATGAAATTAATGAATGAAGTGAAAATCATATATGAATGATTAAGTAAAATAGATCCGTGTTTACGTTTAATACCACAGCTGACACTTGAATTTTCTTGTGAAAATAAATGTTGGATTAAATTTAAGCAAAATAATATATCATCTCAAAATAAAGGGAGACTAACACTAGCAGATACAGTGTAAACAAATTGATGGCGCGTTACACACAGAACCATCTGTAAACTAGTCTAGTCGCAACAGGATTATAAAGTTCCCTCTTGTGATTTTGTCCACAATAAAACAGGAGAGTAAAAAATGGACCGTGGGTTTATTTTTGGCAGGCTCGTAATTCCCACTTCCCTTATTTTGTTCTTTTAGTCCTCACATTCCATGAGCAATGTTTCTGACAAAGGGGGATACATTGCTGTTTTCTGGGTCGGAATCTATCCATCTAACACTTATCGTTGGCTTGTTTTTGATCTTGAAGTAGTAGTATTTTTTTTTTTTTTTTTTTTTTTCCAAGTAGCTTCATGCGATTTCCAATAAAAAAAAAATATCCTCCATTTTGATATTGTTTTTTTTTTTTTTTTTTTTTCTTTTTCCAGAAATAATTTGTTGAGAGTAGAAAGTGAACCTTGGGTTTACTTTCGACATCCTTGTAACTCTCGCTTCCCTTATTTTGTCTTTTAGTCCTCACATTTCATGAGCAATGTTTCTGACAAAGCGGGAAGCATTGGTGTTTTCTGGGTCGGAATCTATCCATCTAACACTTATCGTTGACTAGTTTTTGATCTTGAAGTAGTATTTTTTTTTTTTTTTTTTTTTTTCAAGTGGCTTCATGCGATTTCCAATAAAAAAATAAAAAAAATATCCTCCATTCTGATATTCTTTTTTTCTTCTTTCTTTTTCAGAATCCAAGGCACGACGCAACCAAGATGAAGAAGTAGAAGCAATGAAAAACAAAGTTTTGTATAAAAAGTCTGGCAGGTAAGAAATATTTTATGCCTCCTTTATTTATCTTATCTGCTAATATGGAATAAATTCACAAAATTTGAATTTAACATTTTTTGGAGAAAATAAAACCTTACATGAAATTCCATGAAAAATGCCAGTATACTGAAATCATATGCCCTTAATAGGGTTGAGATGAAAATTAATATACACTAAATGTACAAAAGCAAGGAAATTTCCAAATTTTTACACTTTTATTGTCATTAAGGGTATGACTACATATCCAGTAAACCATTTCATTATCACATCACTACAGTATAAATCTCTATGCATGAGTGGATGAAGTGTGTGAGGTGCGCTGAAGAAAAATTCCTACCAGTAAAATACATAGCCCTGTTGTGCTCGCATACCCTTAATGACAATAAAAGTGTAAAAATTTGGAAATTTCTTTGCTTTTGTACATTTAGTGTATATGAATTTTCATCTCAACCCTATTAAGGGCATATGATTTCAGTATACTGGCATTTTTCATGGAATGTCACTACTTTTGTAAAGGCTATGCCTCAATACAATGCCTTCTCATAAAGTTTTTTTGAATTTTCTGGAAAACTAAGGTATATGGTAAACTGAAATTAAAATGCCATCAATTAGACCCTAGAACCTCTATCTCTGCCAAAAATGAGCTGAATCCATCAAATAGTTGATGAGATACAGGGTGGCACATACGTACGTACGTACGTACGTACATACACACAGATAACATGATTTCATGATTGAACTTTCTGGATCTCTGGGTTGCCTTGACTAATGATGCCGAAATTTTTGGAGTTATGATTGATCAAAGAAATGAGATTTCCAGCATAGGCCATTCTTGAAGTCTATTAAGGGATGGAGTGCTCTCGCGCCTCCCTTGATTACATGACATAAAAATGAGATTTTTCTCCTCCATGATCAAGTGCAGGGGTTCCCAACCTTTCTTTATACCCCCTAACCCACACACTATTAGAAAACTTGTAATATATTCTTGCACCTCCCACATAAGTAATACCTGGTTTGAAGATAAACAAAGCAAGTATATACTCGATTTGAGCAACACATTTATTTAATCTAATTTTTGAAGTATGTGAACATTAAAAAATAAGAAACTGATATAACCAGAATCAATATTGATTTTATAGGAAGAAACTATCGATAACAAAGAAACAATAAATAGACTGACTTTATATATTAGAAGATAAAAAATATCAATGGTGTGGACGAAGAAAACAATGTCAATTATCTCCCTTTTTTCTTTCTTTTCTATAATTCTCCTATTTAAAAAAAAAAATTTGTGTGTATCCCAGTTTTTACTTATTTGAAAGATAGATTTGATTAAAAATTTTACTCCTTTTTATTTTTACAGATACAATTTGAAAAAATCCCGAGAGAAGACAAATGAAATTGTCGTAAAACGTCTAACCAGTGCCGTGTATAATAAAGAAACCAAAGTGATGGTCACTGGCTTTGAAGATGGATGCTTCTTCATTCATGAAATGCCACATTGTAATCTTATTCATTCATTAAGGTAAGAAAAAGAAGAAAAGGCAGTCCAGTTTATCTATTTAATGGCATCATAATTTTGTACTTTCTGCTATTGGTAAATTGGTTAGCTCGTTTGTGAGTTCAAACCTCACCTGGAGCATAATAATTTTTACTCTGATTTTCTCCCATAATGAACTTTGGCATTTCAAATTACAATATTAAACAGATGGTTTAGTTTTATTTCAATGTTTTCTGTAATCTACATAATTAATGGAAATTAGGACCCGGAGCAGTCTTGTGTGAATATATATATATATATATATATATATATATATATATTATACACACGTCGTTGAAGAGCACAGTTTTCTTTCTTCGCTATCTTTCTTGTTAATTTCTCGACACGGAGAGCGATTCGTCGGTTTTCTGGTGTTAATTGATGAAGTATGGCACCTAACGTATCGTGGGCCATTCCTCGAGCGCTTTTGGTCTCGCGACCGTCTTCAGGAGGCTGTGTCTTATTAGTGAGAGCCGTATTTAGTTTTATTATTAGTTATATATCTATTAATTTACATATTTGTATATATATCTTCGTTTATTTATTATTTCTTTATTTTATATATATATATATTTATTTATATATATATATATATATATATATATATATATGGGTCTATTCCTTGGGAGATAGAACACTCTTTAGAATCACAGTACCTGTGTTTACATAATACAAGATGTATTTCTCTCACATTGAGAAGCGTAATCGCTGTGTTGGCCAAATGATTACAAGATCATTGTTCATAATACATGGATCCGGAGTTCGAATTGTTTGACCGGCGACACGGTTACATAATTCCATACTGACGAGCGTAAAATCAAAAACGCGAATCATATATATGTCTATGTATATAAAAATATTTATTTATTAATAATAATTATATATAGGAGTGAAAAAAAAAACAACAAAATATTTAATTTCAAAACTAAACATATTTATTTTCAAATTTTCTTTATATATTCAACAAAGCATTTTTTAGTCCCTTTAGCTTACAAAAATTTTTCTCATCTTTGAAATAATAAAAAGGTAGTTTCAAATATTTTTTGGAAATTTTAAGTTTTAAAGGAACTAAAAAAATCTTCAATAATATATATATATATATATATATATATATATATATATATACACACACACATTCACTTTTATATACCCTATATTAATGCTGCATTACCAATATTGAGCATCTATTATCGTATTAGGAACTTGAACGATATCCTTTGATACCATCCTAGAAGATATCTTTGAAATAATATATTTAAAAAGATTTTATAATGTTATAACAAAATATTTAAAATAATTTTTTTTTTAATATTATTTAATGTTTGTGTTAACCTGTATATTTCAGATGTTTCTCAATATAGACAAGTTTGCATGCAGCACTTAAGCCAGAAGTAATAAGCTTGGTTAAATGTTCAAAGGATGAAAGTCATTAAATATTCTGAAATGCCAATTAAGATCTTTTTAGAATCACTTGTGAAGGAATTAAAATAAAGTTTGCTGGAATTTTAGGAAAATTAATAAATCTTTATATGTTTTTTGAGCTTTATTCATCTTTTTGGTATTTTTTTTTCTTTCTTCTGTTCAGTATTTCCGATCACATTATTGGTTCAGTTGAATTCAATAAAACTGGTGACTGGATTGCGATGGGATGTTGTGGTCTGGGCCAGCTTTTAGTCTGGGAATGGCAGAGTGAGACTTACATTTTGAAACAACAAGGTCACTTCAATAACATGACGTGTCTCGAGTATTCTCCTGATGGACATTATCTAGTGACGGGCGGAGATGATGCAAAGGTTGGTAATGAATCTTCCAGAATATTACATTTCCATATTACTATCGTATCCTTATGTTTTTTTGTTTTTTTTAATTCATTCTTTTTTCCTTTCATCTTTAAAAATGATTAGTTTTACTTAAAACTCTGCTATGCTATAAAGATCTGTTTATTAGACAATGCTTTCAAATCATCTTCGGTCTAACGTCCGTTTTACATGCTAGCATATGTTGAAAGGCTTTTAGAAATTGACTTCCAAACTAAGCTATCTCTGACCAAACTACATAACTTCCAAACAAAATCTGTTGCATTTTAAGTTATTTCCTCAGTTGAGGCAAGATTTTTTTTAAAAGACGAATGCCCTTCCTGACATCACCCCAGTGAGGTGATGGGAACCAATGCTTTTATCGAAATACCATCTCTAGGTGATTGTCTATTAAGGTTAAAGAGCGCTTCGCCTGCTCTTTCAAATGTTAATTTTATTTTTATCAGATAAATTATGTTTTGGAATTTCTGAGATGAGAATTGATAATTTGACTGGTATTCATATCTTGATGGCTATATTCACAACAGATCGTATGACGTAACCTCCGACCATTTTTTAGATGTATCTTTTCAAATTTTGAAACCTTCTAGTTAAACATGGGAACCATTATGCAAAAAAAAAATATATATATATATAGTAATTCTATGGTTTTGCTTTTTATGCTAATCAGATGCCCGTTGGCTGTTGCTGCTGATTTTCTAATGCCTGTTAACATCGGGTAATCTGTGTCCATCAGCATAAACAATCGATGCATTCGTTGATCTTTTTGCTTTTTCATTATTTTGTTTTCTTTGTTCGATGGCGAGTTTTATTTAACTCTTAAATATTTATTCATTTATTTAAAAAAACTTTTGTTCACCCTAAACAAGGCATATTTCCACTGAATCGTGAGAGACTACTGTGATATGGGCCAGATTTGGGGGGTGGGGCAGCAAGATGTTTGTTCACATTACATTTAAATTTCTGCATGTTGATATGGTCAGGGGAGCAGGGAGGGAATTCTAAAAGTAAGCAGTCCAAGAAAAAAAGAAGCTATTAGAATAGACAATCTTCTGGCATCTTGGGACCTTTGCATTGAAGGGATGTGATTTTGTTACTACTCTTGTGAGTCGGGGGGTATTTACTTTAAGGGGGTACAAGGACAGAAAGTTCATTGGAGCACAACCCGTGGAAGTACTTGTAAAACAAGCGCAGAGATGCAACGATGCGACAAGGGTTGGAGATTGGCAGACACTGCAGGACCTATTAGATTAGAAATTCATTTTTGCACCCTGTCTAAGAGAAAGAGGTTTTAGGGTTAGTGCATCAGCCCAGATGTGGCTACAATACTCCATGCACAGGCGAATGGTGGCTTTCTCGAAATATAAAGTACTTACCGGTGTTAGTTTTCTAGCCTGGTATAAGGAGTATACCTTCTTTGCGGCAGATTTGGCAACATCTTCTATGCACTTATTCCAATTCATGTTATCTTAAAATGTCAGACTCTTGGGAAGGGTGCTATCGGTCATGACAATCGGTAGTCAGAAAGGTTTTTTTTATAGTTCTTTAAAGAAAAAGAGCTTTGTCTTGGTAGCATTAAATATGACCATCCGTTTTTGGCTCCATTCTACTACAGATTAAAGGTTATTTTCCAAGAATTCGACAATTGTCTTGCTTATGTGGACATTCGATATGCTGTCATGCCAGGAATAGAGCGTGGTGTCCTTAGCAAATACATCCATCTCTGGCGTGATTTTATTGGAGAGATCGTTAAAACGGATTTAATCACAACTTTCAGAATCGTAAAGATTATATGGAATTTGAATGTGGACCTAAGAAGATATTTGCACAAAATATTTAAGCTCGGATTTCTTGATTTAGAAAAAAAAAAAAAAAAAAAAAAAAAAAAAAAATTATTTTTTTTAATTCTTCATCTTTCGGAATTAAATAATTTGTTGAGAAATTTACTTGTCATTGTGATTTTGTTTACATTGTTTATTCTTCTCACTTGTATGGCAGAAAAAGTTTAATAGTAAAAAATTACTATTTAAAAATATTAACTTGACGTATCAAAAAGTAAACAATTTTTTATTTTTATTTTTAAAAATTTTTTTATACTGAAGGGGACATTTTGATTTTCGCTCTATCTCTCTTTTTCTCTCTACAGCTACGGGTTGAATAGAATAGTATTTCTACCTTTCATGATTTTCCGTTTTGTTTATGGTGGATTATTCCAATATTTTTATTCTTTCTTTATTACATTCGACAGAGAATGTGAGCCAAAAAGTGACAGACGGGAGAAATGATAAACAGCATATGAAATAAGAGCGAGACAGTCAAACAGCATAGGATGAAAGTGATAGATACAAAGGTAGAAAGAGATAGGTCACTTGATCAGTTAAATGCAAATTATAGATAAGTAGACAAATTAAAATGGAAGTTTTTTCTTTCAAACATGAAAACATGACTCCATCTTGAACCTACAGAATTTTTTAGCATGTATTTTGTGTGATTAAAATATATAGGAAAAAAGCCTTAGGGAAAGAAAAATTTATTAACTCAGCTTTAGTATAATAATAAATATATATATTATAAATATTGACCTATATTAAAATTGAAAATAGAAGCCTTTATCAAGGCAAGATTTATTTATATATATATTTTTTTACTTTTATCTTATTAATTTTGGAATAAAATTCCATCAAAGTTGACCAGAAATGTCATTTTTCAAAAAATATACAAACTTTCTTTTTTTTTCTTCTTTTATATAACGACCTTGTAATGGGTGTTATCCTCCGTGTTTTCTTGGTGCTTATGAATTCAAATTCTGGTTGTCAAACGAAGACACATGAGCATGCTGGTATTTTAGAAAGATAGGTCGTTCATTTTAAAGCATTGGTGGGTCAGAAGTATTCAAATTTAAAAAAAAAAAAAAAAAAAAAAATCTTGCATTGATAAAGGCTTCTATTTACAATTTTAATAATTTTGACCGACAACTGCTTTAAAATGAACGACCTATCTTTCTATTGACCTATATATTTACGGTGCATACAGAAAAATAAATATAACGAAAATTTTAGACTTCATCAAGGAAGTTGGACGGTTCCAAAAAATCTGATTGCAAGTTCTTCATTTTACTTTTCATTGTCTCTCAAGACAATGTGAAAAAATTGAATTGTATTTGACAAACTTTATTCGGCATTGCATAACCCATAGTTGGTTGCTATGCCGTAAAACAAACCAAACCAAACCAAACCAGAAAAATAAGAGAAAAAAAATTAATGGTTAAAAATTAGTTTTAAAAAAGTTATATATTTATCATTTGATTTTAACCGTGTCATATTCAATATTTTGATTTTCTGTAGATTATGTACATCTGGTAGAATTGTAATTTGTCTAAAAATGAATGTTCCAATAGATGTCTTCCAATCTCAGAGATTGAGAACCTCTGAATTAGAATTTGAAGAAAAGCATCATTTAGGGTCAAGATATTTTGACTTAATAACTTAAAAAAAATTTTATTTTTTATTTTAGGTAAAAGTTTGGAATACAAGCAATGGATTTTGCTTTGTGACATTCAGTGAACACACGGCAGGAATTACAGGTGTGACATTTAATCAGCGTGGTCAAGTAATTCTTTCCTGTTCTCTTGATGGTACTGTACGGGCATATGATCTAAATCGGTAAACTCTTTTTCTTCATAAAAAGAAATGCATGCAAATTTCCTGATCTGTTTCTTTGCTTATTTAGTCAAGATGACAAACATGTATGTTTTTACGTATTTATTTATTGGTCCCCCGATTTATAAAATCGGGGGACTTATGTTTTGAGGCATGTCCGTCCGTCCGGCCGGATTTTTCTCCACAACCATCCATTGAATTTCTCTGAAATTTTGCATGAAGTTGTAACTTTGGTCAGGTTAGAAAGTGACATTCTCCGATTTTTGAAAAAAAAATCTGGTTAGCTCCCCAGGGGGTCATCCATTCAATTTCTCTGAAACTTGGCCAAAATGTGGAGGCAATTGTTCCTAATAGAAAATAAGTATCGCTGACCTTGGAAAAAATCTGGTTCATGCCCCCAGGGGGTCAAAAGCCCCCAAAATGACAAAAGAATGACCCTTTTCTCCCATAACGTTTGATCCAACCATTTAATTTTTCTGAAACGTGGCCAAAATGTAGAGGCAATTGTTCTGGATATAAAATGAACATCCTTGACCTCAGAAAAATTCTGGTTCGCGCCCCTAGGGGGTCAAAAATGCCCCAAATTGCCCAAATTTATTGCATTTTACACTCACCACATCGAGTCACATGCAGAGGGGGACCACGCACGCGCGGCTTGTTAAAGTTGGATCAACACTTTACCTTCGTCTCCAGACCAAAAATTTAACTTTTTCTTGAGTATCATACATAACACATCTGGCACGACTTAAATAAGCGTTTGTACCAGTTGGGGATACATCCTCGACAATCAGTCCGGCAGTGATTTTGTTGCTGTCGGGTTGAGGTTCTGTTCAGTCCTAGGAGATCCACCTTCCCAGGCTTTACCTTCTCTGGGAATGGGTTAGTTTATTGCTAATTACCTGAAGCGCCTCTACCGGGGAATGCCAACGGGGCCCGCTTAGGCATTCTTGTAGGCCAGAGTGTGTTTATCCTAGTGTGCTGGTTTTTCAAAATCACACCTCTTCCCTTGTCTAACCTGGAGAGTAGGTCAATAAAATACATAGCACATCACTCAATAAGTCCCGTGTCTGACATATAGATGCCACCATTAATAAATAAAAATCTATATAAGTTTTATAAAGTACTAACCTTCAAATGGCACAGGTCAAAATTTAAGCACAATCGGATTATTAGTTTACAAATTACTGTTATTTAAGTGAAGCTACTGTTACAAATTTTCAAAACAATGGACAATTCTGAATTTTGTATGTTGATATAGTATTGCTTTCTGATGGATAAAAATACTGTTCAAGCAAAACAATAGCTTCATAAGCGTTATTCTGACTCTGCTTTGTCGGAAACAATGGTTAGGAGGTGGTATGCTGACTTTAAACGTGGTCATACAGATGCAAATGATGCTGAATGCTCAGGTCGCCCAAATTTGGCAATTGCCCCGGAAAACATAAAAAAATGTCTACAAACTTGTTTTGGCCGATCGTAAATTGAAGTTACATGATATAGCAGAAGAGTTGAAGACATCAGATGGAAGTTTATTTACCATTATACATAAACATGTCAATGAGAAAGCGGCGTTCAATATGGCTGCCATGTTTTGTTACAGTCGATCAAAAGCAATGCGTCGATAGTTTAGAGCATTGTTTGCAACTGTTTAAACGCAACAAAAATGAGTTTTTGCATAAATATGCAACAATGGATGGAACATGTATCTACCACTTCACTCTGGACTCAAATTATGGGTGGCTAGCAGCAGGTGAAAGCTTTCCAAAACGACCAACGACGCAAACATCAGCAGGCAAGGTTTTTCCTTATGTATGTTGGGATGCGCAAGGTATTTTGTTAATCGATTCTCTTGAGAAAGGAAGAACCATCAATAGCGAATATTATATAGCATTATTGGTGTGTTTGAAGGAAGAAATCACAAAAAAAAAACGTCCACAAATGAAGAAAAAAGTTTTCTTTACCAGGCAACGCACTGTCACAAGTCAAACGCAACGATGGCGAAACTACATGAATTGCACTTAGAATTGCTTCCACACCCACCCTATTCCCTCCAAATCTTGGACAACAGTGATAACTGGGTTCTTGCAGACCTCAAAAGAATGCTACAATGAAGTGATATTGGAAAATGGAGCGTATTTTGAGGCCAAAATCAAATCTACAAAAAGAAAGGCATCAGATTGTTAGAATCGGTCTCGTTTTAGGTTGATACATTATGTTGAGGAAAAAAAGTCGAATTTTGTCTGGAAGTTTTTTTTTATCAGTTAGGTCCGTAAGTATTCAACAAATGTCTTGAGTAGATGCCTTAATTTTTTTGTTTTTGTTTGTTTGTTTTTTTGTTTTTTTTTGTTACTGATGAATTAGTATTTGTAAGCTGTAAATCATTAGGAATTTACATTCGTTTAAATTGGCTGTGACTTTTGCAAGGTACTATCTATTACTAATGGAGATTTGGTATCTGTATGTCGGAAGCCAAAACTGTACTATTCTATTATCTTTTAATGCTCAATAGAGGGTGGAGGGGGTATCTGTTCTGTTATTATGAGACGATCCTCCCAGGCATTACCTAGAGGCGGGAGGGTAGCGTACATCAACAAGAAATTGCCACTATCGGTTTTTCATTAGCAACTCAACACTTATATATACTAGTAAAAATATGTGACTGAAGGGTGCATGTTTTTACTAGTATATATAATAATAAAATGTGCTTAGATTTAACTCTTGCTAAGCTGAGTACATTTTATTAATATTAGTATAGCTCTATCCAATAGGATATCGAGCCTTTTGTTTGTCCAATATCTGCTGTCTTAAGTTCTGTTCCATTTTTGAGTTTACATCTCTTTATATAATGTGTGTATATGTGTGTGCCTTTGTATAATGTGTGTATATGTGTGTGCCTTTGTATAATGTGTGTATATGTGTGTGCCTTTGTATAATGTGTGTACATGTGTGTGCCTTTGTATAATGTGTGTACATGTGTGTGCCTTTGTATAATGTGTGTACATGTGTGTGCCTTTGTATAATGTGTGTACATGTGTGTGCCTTTGTATAATGTGTGTACATGTGTGTGCCTTTGTATAATGTGTGTACATGTGTGTGCCTTTGTATAATGTGTGTACATGTGTGTGCCTTTGTATGTGTGTACATGTGTGTGCCTTTGTATAATGTGTGTACATGTGTGTGCCTTTGTATAATGTGTGTACATGTGTGTGCCTTTGTATAATGTGTGTACATGTGTGTGCCTTTGTATAATGTGTGTACATGTGTGTGCCTTTGTATAATGTGTGTGCCTTTGTATAATGTATGTACATGTGTGTGCCTTTGTATAATGTATGTACATGTGTGTGCCTTTGTATAATGTGTGTACAAGTGTGTGCCTTTGTATAATGTGTGTACATGTGTGTGCCTTTGTATAATGTGTGTACATGTGTGTGCCTTTGTATAATGTGTGTACATGTGGGTGCCTTTGTATAATGTGTGTACATGTGTGTTTTTATGATACGAGAAAAAAATGCGATGCTTTGGATCACCCATTGAGCTGGGGTTAGATTGTTTGAATCAGGAGTGTTGGAAGGGGGGAGGGGGTTATAAAACGAGTTAAATTTTAAAATAAAATCTAAAATTCGTTACTTTCTACTCGCTATCCCCTCTTCTTTTTTCTTTTCCGCTTGTTTATGGATTAAATAATTTTACGGTTATACCCTTTTGTTTATAATGGACTATGCCAATCTTTTTCTTTCTTTATTACTTTCAATAATAAATAGTGAGAGTGACGGAAGAGACAGTGATAGAAATTGTATAACATATGAGTAGAGGGTCAAACAACATATAGTAACACGAAAGAGTGATAGAAATCTATTAAGAGATGGGTAAAAATGTGGGTTGATTACAAATTAAGGCTATGAAATCTTTTTTAAATAACTCAATCCCTAAACTAAGGAATATTTTAGCATTTTTCTGTGATTAAAATATATAAGAAAAAAATAAGCCTGTTGGTTGGTTTCTGTACTCAAGGATTTTTCATAATATTTCTGCTGTTTTTATCGTGCGTTGTATGGTGTCAATCCTTCCATTGCTTATATTTATTTTTTTACTTAAAAGAACAAACCTATATGTAGATGTGAAAATGCAGTAGGCTGCATTTTCTTTAGTAATGTATATGAATGGTGGACGTTGCAAATGTTAGATGCTCAAACAGAGGAAAGAGGGGGAGGGACAGACAAGATAAAGTGAAAATATCTTTGGTTTTATTTGGGCCACTTCAGAAGTATATTTCCCTTTGAGGTGAATTAAATACCTCATCAAAGGCTGTATCTCAAGTGGTCAATGCCTGGGTGGTCTATGACCAGGGAGAAAGACTCGGCCAGGAAGAGATGGGGGGGGGGGGAATCTGGCCCACTGGGCATGACAGGAAGTTGGAGGAGGCTTGCTGGGATAGCTAGGAACAGTTGAAGCTTGGAGCCCGTGGAGGCAGGATGGCCCATCTGGGTCTCTTAGCACAAGGACTGTGAAGGACTTGTTTCCATCTTGTAGAGATAGAGAGATCTCATTTTGCAACTCTGCCATTCCACTTAGAGACACGGGTATCTTTTGTAACATACAACAAATAAATGTGTTACTTGTTCATAAATTGGACTCGTGGCTTTTTACTTGGCATGAGAGTATTTGTTACAGCACTGAGTGAGATCAAGCAACATCTTTGGACCGGCACAACACGTGTGGGATGATTACGGCCAGTACAGTGAACACACGAACAACGCGCATACGCACATGTACACACACACACACACACACACACTTTTAACCCCTGGCATGGCATTATCTTGGTCTCCGGGATTTTTTCTTTTATTTATTTTTGACAAGGAGAGGATATAACTCTCAAAATATAAAATTGATCCCTGATCATCCGGACAATTACAGAATAACACTCTTGCTGTCTATGTAAGTTCGTCTAGAAAAATAAACAAACCTTTTTTCGATCTATACCCGACTTATTTTCGGTTTTGCTTTGTTTTTGTTCTTTACAACTTCCAGCGATCCGGAACTTTGCATTGCCTTCAACCTTTTTAAAACTTTCATTATTACTCCCAGCAATGCTTCAAGCAAACTACCAATTTCTACTATATATATATATATATATATATATATATAATATTTTTTTTTATTTTTCAGGTATCGTAATTTCCGGACTTTCACATCGCCTCAGCCTGCACAATTTTCCTGCTTGACAATAGATTCAAGTGGAGAAATTGTTTGCGCAGGAAGTCAAGACTCTTTTGAGATTTTTGTTTGGTCAATGAAAAGTGGTCGACTGTTGGATGTTTTATCTGGTCATGAAGCTCCCATTTCCGGTTTGGCTTTTAGTCCTTTTGGAATGCAGTTGGCAAGTGGATCCTGGGACAAGACGGTCAAATTATGGGACATTTTCGAGAATAAAGGATCTCGAGAGACTCTGATCGTCAATTCAGATGGTAGGAATTTTATCTTAGTATTTTTATTTATTTATTCACTAGCAGGGTTACCCGGTGTTGCCTGGGTGGAGGATAACATGATTTAATTTTTTTTCTGTTTTGGAATTTTTAAGATGAGTATTGATAATTTAGATTGCTATCCTCAGAATGTTTTGGTCGATGTAACCCCTGGCGTTCTTCAGGTGCAGCTTTTTCGAACTTGAGAAGCTTCTACTCGGGGAAGTGTAAAGAATTTCCAACTGAACATTTTATTTAATCCATACAAGTAGATTGTTCTCGTGACCGGGTAGAAATGTTAGTTTTATGTGAATTCTTAGTTGTTATTCCCCGTCGTAAGGATCGGACCTTCAGTCTTCAGAGGACTCAATCACTTAGAAAAATGTATCTGAAGAAGGTTGAAAGTTACATCGTTTGAAACTTTGAACAACTAAGATGAATAGGGTTGTCTGAAAAATACAAAATATTTTTTTCATATACATATTTATTTATTTTCATTTTTTAGATATTAAATTCATTTTTTAGATATTAAATTTATTTTTTAGATATTTAATTTATTTTTTTAGATATTAATTTATTTTTTTTAGATATTTCATTGATTTTTTTTTTAGATATTTCATTGATTTTTTTAAATTTTTTTTTTTTAGTTTTAGTTATTTGAATTATTTTTTTGGTTATTTAGATATTTGAATTATTATTTAGATGTGAATTATAGAATTTAGAAAAATCAAGAAACAAAATTTTGTTAAATAAAATCATTTTTTAAAAAAATGTCTTAGACTTTCGCTGTGAAACAGCTTTTCAAAGAGTAATTTCCTTTTTTTTTCTTTTCATCTTGCTAATGTTAAATATCGCAAGAAACTCTCCTCGTAGTTTATTCATATAGTTTGTTCATATAGTTTGTATATTCATTTAGTTTGTTCATATATTCATTAGTTTATTCATATAGTTTATATATTCATTTAGTTTGTTTATATAGTTTATATATTCATAGAGTTTGTTTATATATTCGTATAGTTTATATATTAATTTAGTTTATTCATATAGTTTATATATTCATTTAGTTTATTCATATAGTTTATATATTCATTTAGTTTATTCATATAGTTTATTCATAGTTTATATGTATTTGTTTAGTTTATTCATGTAGTTTATATATTCATTTAGTCTGTTATATAGTTTATATATTCATTTAGTCTGTTTATATAGTTTATATATTCATTTAGTTTGTTTATATAGTTCATACATTTAGTTTATTCATATAGTTTATATATGAATTTAGTTTATTCATATAGTTTATATATCAATTTAGTTTATTCGTATAGTTTATATATTAATTTAGTTAATATATTCATATAGTTTATATATTCATTTAGTTTATTCATATAGTTTATATATTTAGTTTATTCATATAGTTTATATATTAATTTAGTTTATTCATATAGTTTATATATTAATTTAGTTTATTCATATAGTTTATATATTAATTTAGTTTATTCATATAGTTTATATATTAATTTAGTTTATTCATATAGTTTATATATTAATTTAGTTTATTCATATAGTTTATATATTCATATAGTTTATATATCCATATAGTTTATATATTCATTTAGTCTGTTTATATAGTTTATATATTCATTTAGTATGTTTATATAGTTTATATATTCATTTAGTTTATATATTCATTTAGTTTATTCATATAGTTTATTTGTATAGTTTATGTTAATTTAGTTTATTCATATAGTTTATATGTTAATTTAGTTTATTCATATAGTTTATATGTTAATTTAGTTTATTCATATAGTTTATATGTTAATTTAGTTTATTCATATAGTTTATATGTTAATTTAGTTTATTCATATAGTTTATATATTAATTTAGTTAATATATTCATATAGTTTATATATTAATTTAGTTCATATATTCATATAGTTTATATATTAATTTAGTTAATATATTCATATAGTTTATATATTAATTTAGTTAATATATTCATATAGTTTATATATTAATTTAGTTAATATATTCATATAGTTTATATATTCATTTAGGTTATACATATAGTTTATATATTAATATAGTTTATATATTCATATAGTTTATATATTCATATAGTTTATTCATATAATTTATATAAAGGATCTCGAGAGACTCTGATCGTCAATTCAGATGGTAGGAATTTTATCTTAGTATTTTTATTTATTTATTCACTAGCAGGGTTACCCGGTGTTGCCTGGGTGGAGGATAACATGATTTAATTTTTTTTCTGTTTTGGAATTTTTAAGATGAGTATTGATAATTTAGATTGCTATCCTCAGAATGTTTTGGTCGATGTAACCCCTGGCGTTCTTCAGGTGCAGCTTTTTCGAACTTGAGAAGCTTCTACTCGGGGAAGTGTAAAGAATTTCCAACTGAACATTTTATTTAATCCATACAAGTAGATTGTTCTCGTGACCGGGTAGAAATGTTAGTTTTATGTGAATTCTTAGTTGTTATTCCCCGTCGTAAGGATCGGACCTTCAGTCTTCAGAGGACTCAATCACTTAGCAAAATGTATCTGAAGAAGGTTGAAAGTTACATCGTTTAAAACTTTGAACAACTAAGATGAATAGGGTTGTCTGAAAAATACAAAATATTTTTTTCATATACATATTTATTTATTTTCATTTTTTAGATATTTAATTTATTTTTTAGATATTTAATTTATTTTTTAGATATTTAATTTATTTTTTTAGATATTTAATTTATTTTTTTAGATATTTCATTGATTTTTTTTTTTTAGTTTTAGTTATTTGAATTATTTTTTTGGTTATTTAGATATTTGAATTATTATTTAGATGTGAATTATAGAATTTAGAAAAATCAAGAAACAAAATTTTGTTAAATAAAATCATTTTTTTAAAAAATGTCTGAGACTTTCGCTGTGAAACAGCTTTTCAAAGAGTAATTTCCTTTTTTTTTCTTTTCATCTTGCTAATGTTAAAAATCGCAAGAAACTCTCCTCGTAGTTTATTCATATAGTTTATTTATATAGTTTATATATTCATTTAGTTTGTTTATATAGTTTATATATTTTATATATTCATTTAGTTTGTTTATATAGTTTATATATTCATATAGTTTTTTTATGAATTCATATAGTTTATATATTCATTTAGTTTATTTGTATAGTTTATATATTAATTTAGTTTATTCATATAGTTTATATATAAATTTAGTTTATTCATATAGCTTATATATTAATTTAGTTTATTCGTGTAGTTTATATATTAATTTAGTTTATTCATATAGTTTATATATTCATATAGTTTATATATTCATTAAGTTTATATATTCATTTAGTTTATTCATAGTTTATATGTATTCGTTTAGTTTATTCATGTAGTTTATATATTCATTTAGTCTGTTTATATAGTTTATATATTGATTTAGTTTATTCATATAGTTTATATATTGATTTAGTTTATTCATATAGTTTATATATTGATTTAGTTTATTCATATAGTTTATATATTAATTTAGTTTATTCATATAGTTCATATATTGATTTAGTTTATTCATATAGTTCATATATTGATTTAGTTTATTCATATATTGATTTAGTTAATTCATATAGTTTATGTTAATTTAGTTAATATATTCATATAGTTAATATATTCATATAGTTAATATATTCATATAGTTTATATATTCATATAGTTTATATATTCATATAGTTTATATATTCATATAGTTTATATATTCATATAGTTTATATATTCATATAGTTTATATATTCATATAGTTTATATATTCATATAGTTTATATATTCATATAGTTTATATATTCATATAGTTTATATATTCATATAGTTTATATATTCATATAGTTTATATATTCATATAGTTTATATATTCATATAGTTTATATATTCATATAGTTTATATATTCATTTAGTTTATTCATATAGTTTATATATTCATTTAGTTTATTCATATAGTTTATATATTAATTTAGTTTATTCATATAGTTTATATATTAATTTAGTTTATTCATTTAGTTTATATATTCATTTAGTTTATTCATATAGTTTATATATTAATTTAGTTTATTCATGTAGTTTATATATTCATGTAGTTTATATATTCATGTAGTTTATATATTCATGTAGTTTATATATTCAAATAGTTTATATATTCAAATAGTTTATTCATATAGTTTATATATTCATTTAGTTTGTTTATAGTTTATATATTCATATAGTTTGTTTAAATATTCATTTAGTTTATTCATATAGTTCATATATTCATTTAGTTTATACATATAGTTTATTCATAGTTTATATGTATTCGTTTAGTTTATTCATGTAGTTTATATATTCATTTAGTCTGTTTATATAGTTAATATATTCATTTAGTTTATTCATATTATATATTTATTAATTTAGTTTATTCATATAGTTTATATATTAATTTAGTTTATTCATATAGTTTATATATTAATTTAGTTTATTCATATAGTTTATATATTAATTTAGTTTATTCATATAGTTTATATATTAATTTAGTTTATTCATATAGTTTATATATTAATTTAGTTTATTCATATAGTTTATATATTAATTTAGTTTATTCATATAGTTTATATATTAATTTAGTTTATTCATATAGTTTATATATTAATTTAGTTAATATATTCATATAGTTTATATATTCATATAGTTAATATATTCATATAGTTTATATATTCATTTAGTCTGTTTATATAGTTTATATATTCATTTAGTTCATTCATATAGTTTATATATTCATTCAGTTTATTCATATAGTTTATATATTCATTTAGTTCATTCATATAGTTTATATATTCATTTAGTTCATTCATATAGTTTATATATTCATTTAGTTCATTCATATAGTTTATATATTCATTTAGTTCATTCATATAGTTTATATATTCATTTAGTTTATTCATATAGTTTATTTACAAATGTAGTTTATTCGTATAGTTTATATATTAATTTAGTTTATTCATATAGATTATATATTAATTTAGTTTATTCATAGTTTATATATTCATATAGTGTATATATTCATATAGTGTATATATTCATATAGTTTATATATTCATATAGTTTATATATTCATATAGTTTATATATTCATTTAGTTTATTCATATAGTTTATATATTCATTTAGTTTATTCATATAGTTTATATATTCATTTAGTTTATTCATATAGTTTATATATTCATTTAGTTTATTCATATAGTTTTTATATTCATTTATTTTATTCATATAGTTTATATATACATTTAGTTGGTTTATATAGTGTATATATTCATGTAGTCTGTTTATATAGTGTATATATTTATTTAGTCTGTTTATATAGTTTATATATTCATTCAGTTTATTCATATAGTTTATATATTCATCAGTTTATTCATATAGTTTATATATTCATTCAGTTTATTCCTATAGTTTATATATTCATTCAGTTTATTCATATAGTTTATATATTCATTCAGTTTATTCATATAGTTTATATCATTCAGTTTATTAATATAGTTTATATATTCATTCAGTTTATTAATATAGTTTATATATTCATTCAAGTTTATTCATATAGTTTATATATTCATTCAAGTTTATTCATATAGTTTATATATTCATTCAAGTTTATTCATATAGTTTATATATTCATTCAGTTTATTCATATAGTTTACTTATTAATATAGTTTGTTTATAGTTTATTTATTTATTTAGTTTATTCATTTAGCTTATTTATATAGTTTTTATATCTATATAGTTTATTTATATAGTTTTTATATTCATATAGTTTATTTATATTTTTATATTTATATAGTTTATTTGTATAGTTTTTATATTCATATAGTTTATATATTTATATAGTTTATTCATATAGTTTATATATTTATTTAGTTTATTCACATAGTTTATATATTTATTTAGTTTATTTATTTATTAAGTTTATTCATATAGTTTATATATTTATTTAGTTTATTAATATAGTTTATATATTTATTTAGTTTATTCATATAGTTTATATATTTATTTAGTTCATCCATATAGTTTTTATATTCATTTAGTTTATATATTCATGTAATCTGTTTTTATAGTGTATATATTGGTTTGTTTATATAGTGTATGTTTATTTAGTCTGTTTATATAGTATATGTTTATTTAGTCTGTTTTGATAGTGTATATATTCATTCAGTTTATTCATTCAGTTTATTCATATAGTTTATATATTCATTCAGTTTACTCATATATTTTATATATAGTCATCTTGGTTATTAATATTTATTCAGTTTATTTATATAGTTTATATGTTCATTTAGTTAATTTATATAGTTTATTCATATAGTTTGTTCATATAGTTTATATATTCATATAGTATGTTCATATAGTTTATATATATATATATATATTAATTTTGTTTATTTATATTGGTTTTATATTGATTTTTTTATTTATATTGGTTTCATATTTTAGTTTATTTAGTTCATATAATTTGTTCATATAGTTTGTTCATTTAGTTTATGTATTTATATAGTTTATTCATATAGTTTATATATTCATTCAGTGTATTCATATAGTTTATATATTCATTCAGTTTATTCATATAGTTTATATATTCATTCAGTTTATTCATATAGTTTATATATTCATTCAGTTTATTCATATAGTTTATATATTCATTCAGTTTATTCATATAGTTTATATATTCATTCAGTTTATTCATATAGTTTATATATTCATTCAGTTTATTCATATAGTTTATATATTCATTCAGTTTATTCATATAGTTTATATATTCATTCAGTTTATTCATATAGTTTATATATTCATTCAGTTTATTCATATAGTTTATGTATTCATTCAGTTTATTCATATAGTTTATGTATTTATTCAGTTTATTCATATAGTTTATGTATTCATTCAGTTTATTCATATAGTTTATATATTCATTCAGTTTATTCATATAGTTTATATATTCATTCAGTTTATTCATATTGTTTCTATATCCATTCAGTTTATTCATATTGTTTCTATATTCATTCAGTTTATTCATATTGTTTCTATATCTATTCAGTTTATTCATATTGTTTCTATATTCATTCAGTTTATTCATATAGTTTATATATTCATTCAGTTTATTCATATTGTTTCTGTATTCATTCAGTTTATTCATATTGTTTCTATATTCATTCAGTTTATTCATATAGTTTATATATTCATTCAGTTTATTCATATAGTTTATATATTCATTCAGTTTATTCATATAGTTTATATATTCATTCAGTTTATTCATATAGTTTATATATTCATTCAGTTTATTCATATAGTTTATATATTCATTCAGTTTATTCATATAGTTTATATATTCATTCAGTTTATTCATATAGTTTATATATTCATTCAGTTTATTCATATAGTTTATATATTCATTCAGTTTATTCATATAGTTTCTATATTCATTCAGTTAATTCATATAGTTTCTATATTCATTCAGTTAATTCATATAGTTTCTATATTCATTCAGTTTATTCATATAGTTTATATATTCATTCAGTTTATTCATATAGTTTATATATTCATTCAGTTTATTCATATAGTTTATATATTCATTCAGTTTATTCATATAGTTTCTATATTCATTCAGTTTATTCATATAGTTTCTATATTCATTCAGTTTATTCATATTGTTTCTATATTCATTCAGTTTATTCATATAGTTTATATATTCATTCAGTTTATTCATATAGTTTATATATTCATTCAGTTTATTCATATAGTTTATATATTCATTCAGTTTATTCATATAGTTTATATATTCATTCAGTTTATTCATATAGTTTATATATTCATTCAGTTTATTCATATAGTTTATATATTGATTCAGTTTATTCATATAGTTTATATATTGATTCAGTTTATTCATATAGTTTCTATATTCATTCAGTTCATTCATATAGTTTCTATATTCATTCAGTTTATTCATATAGTTTATATATTCATTCAGTTTATTCATATAGTTTATATATTCATTCAGTTTATTCATATAGTTTCTATATTCATTCAGTTTATTCATATAGTTTATATATCCATTTAGTTTATGTATATAGTGTATATTTTCATTTTGTCTGTTTATATAGTGTATATTTTCATTTTGTTTGTTTATATAGTGTATATATTCATTTAGTCTGTTCATATAGTGTATATATTCATTTAGTGTGTTTATATAGTGTATATATTCATATACGTTTTTATATATTCATATAGTTTATAGTTTATGTATTCATATTGTTTATGTATTCATATTCATATAGTTTATTTATAGTGTTTATGTATTCATATAGTTTATTATATGAATAAACTATATGAATAAATTTACATTTCATTTCTTTTTTATTCTCTTCGTCTTGCTGGTGTAAAAATTTCAAGAAACTCCCCCTTGTGGTACTGAAAGAATCTTGCAATTCATAACACCAGAAAGATGAGGAGGAAAAAAAAAAGTAAATTACTCTTTGAAAATGCTGTCTCACAGCGAAAGTCTCAGTCTATTAAATTATTTTATCCATTTAATAAATATATTAAAAAAAAACATTTCTTGGTTTTTCTAAATCCTATAATACACTTCAGAAAACGTTTTCTTAAGGATGTGTTACCCATCTTATATATTATTTAGATATTTATTTTTATTAGTTATTTAGATATTTATTTTTGTTTGTTATTTAGATATTTATTTTTATTAGTTATTTAGATATTTATTTTTGTTTGTTATTTAGATATTTATTTTTGTTTGTTATTTAGATATTTATTTTTGTTTGTTATTTAGATATTTATTTTTGTTAGTTATTTAGATATTTATTTTTGTTAGTTATTTAGATATTTATTTTTGTTAGTTATTTCGATATATATTTTTGTTCGTTATTTAGATATTTATTTTTGTTAGTTATTTAGATATTTATTTTTGTTAGTTATTTAGATATTTATTTTTGTTAGTTATTTCGATATATATTTTTGTTCGTTATTTCGATATATATTTTTGTTCGTTATTTAGATATTTATTTTTGTTAGTTAATTAGATATTTATTTTGGTTAGTTATTTAGATATTTATTTTTGTTAGTTATTTAGATATTTATTTTTGTTATTTAGATATTTATTTTTGTTAGTTATTTAGATATTTATTTTTATTAATTATTTAGATATTTAATTTACTATTTTAGTTATTTTGATATTTAAATAATTTTATAATTAAGATATTTAATTCATTTTTTAAATATTTCATTTATCTTTTGGTTATTGAGATGTTCAATTTTTTTATTTACATATTTTGTATTTATTCATATTTGCATATTTTTTATTAGTTTACGCGAGTTTGTGTTTTTTCTCATCATATTCAGTTTAATGTCTATTTTACATGTGTTTGACAGCTTTTAGAAATTGACTTCCAAGCTTAATTAACTTCTTAATTTATCTATCTTTTCCTCCAATGCATTGTCATCACTTCATACCAACTGACCGTGCTACATCTGCAAACCCAAACACTATCAAATTCTTACTATATGACCAAACTAACAGACTCTTATTCTACACACATCTTCCTCCAATGTCCAGATTTTATTTTCCTTTGAGGCCATCAGATCTAAGCCTGTTTGACTCTCATTACTCATCCTACATATCATTTCTCTAAGTAACACATGGCCTACAAACCTTATTAATTAACCTATATATTTATTTTTAACTTCGATATTTACTTTTAATTTTTATATTTATTTTTATTTTTTGTTTTGATAATTAATTCTTTATTATGCTATAATTTACATTGTTTTTGTACTTTATTATTTATGTATTATTTACTGCATATGAGATATTTATTTCTATATTTTCTTTTATATTCATTTTTTTGTACATTTCTTTATATCGTTATTTATATATTTATATAGTTTATTTAATTTATATTTTTTCTCTATATATTGTCCATATATTGTATTACCTATATAGTTTTATATATTTAAAATTATTTTGTTTATCATTTATTTTTATTTAATTTATTATGATAGCTTAATTTATGTTTTTAATTTATCTTAAATTCTATAAAGATTTGATTTCTTTTAAAGATTTGGTTTCTTTATATATCGGTCTTTCGTTATATAATTCTTTATATATTTCTATAGTTTATTTATTCATATAGTATATTCACACATTTTTATTTATACTGTTTATTTTTGATAGTTTATTTACTTAGTTTGTTTACTCAGTTTATTTAATTTTAATTGGTTTATTTTATTATCCATATATTGTATTATCTGCATATTTTTTTATTTATTTAAATGTATTGTTTAGTTTATCACTTATTATATATTTAATTTCTTGCATATGATTTATTTATTTCTATATTTAATTCCTCTAAAAAAACTTTTATAGTGTGCATTTTATATATTTATAGTTTAGTTAATTTGTTCATATTTTTTTTTATTTGTATAGTTTATTCGTTGTTTAATTTATTATCTATATTTTATGTGTTTAGTTTTTTTATTACATGATTAACTGATTTCTCTAATTATCTTCATTTTTTGGTATATTTTATTTTGTGATATATTTTATTTTGTGATATATTTTATTTTGTGATATATTTTATTTCGTGATATATGTTATTTCGTGATATATGTTATTTCGTGATATATGTTATTTCGTGATATTTCTTTATCTAGTTTATTTCTTTATCTAGTTTATTTCTTTATCTAGTTTATTTCTTTATCTAGTTTATTTCTTTATCTAGTTTATTTCTTTATCTAGTTTATTTCTTTATCTAGTTTATTTCTTTATCTAGTTTATTTCTTTATCTAGTTTATTTCTTTATCTAGTTTATTTCTTTATCTAGTTTATTTCTTTATCTAGTTTATTTCTTTATCTAGTTTATTTATTCAAATATTTTATTTATTCAAATATTTTATTTATTTAGATAATTATTTAGATAATTATTTTAGTTTATTTGTTATATTTATTTTTTTACATATTCATTTTTTTCTATATTTGATCGATTTAATTTTTTCAGATAGTTAATTTCTGTAAATAATTCTTTCTATAGTTTATTTATTCATATAGTTTATTTATTCTATTTATTTCTGTTTATTTTTTTATAGTTTACTCATAGAGTTTATTTAATTTATTGGTTTAATTTGATTTATTATCGATATATTGTATGTATTACTTGCATATTTGTTATTTAAATTGTTTAGTTTATCACTTATTATATATTTAATTTATTACATATGATTTATTTATTTCTATATTTATTTTCTCTAAATTTCTTGATATATATATATATATATATATAATTTCTTCATATTAATTTCTTCATATATTTAATTATTGTCTATATATTTTTTTGTTTGTATATTTGTTCTGTCTGTATATTTTTTTTGTCTGTATAGTTTGTCTAGTTTTTACAATGTTATTGTAAAAGTTACGAGTGAATGGCATAAGTTCAGGTGGCTTAGGCTATTACTAACCAGCACAGTGTTACCACTGTCGACTAAGAGAAAAGTCTATCGGCCATGTATACAACGTGTGATGTATGGAAGGGAGATGTGTGCAGAACAGGAGACTTCTTGGTTCTGTCACATTGAAGGAATGTATAAGTTTTCTGATAAGTAGATGTTTAACAGTTTAGGTAGCAGGTTCAGTTGGCAGGAGAAGGCCAAGGAAGTGATAAGAATGTATTTCAGAAAGAGGGAGATAAATAAAAACTTGGCCAGAGATGGGTTAGTTGTGAAGTCAATTTCTAAAAGCTGTCTAACACATGCGATCATGTAAAATAGAGGTTAAACAGAATATGACGATAGTGATTAATTTTTTATTCTAGTTTTGGCCGTGGCATTCCGACCAGATGGCAGGCAACTTGCTGTGGCAGCATTGGATGCGAGCATCACATTCTGGGATCCTCAGACCGCGGTACAAGTTGGATCAATAGAAGGCAAACATGATATTGGCTATTTCCGCAAATTAGAAGACATGATCTCGGCTAAGAAATCTTCTGCTGGACAGTAAGTGAACCTTTTTCCACTTTTCTTTTTCTTCTAAGAGAATCAATAAATCCATAATATAGAAAAACCTGTCTGTTTCACATATATTGTGTCATGCTGGCGTCCGTTTTTATGACTCACCTCTCCTAAAAATAAACGTTAAATAAATGTTCAATCCTTGAGTGCTTTTACCCGTGTGACAGAAATCAACACACTTTCTTTCTGTCTGCGCACATCGTCACTCGATCCAGCGAATCAAATTTCATCAAAGTGTTGTACCAGCAGCAGTCAGTAAGACACTATAAAAGTAGTGTGTATCTCCACTCTTGGCTCGTTTGGAGCCTTTGCCCCTGCCTCGGTGCCTGACGCCATCTCCTCCATCGCTGCCGACCACACCCTGCCTCACAGACCTTTGTCAGACATCATAGCACCCTTTCTCCACTATGAGAACGATAATCCAGCAGCAGTAATCAAACTGTCCTTTTTAGGACAAGCAACTTTTCTGTCACACTCAAACTACTTATAATGCGATTCACACTTTGCTGCTTACTCCATCCACCTGACTCCAGCCTACCTCTCCAATCACCTGCTCCATCAGCTCCTCTCTGCACCAGCTACTTCCTGCAATGTCTGCTCCAGTGACTCCAGCTTCCAGCAATGTCTGCTCCAGTGACTCCAGCTTCCAGCAATGTCTGCTCCAGTGACTCCAGCTTCCAGCAATGTCTGCTCCAGTGACTCCAGCTTCCAGCAATGTCTGCTCCAGTGACTCCAGCTTCCAGCAATGTCTGCTCCAGTGACTCCAGCTTCCAGTAATGTCTGCTCCAGTGACTTCAGCTTCCAGCAATGTCTGCTCCAGTGACTCCAGCTTCCAGCAATGTCTGCTCCAGCTCACTCCTGCATTGGTGGCTCCTTCTAGCAGCTCTTGCTCCAGCTTCCAGCGCCTCTTTCCTGCTCCAGCTCACTTCTGTGCCAGCTCTCTCCAGCAACGCCTGCTCCAGCTTCCAGCAACGCCTGCTCCAGCTTCCAGCAACGCCTGCTCCAGCTTCCAGCAACGCCTGCTCCAGCTTCCAGCAACGCCTGCTCCAGCTTCCAGCAACGCCTGCTCCAGCTTCCAGCAACGCCTGCTCCAGCTTCCAGCAACGCCTGCTCCAGCTTCCAGCAACGCCTGCTCCAGCTTCCAGCAACGCCTGCTCCAGCTTCCAGCAACGCCTGCTCCAGCTTCCAGCAACGCCTGCTCCAGCTTCCAGCAACGCCTGCTCCAGCTTCCAGCAACGCCTGCTCCAGCTTCCAGCAACGCCTGCTCCAGCTTCTTCAGCTTCCTCATTCCAGCTATTCCTGCTTCCAGTGACGTCATCCCAGCTTTCCTTCTAACGTTGTTTACCTTTATGGTAGATAAACGATTCCTTTAAACTGTTCATCTGCATTTGTCCTCTTCTTTGCCATTGCCATATGTTGTCTGTGTCTACTTTTATAGTTGTAAGGCCGATCACCCCAGAGTAGTGGTGCTGCCCAAGCATTGCACCCGTATGTAACATATAACACACCTTATATGGCAGCGGATTAGACTGGACATTTTCATATCGGCTCTCGCCATCCACTTTTTCGATGAATTAATATTAATACATTGTTCGATGTCGGGCAGGGATAGCTAGTAATCAAATAGAAATAAATGACATGTTTTGCTTCTTGTGATGTCATTATTTTTTAGGTGGGGTAGGGGCTGGATGTTGTAGTCTAATGACTACCAATGCAGACTATGAAATCGATAAATCAAGTTTGTGGTGTATGTGATTAGCCCAATAGATACCAATGTTTACTATGGAATTGGATATGTCAAGTTCAAATTCAATCAAATCTATTGTGTGATCATTACACACTAATACTGTTGGAAAAGATACCCCCCCCCCCCAATCAAATAAATCCCACCCGGCTATGATTAAGATAGCAATTTGTGTCCAAAATCTCATTTATAATGGGTATCGTTTTGGCATTTAATCATCGCATTTGATTTCAAATCAGTTTTACATGCTGATATGTGTTAGACAGCTTTTAGAAATTTACTTCCAAACTATCCGATCTCTGACCAGTTTTTTTTATTTATCTTTCTTTTTCTCAAATCCATTTTTATCACCCCCCTCCCATGTTTTCCTTGGCCTTCCTCTTCTAACTGACCCTGTTACCACCACAGTTATATTCCTACTAACCTAAGCTCTCTCTCTCTCTCTCTCTCTCTCTCTCTCTCTCTCTCTCTCTCTCTCTCTTTCAAAACCATCAAAATTTCCTGTTCTGCGCACATCTCCCTATACTGTCCGAATTTAATCTTTCCCTGAAATCATCAGATCTAAGTCATTAAAACTCGCATTACACATCCATCGTATCCTTCACATCATTTTGCTCCATGCAACACATATCCTCAACCCTCACTGGCCAGGTCTCATTAAATAAATCGTCACACTGCGCATACACCCAACAGACTCTTGTCTTGGTTGACATTCAAAAACAAGTGATTTGCATGAATCTGCCTCTTACAACTGTTTTGACTTTCTTGATTCTGTTTCTTAAAATCATGTACTCAATAGTTGCCAACATTCCCAATGAAAGTTGTATTATAAATCTGAGAAAACTCCACGTAATATCAGGGTTGGCAATCCACGCTGATATCATCTTCATCAAGATGGTTGATATGCCATAAAAGAATCAAATTGAACCAAGTTGGATTTATGTTCTACAATGCACTAATACTCTCAGCAAAGGCATGAACTTTTGACTCCTCTGCTATTGACAAAATGATTCATATTCAAATTATGTTAAAGGAACCTTTTACAATAAGCGTAACATTATGTGGGAAATTCTTTGATCCCCACAATATGGTTTGTCATTTTTGTTGACAACAACAGCCGTTTGTCTCTTTGACATAATAGTAGTTGACTCATTAAATAGCGATGTCTCTCGGTCGTGATTGTCGTGGTGTTTTAATAGCTGAAATGACAGTGTTCGCATTCTTCTTTTCTGCTTGGGATGATTGCAGCAGCCATCTTACTCTCTTCCCTGGTAGCTGTAATAAGGCATAACTATAAAAATAAAAATGCCGACATTCTTGTTTCAGAATTCCATATAGTTTCCCAGAGTTAAAAACATGCACTTGAAGATCGGCGATTACATCGGCCAAAATATTATGAAAATAACAAATTAAAATGAGAATAGTAGTTCAAATAATCTAATCACGTTCAATAGCGACATGATCTTTGATGTTTTATTCTATCACACCACTTTAAAGTTGGATTGTCTGATTGTCTGCTCCCAAGGCGAATGGAGTCAGGGTCCCGAAAGAGCAATAAAATTCTATCAGTTCACCTCTTTTCATCATTACCTGTCACTCTGGACTCCTCTCCATGATGTCATATCCTGACATGTCGTCCTAATTCTAATGAATGGAATTTTCCACTTTCTCTGCTTAATCTTTCCGTATGCAGAAAATTCCGCTTTTATTATCTTATCTCGCTAGATAAGTATTGTTTTAGCATTAAATGACTTCAAAAGGGTTGATACGCTGTAAAACAGACAAACTAAACCAATCGATGAATAATAAGTTTAGTTTCAGTTTTAAATGATCTCAATTAAAATGGACTAAATCAAACCAAATTTCTTTTCTTTCTTCAGAGCATTCAACTCTATTTGTTATTCTGCTGATGGGAAAGCCGTATTGGCTGCTGGACGATCCAAAAATATTTGCATTTATTCTGCGGAAGACCTAATTCTTATGAAGAAATTTGAAATTTCTTGCAACAAATCCTTTGATGGAATGGAGGTAAAGAAAATTTTTACTTTTTCTTTTTCTCTATTATTTTTCCTTTTTTTATTTGTAATGCCATCTCTGGGGTGAAAGCATCTTATTTCCTTCTCTAGGTTCTTGCATATCTGAAGTATGTAGTATACCAAAACATTAGTATGGAATGAATAAAACCTTTGTCACACAAGTAGATTTTCTAACCATCTTTATACAATATCCAGCGTTGCCTGGGAGTCTTTTTTGTTTGTTTGTTTTTTCATTTTCGTTTTGTTTTTATTTTGTCTTTTAAAATCACAGATTGAAGAGATTTAAAAAAAAAAAATGTTAACTCTTAAATAAGCTAAGAGACAGAGGGGCCAAATCTGTAAATAAAGTAATTCTCAAAAAGCAATGTCATTTCACTTCGTCATCAACCTTTACTTACAAACTTGTGACGATGTTATTTATTGAATTTCAATAGCAACAAAGGAAAAAAAAACATCTTGATCTGTGATGTCGTCTGTCAAGGAAGAATAAATCCTTCTAGACTGAGTTAATTTTTATCATGAAGCCAATTAAAACAAAACAATTTAAAAAAATTAATGCAGATGTCAGCATTTGCATGTGTTAGGTAATTCTTATCCTGTTAAACCGGAATATTTACAGAGCATATAAGAAACAGTCATTCAGACCGTCCGAAGGAACAAATGAATTCCTGTATTCATTTATTCTGCGGAAGGGAACGATCATCATTATTTAGGTTTAAAAGCTTGTACATTATGTAGGATATATTAAGAAGGATAAAATGAAATAATTTTGGTGATTTAACCAAATTTCTCTTCTATTAAGAGACAATTCAGTGTTTTGGGTGGGGGTAGAAAATAAGATGTGAGTGAAAGTCACCGCCACCTTCTCCTTGGAACGTTATTTTGAGAGAGTCGGGTAAGTTGGAAAAAATATAAGAAATATTCGTAGAAGAAATGAATCCATCATTTCTGGAAACATGTATGAGGGCCTAGGCTTATTGGATTGCGTGACAGGTTAGCATACAAAGGTTTTGGTTATTATGCTTGAATGTAGATGGGGAAAATTAACATCTTTATTATAGAGATGTATTTCGGTATAACCTACTACGCCACAGATGTGATGACACAACAAAACAATTGTAATTTCACTTCTATCTTATTTTATTTATTTTTCTTAGGAATTTTTAGACAAGCGTCAAATGACTGAATGGGGTAACCTTGCTTTGATTGATGCTGATGACGAAGATGAAAATGATCCCGGTAAAAGTCTTGCTCTTCCTGGCGTTCGAAAAGGAGACATGTCTTCTCGCCATTGGAAACCCGAAGTTCGAGTCTGCTGTGTGAGATTCTCTCCAACTGGTTAGTATAATTTTTGAAGGCTTCTCTCAGAATGTCCATTTAATGATTGCTAGCACTAGATATACAATTGGCAAACATTTCAGATCCAGTTGGATCTATTTTTACATATCATCTGTCTTGAATGCCACCAGTAAAGGTGTTCTACATTCTTTTTGTTTTTGTGTTTCTTATGCTTTTATATATATATATATATATATATATATATATAAAATTGCACCATTTTTGACTCTAACAGTGAGAGTAAAACATCAATTTCGGTGCTTATGCTGATGAGCGGCCGTATGAAAAAATATTTTTTTATAAAAACAATATTATATACTTATTCAGCGTTATCTTCTTACTCACTGTACAAAAAAGTAGAAAAAATTATCCACTAGGACTTTAATTACAAGTGTTTTTCCATTCTGCGTATCATAACAGCGACTCGTTCACTAAGACTCCATCTTGTTTTTTAAGAAGATTCCAAGGACAGATAACTGAAATCTTAAGAAACAAGATGGAGGCTTAGTGAACGAGTCGCTGTTATGATACGCAGAATGGAAAAATACTTGTAATTAAAGTTCTAGTGGATAATTTTTTCTACTTTTTTCTACAGTGAGTAAGAAGATAACACTGAATAAGTATATAATATTGTTTTTATAAAAACATTTTTAATATGACCGCTCATCAGCATAAGCACCTCAATTTCAACTTCACACAATCAAAGAGCAATAGTTTGTAATATACTTGATCATGTGTATGCAATCAAAGTTGTAAGGTTAACTAATTTGCATATTGTTTTACAAAAGGACATCTCATTCATTAAATATTCGCATCTATCATTCTCAATTTCATGATTGTTTTCATTTTAATATAATGTGTAGTTCTATTTTTAAATATTTTTTATACTGTGCGTAAAAGCATTTTTGGTAAAACCAAAGTTTCTGGTCAATTTACTTTGAGGTGGGCTTAATTTTCTACAAGTTGCAATCCAGTTTTAAATTGTGAATTCAAAACTAAGCTCCCACCCCCTCCTCAGTAACACACACAAACACACACACACACACACACCTACATATATATATATATATATATATATATATATATATTAATTAGATTTTTGAATGTGAGATGATATATATAATTATTTCCATAATCAGACAACGTCGCAGCCCACAACCTATGAAAGAAACAAACAGTCCTAGACTTGAGTTTCGCCCTCCTTTGGGCTCATCAGTAGAACACATCCGAACTCAGGATTCGAAACCCGACTCATTTGCATGTTAGGCGAGTACTGTGCCACTGAGCTACCTCACCATATACAAGAATGTCTAATAACTTACACAGATTATGCAACCCACGGCGAAGGCCGACTGTAGAATATACCTACTCTTTTCAACAAGGGGTGTAGTCATCCAACCTCTTAGAACCCAAGCCAATGTCTACTTTTGGCCTTTATATTTAGGGATCCACTAATATAAAAATGTCTTTTTAGATACCTCGTATTGCTCAAATAAAGTACCTTCACCCGGGATTTCAGTTGGGTGGCAAAAGGTTTGATGCTGAAATCAGGTTGGGTGTCATTGCCGATGTGGAATCACAAAATGCATAACTTTTCTTTTTCTTCCCAGGTCGTTCATGGGCAGCTGCAAGTACAGAGGGCGTCCTTGTATATTCTCTTGACAACAAACTGCACTTTGATCCATTTGAGCTGCAAGTGGACATCACCCCCGAATCTGTACGCAAGAAGTTAATCAAGGGAGATTATTCTTCTGCTCTTATGCTTAGCTTTCGGCTAAATGAACAATCTTTAATTGAAGAGGTCATTGAAAAAATCCCTTATGGACAGAGTAAGTACAACACTAGCAATAGAAAACCTTTTCTGTATTTTTCCTTTTTTTTCTTTCATTTTTCCTTTTTTTCTTTTCTTTCATTTTTCCTTTTTTTCTTTTCTTTCATGTTTCCTTTTTTTTCTTTTCATTTTTCCTTTTCTTTTCTTTCATTTTTCCTTTTCTTTTCTTTCATTTTTCCTTTTCTTTTCTTTCATTTTTCCCTTTTTTCTTTCATTTTTCCCTTTTTCTTTCATTTTTCCTTTCTTTCATTTTTTTCCTTTTTATTTTTCCGTTTTCTTTTTTTTCGTTTTATTTTTATTTTTCCTTTTATTTTCTTTTTTCTTTTTCTTTTTATTTTCCTTTTTCTGTTTTTCTTTTCTTTTTCTTTTTCCTTTTTCTCGTTTTTTTTCTTTTTTCTTTTTTTCTTATCTTCTCTTTCTTTCTCTCTTGTGTGTCCTTTTTTTGTTCTCACCAAATCCCTTTTGCTTCTTTTGAAGACTATAACAAGGACATCAGTGTGTTATCATGTCTGTCTCAAGGGGCATGGATGGTTATCTCCTCTTTATCCTTTTATTTTAATATGCATTCTAAAAAAAAAAATGAATATATATATATAATTATATATGGTTAGGTGATTGCAAAACATGTCTTGTAATTCTATCCTATTTTTTTTGTTAAGTCAGAGTAATCTCCCCATTGTTAATAACACTTATCCCCTTTTTGTTTTCATTCTGAAACGTTTAAAATTCATAAAACAATCTCTTATTTAAATACATTGGTGGGATTATTTACTTGATTGGTATTTACCTGCCCCCCCCCCCCACCACCACCCAACTTAGCACTAGATCAGGCTTATTATGTGAATGCCAAATAAGTTATTTTCTTCATATGTCTACATAAAATCAGGTGGGTAAAAATTTGACATATTTAATTGCATTCTGTTCCCTGTACAATTGTCTTGTGCTCCATTGATCCAAGTTCTCTTCAACATTTTTAAATATCTGTAACTATTTTTCTGTTCTTTAAATCCTCTTCTGTTTTTTCTGTAATTATACTTGTTTCTCTTTTGTAGTTGGTTTTGTCCTGTAATGTACTGTATATATTTATTTTGTTTTCTAATTTCTTAGCAAGTTTCCAGTTGATTTTAGTAAAAGACTGTGCAAATCTCCTTTTTGTAAAGTTTATAAAAATATTTAAAGTTCACATAATTTAACTCTTTTGAATGATTTTTATTAGTGATTGCTTTTGAGTTGTTAGGCCATTAAATGTCTGTAAGTTGTTAGGCCATTAAATGTCTGTAAGTTGTTAGGCCATTAAATGTCTGTAAGTTGTTAGGCCATTAAATGTCTGTAAGTTGTTAGGCCATTAAATGTCTGTAAGTTGTTAGGCCATTAAATGTCTGTAAGTTGTTAGGCCATTAAATGTCTGTAAGTTGTTAGGCCATTAAATGTCTGTACGTTGTTAGGCCATTAAATGTTTTAAAAAAACAACCCAACTAAATTTCTCTTTGTTTCCTTTTTCAGTTGAGTTCCTTGCCCAGAATCTTCCAGACACTTACGTTGATTATCTGATGGCTTTCCTTCCGAACCAAATTGAAAGTTCCGCCCACATTCAGTTTTACCTGACGTGGCTTGAAAAGTTACTCATGTCACATACTCCTTCTCTAAAACAAAGATCTGGTTCCATTATGTGTACTTTACGTTCGTTGCAGAAAGCTACAAAAATAAAAAATGATGACATTAGTAAATTGTAAGTATCTCTTTAACTATTTTCCATTTAAGACAACCCCATTAACTAATAAAAATGCGTTCAGTTGTCGTTTAATTAAAAGTTGTTCAACTAACAAGAAATAAAGGGTAAAATTGACATGAGATTCATAGTTTTAAATAAACGTTGAAAATGTCATCAAAATAGGTTGATTCTCCAATTTGTGGTGTGTCCTGAGTATGACCGTAAACTGCATTCAGTGGGGAAGCTCCAGTTAAAATAGCCGGAGCTTTGGGGATTACCTTACAATGGAGCTACCGTAGTGTCACCACTGCTCCCAGGTCCGCTCTGACCCGGAGTGGTAGCACCAGTTTAGGGTCCCCCACCTATGGGTTAAATAGGCCTTTCACCCTGTCGGCAGGCGGTCAGAATATGTTGACTGCCCCCCTGCAGAGAACAGAAGTTTCAATAGAGCCATGTGTGGCGATCTGTAATGCCTGGGGATGGGATCCTGGTGGTTAAGCAGATCATGATCCGAGAGCATAGTGGTCATGGTCCTGTCTGAGAGACATGATCCGATGAATTGGCTGGTCATGTTATGCCCTATCATTGATAACCCTTTGATCGTAAACGATAGCTGATGGTCAATTGATTAAGATGACCTGAATGGTGACATGGCTTTAATACCCTAAACATTTCTCTATAAACTCCCCCTGCGAAATCGTTTTTTTCTCCATCAAAATCAAGTATACCATCCCTGTGGCACCAGGGTGATTGGGGTTTCCCCCTAGCTGCTCCCCACATAGGGCTCCAACGAACCCAAAAAATCTTGGCTCAACCACAAATGCCAAACTGCCATACACACATGTTGTGCAGCTCTGTAAAAATTTTAATTAAATCCAACTGAAGAAAACCATAACGATTTTAAAAACTGTCGGGCTAAAGCACAAAGAACTATTAAGGAATCAAAAAGAACGTCCTTGTAGAACTTTGTATCCAAACTCAACAACAATACTAAAATTAAAGCAATCTAGAAAATATGAAAAATCTCAGGCAAATATTCTAACATCCATTAAATCAATTACACCAAAACAATAAAGAAGCCACTACCAAGGAAGAAATTGCAAATATGCTTCCAGATAACTTTGCTAAAAACTCTTTCCACCAAAAGGAAAATCCTAACTTCAAAAAAATCAGACAAAATAATGAAAAAAGAAAAATCAACTTTAAAACTCATAACAAAATAACCTACAACAAAAAAATTTACCATGACGGAACTTCAGGAAGCCTTGAATGAAACACATTACTCATTTGTAGGCCAAGACGAAATTCATTATTAATTCTTGAAAAAATTTACCATGACGGAACTTCAGGAAGCCTTGAATGAAACACATTACTCATTTGTAGGCCAAGACGAAATTCATTATTAATTCTTGAAAAAATTTACCATGACGGAACTTCAGGAAGCCTTGAATGAAACACATTACTCATTTGTAGGCCAAGACGAAATTCATTATTAATTCTTGAAAAAATTTACCATGACGGAACTTCAGGAAGCCTTGAATGAAACACATTACTCATTTGTAGGCCAAGACGAAATTCATTATTAATTCTTGAAAAAATTTACCATGACGGAACTTCAGGAAGCCTTGAATGAAACACATTACTCATTTGTAGGCCAAGACGAAATTCATTATTAATTCTTGAAAAAATTTACCATGACGGAACTTCAGGAAGCCTTGAATGAAACACATTACTCATTTGTAGGCCAAGACGAAATTCATTATTAATTCTTGAAAAAATTTACCATGACGGAACTTCAGGAAGCCTTGAATGAAACACATTACTCATTTGTAGGCCAAGACGAAATTCATTATTAATTCTTGAAAAAATTTACCATGACGGAACTTCAGGAAGCCTTGAATGAAACACATTACTCATTTGTAGGCCAAGACGAAATTCATTATTAATTCTTGAAAAAATTTACCATGACGGAACTTCAGGAAGCCTTGAGTGAAACACATTACTCATTTGTAGGCCAAGACGAAATTCATTATTAATTCTTGAAAAAATTTACCCGTAATATCTCTAAACTACCCTCCTAAAAATATACAATGACATATGGAACAAAAGTGAGATCCTCTCACAATGGAAACAAGCCATAGTAATTCCCATTCCAAAAGCAATGAATACAGACCCAAACAAACAAAAAGGAAAAATCCCAAACTACAGTCCAATAACTCTAACTAGTTGCTTATGCAAAACACTTGAAAGGATAATAAATAAACGGTTTGTCTGGTACCTGGAAAAAAAAACAACCTAATATCCAAATTTCAATCAGGTTTTAGGAAAAACCAGCACCATAGACCACCTAGTGCGACTTGAAATTTACATAAGAGAGGCTTTTATCCAAAAACATGTAACTGCAATGTTTTTTTGATATTGGAAAAGCCTATGATACCACATGGCTATATGGTATTATGAATGACCTAAAAAAAATTAGGCCTAAAAGGCAAACTACCCATATTTATAGGAAATTTCATAAATAATAATAAAAATTAAAAAAAAATTTTTTTTTAAAATTAAACTCTTAGTAAAGTATCGATATCCAGATCAAATAATAGAATCTTTCAAGTTCGAGTGGGAAACACACTCTGAGATAAAAACAAGAGCAGGGGACAGGAGTACTCCAGGGAAATATTCTTTCAGTAACCTTGTTCAGTATTAAGATTAATAATATCCTCAAAGACATCATAACAGAAACATCAGAGATAAAAGGTGCCCTATATGTAGTTAATTTCATGATCGGCATTAGATCTAAATATATAAACATGATTGAACAACAACTTCAATTTAATATAAACAAAATAACAAAATGGGCAACAGAAAACGGTTTCAATTTCTTAAAAACACTTTTTCTCCCAGAGAAAGTTACATCATGACCTTGTCATTAAAATCGAAGGAGAGCACATCCCAGTTGTCAACGAATACAAATTTCTGGGTATGATATTTGATAAATAAACTTAATTTTATTTATAAAATACCTGAAAAACGTATGTGCTAAAGCTACAAACTCCTAAGTGTACTTGCCCACACAGAGAGCTGATAGACAAACTCTCTTACATCTTTATCGAACTAAAATCTGCTTGATACTGGACTATAGTAGCTTTGTCTATAGGTCAGTCAGAAATTTCTACCTAAAGGAACTTGACACTATTCACCATGAAAGCTCAAGACTGGTATTAGGTGCATACAGAGCCTATATGCAGAGGCCCATGAAACACCCCTTCAGATTAGAAGTGAAAAGTTGGCCCTGCAGTACATAATAAATCTATAATCATGTCCAACCAACCAAACATACGACTATATTTAACCCAAAACTTAAAAGAAAAATGATGAATCCTTTGGGTCTTAGAATGTAACCCATTATAAAAGAATCTGAAATCCTACTTTCCTACGTTGGCATTTGCACTTTGTCTGAAACCCAACCTTGGATTATCAGACCTCCAGAAATAATTCTAACACTAAACAACTTACACAAGACAAATATCCATCCATCTACTTACCAAGGAGAACTGGTGCTTATGCTGTTCAGCAGCCGTATGAACAAATTATTTTTTTTATAAAAACAATATTATATACTTATTCAGCGTTATATTCTTACTCAATGTACAAAAAAGTAGAAAAAATTATCCACTAAAGATGCAAACAAAACCGGTTGTGCTGCAGTGATAGATGGAGAGATCATCCTACAAGGAATATGAGAAGATGTATCCATCTTTACTGCAGAGATCCATGCAACTGAAATTACCCCTATGATGGTCACTAAAAGTAATACAATCAGATTCATGATATTCTCTGATTTTCTGGCCATCCCTAAAAATAAGAAACTTAAAAACACATTAATCAATCTTTTAGACAAATCAAATGAATTGAAATAATCAAAACAAATTATTTTCTGCTGAGTACCTGACCATGTTTGTATCCAAAGAAAGAAAAAGCAGATACTGCAGAAAAGAAAGCATTAGAAATAGTTCCCTACAAAACAAAAATCCCATACCAAGACTTCAAAACAAAAATCAGAAACTACATATTAACCAAATTACAAGACATGTGGAATCTTTTTTCAAGAAATAAACTACATTCCATAATGCCTATCATCAAAGAATGGCAACCAGGACACGGAAGACCGAGGAGGGAAGAGTGGTATTAGCAAGTATATGAATCGGTCATATTCACTTAACTCATTCATATCTCTTGACGGGAGAAGAACCTCAAAGATGCATACCATGCCAGTCATCCTTCACCGTTGAACACATACTCATTGCCTGTAAAGATCTCTAACAAACCAGACAAAAATATTACCAAATAGACAATTTGAAGAATCTGTTTAACAAAGTTCCGTAGACAATGCATTCAATTTCCTAAAAGCTACAGGACTACAAGAAAATTCGAAAAACATTAAAATCTCTTTACCCACCTATCAAATATTCCTACCACTAATTTAATTTTAAAAAAAACCTATACTACCCAATTCTACTGCAAATAACCTACACATAAGAATCTACGATAAATAACCTTTCATGACATTAAATGACCTTACAGGATCGATATGCTGTTAAAAACCAACCAATTTGTGGTATTATTTTTTTAATTATTTTAATAAGGGAGAGGTAAATTTGTTTACATACACTGATTCAATGAACACCTAACTCCTCTTTCTCTGACTCATATATATATATATATATATATTACAAATTTTTATTTATACAAACATTGGTTACATATGTGCATACATGTTTCGATTGTACTCTTCACAGAGAGTAAACCTCTTCAGACCAAAAAAGACAAGAAAGTGAGATGAATTTGGAAAACTTTCCCATTAAGTAAATCTTTTTTGGGGATGAGATATGTTTATAATTTTCACCGGTCAAGTTTAGTATCAGATTACATTCTTTACTTAACTCTTTCAATACTAAAGAACAGCTCTACTTGTTATTGAGCACTTTTTATAAACACTGGAGTTTCAATGGATTTACATCGACAGAAACTAATACAATACGTGTACTAATATATATATATATATATATATATATATAAAGATTTGAGCCCAATTGAATGATGACAGTAGACTTTGCACATATAAAGAATTATCTATATTTTATACTAATTTGACTGGAAAGGATCAGAAAGAATCTGTTTACACAATTAAAAAAATAAATAAATAAAAATTTAATGTAGAAGAGATACTCGCACATTTTCTGTGTTGGGAATGAGACTTTGTTTATAATTTACAATGTCGAACTAAATCGCAACCTATAGAACTCTTTTTTGTATCAACGATCTGAAAAATATGCCTAAAAGAACTGTTTGATAATAAAATGAAAACAGTCGTTGAATTAGAAAACAATATTAACTCATAGTGAATTAATAAGATATAATTTTACAAATCGATATGCAAATTCGTTGAATACGTTTATCGCATAGACATGCTCAGTATATTATGAAGCTGAATTTCTTGTATTTTGTATATGATATTAGACTTTTAATGTTACTGTCAGTGCGATAAACTGCCAAACTTTATAAATAGAGATGTGGCTTATCTTAACACTTTATTGCAGTTACATGGTTTATTCGATCCTTGGAAGTTTCTTAAAACTCAACGTTTTATACATTTGAATAGATTCAAACTTTGAATTTGATGTTCAGGATTTGGTGCTTAAGCATATCCGCCCCGACATTAAAAAATTTAAAGAATGTATAAACGTTATTATGTACTTACGTGTTAGCTGAAAATAAGATTGTGCAGAAAAAATTACGCAAATTCATTCAGTAGTTATTTAATTATTAAAAAAAAACGATTTTAACGATTTTTTCACTCGGTAGATTTTCCACCATTTTGTATCTTAGATTTTCCAGTGGTCAAGAACGATAACTCATATTTTCACGATTTCTTGGTTTGTTATCTCCCTTGTTTACAAAAATGTCAAAATCTACGTAAAATCATTTAAATCATTTTTTTTCTTTTTCTTATAATTAAATAACTACTGGATGAATTTGCGTAATTTTTTCTGCACAATCTTATTTTCAGCTAACACGTAAGTACATAATAACGTTTATACATTCTTTAAATTTTTTAATGTCGGGGCGGATATGCTTAAGCACCCAGGATTTTATTAAGAAACTTCCGAGGATTGCAAAAAACCATGGAACTGCAGTAGAATAACATGTGTGTGTGGTGAATATCGACAGATGACATGTTGACATGGACTCTCTTCACCTTTTTATCTCCTCGTGTCTGTTTTTCAAATTTGTGATTATTCAAACTTTGACTCATTCTGACAAAGTCTTTCAAATAATCAAGATGAAACGTCAAACTCTCCAATGAGTTGATTTGTTTTTATTGTGTTGATCTATCTACTTTCTTCTATAATATGTCGAAAGATTTACTCAAACCACCTGTTCTTTGTATATAAGATGATCCCTTGGAATCAATGAAGTTCTGGTCACTTTCTGCCTCTTCTGGAAAAAACGATTTCATCTTTTACTCTCCCTGGTCAATGTCACTTTTCATACCATCAGTCGGCCATTTGCGATACCCTCCCCCCTCCTACACACCCATGCACGCACACGCACACACACACACGCACACACACACACACACACACAACCCTCCCCCACTTACCTCTTTCAGCCTCAAGAGGCAATGTATACCTCCTGTAAGACTGCCTGCACAGGGAATCTATAATGAAATATGGGTTGTGCAATCTCTCCTGAAAACAATGTTGGAATAAGCAAAGAAAGAGTCATGTAATTTTCTTCTCCTGGTCTAGTTTTGTTACTAAGGAAGACAGATAGATTCAAACTTTTTCCCAAAAGTATTAGTGAAAGTGATGCAATATGCAATAGTCTCCATACACAACGTGCGGTCAACAGTCGTCACCATTAACTACTGAAACGTCGCTATTTTCAGTTTGTTAAATGAAGAAAAGAATTGGAATCTTTTTCGATAAAAACTTTAATTTTTCTCTTACAATCTTCGTTATAAATAAAATATGTCTGTATTTTTTGTATGTACTCTTATAACTTAGTTGAGCAGCTCGTTGAAATTTGATTATGGGATACAGCTATAAGTTGCACGCAGTGGTGTAGGTGGAGGACGTTGGCAGTGACCAGGGTAGTGTCTGAGAAGAGCATGCAGTGTACTCTGACTACTTCCATCCAAATCACTTCGACCGACTTCAAAGAATGTAAACTTTATTTATTTTTATAAAACATGTTCGACACCCCCCGAGGGAAAACTAGTTTATATAAAAAAAAAAATTTCTGTATTTTAATTTTAGAACTGAAATCTAATAACTCGTGTTTTTTCCTCTCTTTGTTTTTTCCTGCAGGTGTGAATATAACAAATATACGTTACAGTTTCTGCTGAATCAGTGTAATTTGAAGAGAAAGAGAGAAGAGAATGGCGTGCAAGAAAATGATGGAGCTGAACATGAAGATGAATGTATTAATATGAATGGTGTAGGTGAAGAGGAGGACATGGAAGAAAGTGATAGCGCCTTTGCCAGTCGATGGTCAGATGATGAAGACAGTTCTACATAAATATCAATTTTATATTTTTATAAAATAAAATTATAAATCAACAATTTTTTTTTTTTTTCACTTTTGTTAAATTTTGTGTTTTTCCACTTCAGTTTTTTCTTTAATAATCATTTTTTCCTTCGTCAATTGAAATTTTATCTGGAAAAAAGAAACGAGAAAAGAAAAATGTTAAACTGGATAAATATTTAAAAAATACAAAAAAACATATTTGATTTTTTAATTGATTAATAATGTTAGCATGAATTATAGGTTTTGTTTGATTAATGGTAGCATTGCTAAATTTATATTATGCTTGACTATATTGTCCATCTTATGGATGAAGATGTGCATTTGATCCTTTTCGGAAGACTAGTGTATTTTTGGAAAAGACAAAAATTTTAACTTTAAACTAGATTGTATCTGAATTATTTGGATTATTCAGACTATTATCTTCATCTTGGATGTTATTCTCACATTTCGGCCAATGTAACCTCCGATCTACTTCGAGTACATATTGTTAAACACAAGGAATTTATACATAATTCTATTGAATTTATACATAATTCTATTGAATTTATACATAATTCTATTGAATTTATACATAATTCTATTGAATTTATACATAATTCTATTGATTTTATACATAATTCTATTGATTTTATACATAATTCTATTGATTTTATACATAATTCTATTGATTTTATACATAATTCTATTGAATTTATACATAATTCTATTGAATTTATACATAATTCTATTGAATTTATACATAATTCTACTGATTATTACTTAACACTGTCATCTGTTGCACCACATGTATCTACTTAACTAAAATTGAACTCTTCTTCTTTGTCGTTTAGCGTGTCTTTTAGCATGTCATTTACAGTGTCTTTTAGCGTGTCATTTACAGTGTCTTTTAGCGTGTCATTTATAGTGTCTTTTAGCGTGTCATTTACGGTGTCTTTTAGCATGTCATTTATAGTGTCTTTTAGCATGTCATTTATAGTGTCTTTTAGCATGTCATTTACAGTGTCTTTTAGCGTGTCATTTACAGTGTCTTTTAGCGTGTCATTTACAGTGTCTTTTAGCGTGTCATTCACGGTGTCTTTTAGCGTGTCATTCACGGTGTCTTTTAGCGTGTCATTTACGATGTCTTTTAGCGTGTCATTTATAGTGTCTTTTAGCGTGTCATTTACAGTGTCTTTTAGCATGTCATTTATAGTGTCTTTTAGCATGTCATTTATAGTGTCTTTTAGCGTGTAATTTACAGTGTCTTTTAGCGTGTCATTTACAGTGTCTTTTAGCGTGTCATTTACAGTGTCTTTTAGCGTGTCATCTATAGTGTCTTTTAGCGTGTCTTTTAGCGTGTCATCTATAGTGTCTTTTAGCGTGTCATTTACGGTGTCTTTTAGCATGTCATTTACAGTGTCTTTTAGCATGTCATTTACAGTGTCTTTTAGCGTGTCATTTACAGTGTCTTTTAGCGTGTCATTTACGATGTCTTTTAGCGTGTCATTTACGATGTCTTTTAGCGTGTCATTTACGATGTCTTTTAGCGTGTCTTTTAGCGTGTCATTTACGATGTCTTTTAGCGTGTCATTTACGGTGTCTTTTAGCGTGTCATTTACGGTGTCTTTTAGCGTGTCATTTATAGTGTCTTTTAGCATGTCATTTATAGTGTCTTTTAGCATGTCATTTACAGTGTCTTTTAGCGTGTCATTTACGGTGTCTTTTAGCGTGTCATTTACGGTGTCTTTTAGCATGTCATTTACGGTGTCTTTTAGCATGTCATTTATAGTGTCTTTTAGCATGTCATTTATAGTGTCTTTTAGCGTGTCATTTACGGTGTCTTTTAGCGTGTCATTTACGGTGTCTTTTAGCGTGTCATTTACGATGTCTTTTAGCGTGTCATTTACGATGTCTTTTAGCGTGTCATTTACGGTGTCTTTTAGCGTGTCATTTACGGTGTCTTTTAGCGTGTCATTTACGGTGTCTTTTACGGTGTCTTTTAGCGTGTCATTTACGATGTCTTTTAGCGTGTCATTTATAGTGTCTTTTAGCATGTCATTTATAGTGTCTTTTAGCATGTCATTTATAGTGTCTTTTAGCGTGTCATTTACGATGTCTTTTAGCGTGTCATTTACGGTGTCTTTTAGCGTGTCATTTACGGTGTCTTTTAGCGTGTCATTTACGGTGTCTTTTAGCGTGTCATTTACGGTGTCTTTTAGCGTGTCATTTACGGTGTCTTTTAGCGTGTCATTTACGGTGTCTTTTAGCGTGTCATTTACGGTGTCTTTTAGCGTGTCATTTACGGTGTCTTTTAGCGTGTCATTTACGGTGTCTTTTAGCGTGTCATTTACGGTGTCTTTTAGCGTGTCATTTACGGTGTCTTTTAGCGTGTCATTTACGGTGTCTTTTAGCGTGTCATTTACGGTGTCTTTTAGCGTGTCATTTACGGTGTCTTTTAGCGTGTCATTTACGGTGTCTTTTACGGTGTCTTTTAGCGTGTCATTTACGGTGTCTTTTAGCGTGTCTTTTAGCGTGTCTTTTACGGTGTCTTTTAGCGTGTCATTTACGGTGTCTTTTAGCGTGTCATTTACGGTGTCTTTTAGCGTGTCATTTACGGTGTCTTTTAGCGTGTCATTTACGGTGTCTTTTAGCGTGTCTTTTAGCGTGTCATTTACGGTGTCTTTTAGCGTGTCATTTACGGTGTCTTTTAGCGTGTCATTTACGGTGTCTTTTAGCGTGTCATTTACGGTGTCTTTTAGCGTGTCTTTTACAGTGTCTTTTAGCGTGTCTTTTAGCATGTCATTTACAGTGTCTTTTAGCATGTCATTTACAGTGTCTTTTAGCATGTCATTTACAGTGTCTTTTAGCATGTCTTTTCCACACCAGATGTGAGTTGCATGTCGGCCATGGCGGCACAAAGTAACTTTCTCCGTAAAATGTCATCATTCACGTTGGTCTCAATGTGCCATTGCTTGAGGTCATCTTTGACTTAGTCATTCCAAGTCATCTTCATCCTGTCTTTTCCTCTGTTACCCGAGGTGTGTGTACATCTGTTTATCCAGTCAGAGCTTCGTTCAATATGTCATACCACTGCAGAGCTGACTCCTGTCTGGGCACCTTCATCCTCAATAGCATTAACTCTCGTCAATATGAACACCACAAATCCATCGAATCATAGCCCTGTCATCCATCTGCAGAAAGACTGAATTTGTGGGCGCCCAATATTCATTTGCATGTAACATTGGACTACGGTAATAGATGTTGTAAACACGATCCTGATTGATAAGTAATTTCTTAATTAGGAGTTTCTTACAGATTATCTCCATAGGGAGAACAAGGGCCATTAGCATCATCTATTTCTTGGGATATTGCACAACATGTAGCTTAGTTGAAATTCTGGTACGAATCGTGAAGCTTTCCTATTTCATGTGGTTAAGCTAAACGGTTGATTTTTCAGGGATGTGAGAACTCTGCCTTTTTTTTTCTTCAGAAGAAGCTTTTTTTTTAAAATTTTATTTTCTTTTTATTTTCTCTTTTTTTTTTTTTTTTTCTTTTTTCTTTCTTTTTTCTTTTTCTTTTAAGTAAAGACTAATTTCTGCCGAATTACTAGCTTGATTTTCTTTGTTTCTTCCTCTTCCTCTTTCTCTCTCTGTCTGTCTGTCTGTCTTTGATTTTTTTTGCATTGCCTCACTTCAAACAATCTACGATGTGGATAGGGGGAAGTAAAAGACTTGTTTCATCAAAGAATAACTTCCTTACCTCCCCCCTCCCCCTCTCCTACCACATATGCACTTGGAGTCTTTCTCTTGGTAACAGCCATGTTTGAATTGAAGGCGGCGATGGCCATGCCCCCCCCCCTCCCCGGTTGGGAAAATAACACCTGAATACCAAAAGCGCATTCAGAATTACATTCCAAATTAAAACTATATTTTATCAGCCTACTTTTGTAAGCCCAGCTCTTTTCACTGCAATAGGCATTACAAATTATTATAGTAATAATTATTGTTAGTTTCTCTAACTTCCCAGGGGTAATCTTGTTACAATAGTGATGGCCTTAAGGTCACAAGAACATTTTCTGAAGAATACTTACCAGCCAAGAACGTGAATCCCATTTCTGCCAATTGTTGCCTCAATGTTTCCTTGCTATAATTCGGCCAAGACATTAAAGCATTGTAACATTTTTCTCTGGCGGTCAGCGTGTTGCATTTGTCTAGGTTTTCAATTTCCTTTTTGTTGAGCCCAAGACGTATTGCGAGTTCCTTCCAAGCAGATAACATGACTTCAGATCGGCTAATCTGGTCAAAGAACTTGGTCTTTAGAGATTCTTTTGTTTTGGTTAAGAAAAAGAAAAAAAAGTTTTTGTATTACTCGTTATGATTAGTGTTGAATATACATAGGCATGCACTAGGCGGCATATTTAGTGGGTTGCATGTTTTTGGTGCATGCGAATAACAGACTTGCTGCAGGTAAGATATGTTTGGCCAAGAGAAGGGGAGCCACAAAAGAAATTGAAAATGTCTCTGATTTTATATTTGGCTACCCAGACTTTCATTTCTCTTTGGAGAAAAAAAAGAGAAAGAAGCCTTTCTGTAAACGGGATTCATGCTGACAGATGAAGACTGAAAGAATAATGTCCGTGCAAGTAAGAGGTTCCCTGCTGTGGTTATGACTCATTCAGAGACTTCCAGATTTAATGGCTGTCCAGATATGGAACGCCTGGGCAGTAGATTTCTGTGTGTTCATAGATAAGGGTGGTGATTATTTTAAGTGCTCAATTTCTGGGTGATCGAATGGGGATGACGGAGAAAAAGACTGGATGTCTAGGATTTCCGATCGAAAGTACATATATTCCAGGAGATGGGCCAGGGGAAAGCAGCTAGACTTGCCCCTCTGGGCGTCACACAGTCGGTTTTGTTTTCTAGTGCCTCTCGTAGAGAGATGGGCTCTTGGTTTCTAAACTATGGGACTTGCGTTTTGATTTGATCGGATTAAGATTTCTTGTTTGCAAGTCTGTTATTCAAAAGAAGAAAATGAGCGTCATTGTTTTTTTTGTTTTTTTTACAGTGGCGGCCTGCTTTGTTTGGGGTGAAATATGTTAAAAAAAATTGTAACCTCCAAAAGAATAAAACATTGTTACTTGTTTTAAAAAGGAGTTGCAATTTTATTTGAAGCACTGACTGAGACTAAATTGATCAGTGTCAGAATCTAGCAACAACATAATATGCCTGTTCGTTAGTCTGTCACGTTTAAGTTTAAAATAGCAGTTCCATCGAACATTGGACCGGCACGAAGATCATGGCCTGTATATTGAATGCACACAGTACTTGTTTATAATTGTCTGCACACCATAGATGAGCAATAATGTAGACGTACTGATTCTAGTATGCATACTGTTAGATGTCATAAATTTGTAATGCGCCTCTGCAATATATAAGGTATCAATGACCGGATGCAATGATAAAAAATAAAAGTAAAAAAAAAAGTAAGATGGTTACTCTATCCTGGGATTCAAAGAAATAATACCAACACAGGATAAATGACACCGTTTTTTCTCTCTCTTTTTGCTGTTAGGGACATGGAGAAAGGTCGGGGAGATATCCGTTCTCTGCTGAAACTTATGTTTTTTTTTTTTTGCTTTTTGAATATTTAGAAGATATTTAAGGTTGAAGATTTTAATAAAGTAATAATAACTGAAAGTTGTAATTTTAATGAAATAAAAATTATATTTTTATCAAGGAGGGAACGAAGATTTTACTAGCATACAAATATAAATGCCAATATCTAACATATAATTTAAAGTATTTATAACTTATACTGGAGAACACCATATTTTGTTGAGTTAGACCTCATACTAGTATTTGACTAAGTTGTGACCTGAACCTAAAAATTATCCCATTTTTTCTGCATCACAAATGTTAACGATTCTTGGCCTTTTGGCTAAGATCAAAGTGTAGTATCTGTTCCGATGGATACTCACTCTGTAGACCGGTATTGTCTTGGCCTTCGGGTCTTGATTCCGCTGGTCTATGGGTCTGTCCTGTGCAATTCTAGGAGGTCCACCCTCCCAGGCGTTGCCTCCCCTCTTTGGGGAGGAGTAAGTTTATTGCTTACTGCCTGAGGCGCCCCTACCGGGGAATGCCGACGAGGCTGCCCAGGCAATTTTTAAATGGCCAGAGTGCTCACCTCTCGAGCGCTGGCTTATCTAATCCCACTTTCCCCGACCTTGTGTCACATTTTACCTTGTGGGAGGTAGATAAATAAAACAAATGTTAACGATTCTTGGCCTTTTGGCTAAGATCACAGTGTAGTATCTGTTCCGATGGATACTGCACGCCTGTCCTGTGCAGTTCTAGGAGGTCCACCCTCCCAGGCTTTGCCTCCCCTCTTTGGGGAGGAGTAAGTTTATTGCTTACTGTCTGAGGCGCCCCTACCGGGGAATGCCGACGGGGCTGCCCAGGCAATTTTTAAATGGCCAGAGTGCTCACCTCTCGAGCGCTGGCTTTTCAAACCCCACTTTCTCGACCCGATCTTGGGTCACATCTTACTTGTGGGAGTAAGATAAAACTGGCCTTGTGCCTAACTCCTGGGGAGGAGTAAATAAAACAAATGTTACTCTTGATTTGTTTCAAATAATTTTATTTCATTTTTCATTAATTATAAAATAAATCTTTATTCAATAATTATTTTAAAATCATTAAAAATAATTTGGCGATTTTTTAAATTTGTTTTTAATATTAACTATACTTGTGTTTGGTTTGCCCCCCCCGGAATGTGTATAGTCCCAGATTGCATGACGACGGAGCAGTCTTCTATTTGGCTTATTTGGTCATGTGGTCAGCTATATAAAAGACATGACTTGGGAGTTAAGTATCCATAGATGACATGTCTGTCAATCCCTCTTTCTTCATCTTTTTGTTTTGACTTCTGATGTGACAAGTTCTGTTGAGATGCAATCAGTCGTTTCTCTGTCCAGTTCGGTTGAGGTTCATTTGAGACAAGATCTCTTCATTTATTGGTAATTCCGTTTTTCATATATTCCCATATAAGGAAGTGTTGAGATATGTGCATATTTGGTATATTGTGAATACAATAAATCCTGTTATATTCACATATAAGGAAGTTTTGACATGTGTGCATATTTGGTGTATTTTGAACACGATAAATCCTGTTATATCTTTATAAGTAATGTTCTTTTGTTTATGTGTTAACGAATCAGGAACTGATAATTCTTATACTTAAAAAAAAGATAAAATCTTGCAAGAATTACGATTTCTAATAAGTGACCCCCCCCCCAAAAAAAAATCCCACCCATAGAACTGCTAATAAAATTGACAATTCTCTCTGACATCCAACCAAATAAGCTTCGCTTATCCACCAAGTTCCAGTCATGAATGTCCAACAATCTTTGTTTTATAGCAATTCAAATTAAGCACATCTCGATACGACATGAAAAATTGTCAATAAGTCTCTCTTCGCACTGCCCTGATTTTCACCGAGATGGCCCTCTTCAGTTTGAGGATTGTTTTGATAAACACTATCTTTGAAATAACTCCACAAATAAAAAGGGGTAAGATCCGGATTACACCTTTTACTGGGACGATCTCCAATGTTGACCCCCCCCCCCTCTCGCCTCCCCATATCATTGAACAGCGATAAAACTGTTGGACATTTATAACTGAAACTTGGTGGATAATTCAGGCATAGACTAAAGTTTATTTGTACTAAATATGTTTGGATTACAGAAATGATTGTGAATTTTATTAATGATTACATGGGTTACATTTTTTGGGGAAGTTACCTGTTAAATTTATTTTTCTATATTCTATATTTTTCTATATTCTATAGTAGCTAGAGAGCTTATTAATTTCTGTATGCTTGAGTTTCAAATAAAAGTTTGGGAGAATCTATAGAATGTTCTGTTTTAATTATTGAAGTATTACAGACAAAATATAAATATATATTTATGCATGATGCATATTGTTACGATCGAGTCGTAGAGTTCTCTTGTCCGACCACTTAGAGAAAGGGGGGGATGTAAGCGAACAAGCCTCACCAGCCTGACTGCTACTAAGAGATGTGAACAACAGTGACCACTGTGTGCTTGGCCCTTTCCTTCACTTTTCATCCCTCACCCGCCTGACTGCTAAGAGAGAAGGAAGGCGTATGTGGACAATAGTGACCACAGCATGCTTGGCCCTTTCTCTCACTTTTCATCCCTCACCCAGTTAACACTGGATATAGACATAAACCCTTTCCCCTAGTTGTTTCAAAAGAGCGGCCTGAAAAAGTGATATAAAATAATAAAGAAGGATACAAATGATCATATTGTACAAAATGCTAATTCCCGGGCCAAACACCATGGTGGGAAATTAAAGGATTTTGAATAAGAAGTCAGAGAATATATTTCAAAGCGTTTGCTCGGTCAAGAAAACCCTCTTATGAAAAACTTGGAGTTGCTTGCTACCCGGATTTTAAGACGGAATCATCCTTTTCTGTCTACTAACTTGGGATTTAATAAGGACAAGTGGAATATCGACCAATCCCTCAGCTAAGTAAAGAAACCCCTCCCGTTTATACATGTTCGCACATTGGTCAACAAACTTTTTTCCATTTTTCATATTGACACACACATCGCATCACATTTCATTTAAACAATAATACGTCTATCTTCTATCCTTCGAGGAGCCCATTTCTGAAATAAAGCTTTCTTCAGTTTTATATATCTATATATCATTGTGTTTTCTTTCACTGTGTATTGTATTTCGTGTTTTTGCTGACAACTCTTCTAGCCAACAAAACATTGTTAGTTGGACTGACAGAGGTGCAAAAAGGACCAAAAATATAAATATCTTTAGTCACGAATACGGGTTGTGACAATATTATAATAGATAATTTTAACTTAATTTTCTAATTTTTCATTAAATGTATATTTGGCATCTTTCGACATGAAAGAAGCTGTTATTAAATTCTTCGAGGTTGAATTTTGTTTTGTTTGTTCTGTTACACGAAATGAATATGGGGTAAAGCTTTAACGTTTTTTAACATGTGTTGGAGTCTTTTCTCCAACACGAGGCCGCCATTTTGTGTGGTGTGTGCTCGGAATAAAAAGGAAAAAGAGTAATAATTCAGAAACGGTTGGATTTGCATACATATACATTTATTCTCACATAATTTGTCAATGTTCCATCACAATCGATAAAGAACATGTATTGCCAGGATCAATGAATAGAGAGATATGCATGGACAATGTATAAATAAATGCGACTTACATTTAGTTTATGTTCTGGGAGCCGATACCTATGACCAGAAGGGAAATCCAAAGACTACCGTGACCGTAAGGGAGATAACTCTTGAAAATTCTGAGTCGACAGTTCCTTTGTTTCCATCCTAATGAGTGACTACAATCAAGGGAGGCGCAAGAGCGCTCTATCCCGTAATAGATTTATGAATGGCCTATGCTGGAAATCTCATTTCTTTGATCAATCATAACTCAAAAACCAATGAACCAAATTAGTTAAAACTGCACAAAATTTTTATTTGATAGGTTCTATAAGTGTAGAATTTCAGCATCATTAGTCAAGGCAACCCAGAGATCCAGAAAGTTCAATCATGAAATCATGTTATCTGTGTGTACGCACGTACATATGTATGTGCTACCCTGTATCTCATCAACTATTTGATGGATTCAGCTGATTTTTGGCAGAGATAGAGGTTCTAGGGTCTAGTTGATGGCATTTTAATTTCAGTTTACCATATACCTTAGTTTTTCAGAAAATTCCAAAAAACCTTATGAGAAGGCATTGTATTGAGGCATAGCCTTTACAAAAGTAGTGACATTCCATGAAAAATGCCAGTATACTGAAATCATATGCCCTTAATAGGGTTAACATGAAAATTCATATACACTAAATGTACAAAAGCAAGGAAATTCCCAAATTTTTACACTTTTATTGTCATTAAGGTATGCGAGCACAACATGGCTATGTATTTTACTAGTAAGAATTGTTCTTCAGCGCACCTCACACACTTCATCCACTCATGCATAGAGATTTATATGTAATTTATACTGTAATGATGTGATAATGAAATGGTTTGGTTGATATGTAGTCATACCCTTAATGACAATAAAAGTGTAAAAATTTGAGAATTTCCTTGTTTTTGTACATTTAGTGTATATTAATTTTCATCTTAACCCTATTAAGGGCATATGATTTCAGTATACTGGTATTTTTCATGGAATTAAAATAGACTTATTTCTACTTATGCTGTTTAAGGTTGGGACATAATTATTTCTTGATGGGTTACAATAAAGTAAATACCTTGTATGACTTTTGTATATTCATTTTCATATTTCTCTGCGATATCATCTACCGTATGTGTCAAGTCTTCTTCAATGACGGAAAGAGCAGATTTGAGAAGTTGAATCTGGAGAATAAAAGGAAGAATGTCTTTTATTGTGGTTCAGCATTAAATTACTCTAAGTGCTGATATGCAATAAAACCGATACCAAATCAAACTACTATTTTATGAATAACTTCAGAAGGAGGGTTCATACCTTTCCCCTCATTATTAGTACATAAATGAATGGGATAGATCTGTTTGCTGATTTCATGGTTTATTCAGTAACCATTAGGCTACCAGCACCCTCCTGCCCAGGTTTTATTCGTGTTTCCTTCATGCTGCACACCTTTAGTTATATGCCATTTTTTAATTTAAAAAAAAAATTATGAGTCACCACTTATCAAGGCTATAAGCCACTCGAGGAGAAAGGTTAACCAGATAGATTGATTGTCAGTTGAATAATGAAGAATATTGTGAGAGGATTGAAAATGATGAATGGAATGAACCAAATTTTGTACTCTTATAACTGACGCACCATGTTTCTGTGACTTCACGTCGTCAATGTTCGTGCAGGTTACAGAAGCACCCGAGAGTTGACGAGGCAAAAACTGGCAAATGCTAAATTGAAGACTGGCAGCCGATAAATTACGACAAACTACACTAAAAATATATATATATACAAATAAGGAACAAACAAACTATAGCTAAACAACTGTTAGTAATTAGATGTTTATTTTTGTTCTTTTTTGTCAAACGAACCATTGTTATCCAAATGTTTTTGAATAAAATGTTATTTTGTTTGTGCACCGGAAAGATTCAAAAGATGATTTTGTTTCATTTGTTAATCAAATGTTTTTGAATAAAATGTTATTTTGTTTGTGCACCGGAAAGATTCAAAAGATGATTTTGTTTCATTTGTTAAGCAAATGTTATTGTTTTTTACAATTTTTTTCAATGGTTTTTTTTTTTTACATTTTTTTGTATAAACACAGCGACAACTGTTTTTAAGCAAATTTTTGTTGTTTTGTTTTTTTATTTTAACGAAAACAAACTGTTTATAAGCAAATGTTTCTTGGTTAATAGTTTTGTCAACTCTCGAGCGCTTCCGAGACCTGCCCGAACGTTGACGCCACAAAGTCACAGAAACATGGTGCGTCAGCTACAAGAGTACCTCAAAATTGAGCACTTAGGAGGAGGATTTATTTCAAGTGTTTATTGACATTTGATTTGAAGATGATCATATTGCAGCTTGCAGGGAAGCATGCACGTAGTTATGTGTTTCACAGATGAGAAGTTCTTGGAAAGAACCTTATGTATTGTTTAATGATGAAAAAGGTAAAATCTCACTCAAATACAAATAAAAAAATGCATAGTCCGTTTTAATCTTTTAATACTTTACCAAAGTAATACAGTTACCATTTTCTTTCGAAACTAAATAATAAAAATAAATAAAAAATAAGAAAAAGAAAAGACAACTGCAAAACTTCAAGTTTTGGTTGGTAATAATGCTTTATTGATTAACTTTATTCTTAAGCAAAAGTTATTTTCTTAACTTTGATCTTTGAAGAATTCTTTTTTAACTTATGGTTGAGATTGAAATTCGAATTGAACATTAATCAAATTTTTAACACAATTAAGCAGATAATCTCTTTGAATACTCCATTAACCAACAGTAGACATAAATCGCCAATGTTATGTAACATATATGCATACAAACTTTAAAATTATATTAAAAGAAAAACTAGCTGTCTTGACCCGCCGTTGCCAGGGAGTATTTTCGTTTCACTCTTCTTTTTAATGTTTGTATTTTTTAAAAATGTTTGTAGCAAAATATTATTTTAAAATCTATCAGACTTATTTAGCAAAATTACGTTTTGAAGATTTCTTTTTAACTCTTAAGATTATAAATAATAAGAGGTTAAGAGCCGGAATTTCATTGCCGTCTTCATTTTTTTTTTTTAAAACAATTAGTGTGAACATTATTGCAGTTCTTGTAAACCTAACGCCGGCTCCATTTTAATGTTAATGAAAGTTGGTATGGGGAATAGTACTAAATAGATTCCAAAATATTAAATATTTTAATAAATGCGGATTTCTTAAGAATTGTAAAGCCAGTTTAAATGACTTTCTATTCAATAGTTTAAATGCTTACAAATTCTGGTTAAATTTCGAGAAGTCACAAATTAATTCTTTTTTGAAAATGATTAACAAAAAGGTAAATGTTCAATTTCGTAATTAAATTAAATTTTTAAATGAGATTTGTAAATAAAATAAAAAATAGGGGAGAGTTAAGTAAACCGTTTATTTATTCATTTTTAAAAAGTTATTTTCACTTATTAATGAAATGTCCTCTTTAAAAACAATCTGCAAAGTAGTTAACCTTGCACTGTAGATCGCATCTACGTAATCATTATATGGCGACGGAAGGAAATGGGGATATATACGGGTGTGCATGCATATTAAATGTAGATGTAAATGAAATAAAGATTTGAGAGAGTAAAATGGTCACCAGCTAGCAAGTGCTAACTTAATACATGAACAGACAAGGTTTTGTGAATGAAAAATCAAGGAAAACATAATTAATTAAGAAAATATTTATATAACTCTAATTTTACATGAATATAAAAGTCATTTTTAGTCAGTGAATGTTCATTAAGTAAAGTTTATACAACTCGTGTTTTTGGTAGGAAAATGTTCAGTGAATATCAGAAAAAACGGCTAAAGATGTGTATGTCGATATAATTGTTAGTGTGAATATGCGTGTGTGAGTAATATGCGTATGTGAGTATTAGGCAATGTGGCACTGTGTAAGTATGTGTAGATTTACCTTGTTCTTTTAGTATGTGTGAGTGGGTCGCAATTTGCTTCTGTTCGCCTGACCTCTGGTAAGTGTGTATGAATATGCACGCGAAATGATGCAGCTTATACATGAGCTTTAAAGTGCCCCCCCCCTCCGGTAAAAGGTGCAGGGGTGGGGAGAGGGTGAGCATACGTTCTTGGGTCCTTTATGAGTGCACTGGTTTGGATCTCTGTTTTTGGCTGTTTATTTCCTAGTTCTTATAAAGGTTTTGAAGTTATGGTTTAAAACGATTTTCATTGGTTGAAAAATGTCGAGTTAACACGTTCCTGTGAAAACTCTAACTTGTTTTTGACAGTGAAGAGGAGAGTGTATCCCAACGAACCAGAGACAGAGTGGGTGGCTATTCAAGCCAGTCACTCTTTGGCGTACGTTCGAATCACATTTCAATTCATTCACCACAAGTATATCACAAAGAAGTGTTTGTTTCTGTTGTGTTAAATTGAAAGAAGTGTTTGTTTCTTTTGTATCAAATTGAAAGAAGTGTTTGTTTCTGTTGTGTTAAATTGAAAGAAGTGTTTGTTTCTGTTGTGTTAAATTGAAAGAAATGTTTGTTTCTGTTGTGTTAAACTCAAAGAAGTGTTTGTTTCTGTTGTGTTAAATTGAAAGAAGTGTTTGTTTCTGTTGTGTTAAACTCAAAGAAGTGTTTGTTTTTGTTGTGTTAAACTCAAAGAAGTGTTTGCTTCTGTTGTATCAAATTGAAAAAGCGTTTTGGTGTCACCGTTGGGGCGAGCAATGGCTTAACTTTATAAGTATACAGAAAACTTCAGCTACTGAGTGAGATTTCCTTTTTTTATGGCTAGAGAAGTATATAGAAAATGAAATTGGATATTAAAAATGCATTTTTAACGGCTCCCCTAAAGTGCAGTTTTACAAAGAATTTAATTAGTGTGAATGCTAATTGCAACTAATTGTTTGAGTGAGATACTTGAATCTCACGATTGTCATTTTATTGGAAAACAGAAATCATACCTTGCTGGCAGTCATGACAGAAAATTTGTGCCATTGAGTAAGTACTTCAAAACAAGCCATTTCGGGACGAACAACTGACGTGTTGTTCTTGATGCGATGAATAGCCCGCGGAGGAATTCCTAAATTTTTACCCAGTTCTTTCCAATTGTTGCCTATTTTCTGTGACAACTCAAGGAACAGTTCTTCATTTAGAGGATCTGAAAAAAAAAACAATGCATGAAAATGTAATAAGATTACATAAGTAGTAGAATAGTCAAGTTAGTAGTGTGTGTATATATGTATATATATGTGTGTGTGTAACGTGGTTTACTTATTATACTGCACCCGATGCACTAAAGGCAACTATGTTGGGGAAACAAGCCTGGAGTTCTGCAAACGCTTCAACAGTTGAGGTTGCAATGCCAGTTAGTAGGAGAAGGCGAAGAAAAACATGGGAAGATATGATAAAGATGGATTTGAAGGAAAGAGAGATAAATAAATATTTGTCTAGAGATAGGTTAATTTGGATGTCAATTTCTAAAAGCCGTCCATCACATGCCAACATGTAAAACGGATGTTAAACCGACGATGATGATGATTATGATGATGATGATTGAAGTTTGCTAAAATCTTTTAAATTTGTAAAACTTTTTGTATTTTGCTTATTGTTTAAATCTCATTTTAATCAGAGGTAAAAACGTTTCAGGTGTTGGAGAGGGTTGCGCTATCTCATGTACCTCCCTTTAAGACGTACAAGCGGTCAGGCTTCCAAAATACTACAAATCAATCCAAAACATATACTTGCATTGAAAATTTTGAAAAAAGGGATTTGACAACTGAAGTGTTAATTGCTTGGAGTGAACCCCCCATTAGATTGCCTTAATCGGATCCAAATTTCTTCTAATTGTATAGAATCGAAATAATTTTGTATAATTTAATTAGAGCTTAAATCTCATTAAGATCAGAGATAAAAATTATTTCAGTAAGAAATGTTCTTTGCTTGGAGATCTCTTTATTTATAACCTGCTGTACTCACCCGGCGTTGCCCCGGATGCAGTGAAGTCATTTATTTATTTATTTTTTATTTGTTTGCGCATTTTTAAACTAAAGGTCGACAACTCTTATTATATTCTTCAATTTAAGTCACCCCTGTATAAAAATTTAAAACTATAAGAGTTATCTCCCTTAGATTCGCAAGGGTTACATTGACATGCTTCCTTTACAATCTAAGGGAGAGGCAGACTTACTTTATTTTCCCTTCATTTTGACACATGAATGAATTAATTTTATTTTTCTTTAAATATTTTTAATTTTCATATTTCCAATCTGTTCCCATGACATCCATTGTTTTACTTTAGACAATTAATATAGCTTTTGCATAATGGCTACTTACATGTAGAGTACATACTTGGTAAAAAAAACAAAAAACAAAAAAAAACAATTAAATGTCTACACCCATACTCAAAAATAAAATGGAATTTTCTTGTGCTGCCACCTCCCCCAAGTAGAGTCGTAAAGTGTTTTATAGATATATCGAAGAATTAGCCCCCCCTCCGCCATCATTAAATTAACATCACTATCATATCTTACTTGCACGAAGTAGATATATGTGCAGCTATCATTAATGTAAGGGACGTAACTCCATTCGAAAAGAATTGTTAATTCTTTTCCAGTATTAGCCTCAACACTGATAAAGAATAATCAATTTTTTTCTATAATGAAACCTTAGTATTTGTCTGTAAGAACTTAATGCGTATAATGAGATTACAGTTATCCCCCTTTTTATTCAAAGATTTTTTCTTATAAAACATGTACAGTACACAACCCCTGTTCTTTATACGCATGAAAATAAAAAAATATAAGTAAAAATCTGTTTGTTATTAATTAAAACTTCCCTTTTAAAATCATTATATAAACTAGATACAGCCAATTCTTTATTCATATATTATTATATATTATTATACTAAATCTGAGTTAACTAACATTTGTTTTCCTAAGGCTTTTCCTCTATACTTTAATAACACAGAATACATGTTCCTGGGTTTTGAGATTAAGTTATGTTTTACTTGTTTTAATTAGAGTTAATTTGCAATTTACTCACCAAGTCGCCCATATCTTAGTACGTTTATTGCTCACTGTATGTTGTTTGATCCGTACCCTTATTTTATACAGTTTCTATTACTCTTGCTTCCGTCACTCACCTATTCACCCCCTCACTGTATTTATTAAGTCAAATGTGAACAAAACTAACTATAAAAAAGAAGATTGGAATACTTCATCATAAACAATAGGGAATATCACCACAAGTATTAATACGATTTAATCTATAGCTGGAGAGAGAGAGGGAGAGAGAAAGGGAGAAAGAGAGAGAGAGGAGAGAAAGAGAGAGGGAGAGAGAGAGAAAGAGAGATAGAGAGAGAGAGAGAGAGAGAGAGAGAGAGAGAGAGAGAGAGAGAGAGAGAGAGAGAGTGAAGAAATGGGGTGATCATAAATAGACTAGGTTTGGATTTTGTCCTTTTATTTTTTAATAAATTTAACTGGCTTTGCAAACTCACTTTTTCCTGATTCAGACAATCAAATCCGAGCTCAAAGAGTAACTTAACAAGCCCCATTTTCTAGTATATGTATAAAAATAAAACAATATGATTATAAATCAATAATAAATATCCGTTATTCATTAACTTTTAAACAGATTATATAACCTACATATCCCAGTCTAGTAACTGCCATTTCTTTATTTATATAAAATTGTAGCGGCGCAGGCCGTAGCTTAGTAAGATATTGTATCTTAGAGAAAATGCTAAGACGTACGCTTACATTTAGATTGTTTAAAGAAATGTTTAAAAGAGTAAAAACATGGAAAAACATTGATGAAAGTTGAATGTTAGATAAGTTATGCATAAGTTGAAGGAAGAATAGAACGTAGTTCAAAAGTAACACAAAATATTCATATATTTACAAATCTTACATGGTGAAATCTTCGTTCGAAGTCAGTTCCGAGAATAGTAGTAAGCACATGTGTGCGACCATGTTTGTATGTGTGCGTGTGGCCATGTGAGGCTTGGCGTTAGTACGTCGAAGTGTGTGAATGTGCGTGTGTGTTTAGTAGTAAGCCGACGCGCATGGAACCACCTCTAGCCTCTCGCCTCTCGCCCAAAAGCGAGGGGCTAGAGAAAAGAGGAAAAAGAGAGGAAGAAAAGAAGTGCGTGCCTCCTTTTATATCACTCAAACCACGCGTGGTCAAGCTGACCTGTTGGTCCCTGATTGGCCGGAACCCTCTGGCAACGTGATTTTGCGAGATCAGACCCGGTTCTCTCCCTTAGAGATGAAGAAGGGCTGAGTCAACAAAGAAAGAAAGGTCGTACCTATATCTCTTTAGTTGTGGCGTTTGCCACTGGTTTGCCACGCCGGTATGATAACATATTAGGATGTTAATCCGATAAAATAATACTCACTACACTTTTTGTTGCTATGTGCATTGCAAAACATAAAAAAGAGGAGGTACAGGTTCATTGCCTGTCGTTTGAGATAATGATAAGCCATTCGCCACTCTCACAAAAAATCAACCTTATATCATATCTTGCCTTCGTGGGGAAGCCAGTAAATTACAATAGATTGTCTGTATAATCATGTATTGTCTGTGTAGCGATATTTGATCGTGTGTATGTTAAAAGGTTTCTACATAAAGTAGATTAAAACAAAATACATTTTACATTCGAGGTTCAGTTAGAGGTGACGTGTACAGGAAGTTGTGTCATGGTAGGAAGTCACGTGGCAAAAGACCAGATAGATCTTGTCTCTTGAGTTGTTTGATGTCGAAGTGAATGGGCGTATTTTTCAGGCTCTTTCCACCACCTCTATGGGGAGATGGCCAATAATATGGAATAATCTATATAAACTTGCTGTAAAAAACTTATCAACAAGAAAATAATATACAGCACAGAGCAAATAATGGAGTTGTTGTTTTTAAATTCTTTCATTATTACAACTACAAAGAGAAAAAAGACAAAGATCTACATCTCTACAATTACTATTATTGCTGCTACTACAGACAAACCTCACCACCCATTGAGATGACTATGCAAAACCAGTTAACAAAACTCAGCTATTTATATGATAAGCTGTCATTTACTGTAATGTTATCATGGAGAACACATACGAAAACTGGAAAAAGGACAATAGCAACGAAAAAGTTGGATGTACATACATGCATCAAAGACAAATATAAAAAAAAACAACAGACATTAGTACCAAAGAAAGAATGCATTAAACTCCCATACATTTATATCGACCACCGACAAGGAATGGAGACCTCAAATTCAACTAAAGCAAAATTTTAGAAAAAAACCCAGCTAAGTTCTTAATTTCTTATTTCTGAACTGTCTCTTATTTCAATAATTGCATCTATTTACGTTGCTATGACTAGTTAGTTAAACAATATTTTTTTCCAGGTAGCACAACCACAAAATTGCCTTTTATACTATAACGTCATAGCTAAAGTGCCTCCTCGTTGGAACTACTCAATAGTAGATTAAACTCTCCTACACACCATAATGGCCGGTGAAATGTCCCCACAACAAATTTTGCTTATAATAGAGTGTGAGGGAAATTTATCTTCAGTCCTATAATCAGAAAGACACATGTGTTACAAGTATCATAGAGAAAGAATATATATGAATAATATATAAATAAATATGATTTACTTAATTGTGGTGGTCTGGGAGGGTTTGTGAAGGCCATGCCAAGATAATCAGCAGGTCGGGCAATGTCTGATGATTTTGAAAGCTAAGCCAGAAAGAGGGAGAGCCTCATTTTCAATTTTTGCACATACGGGGAACGGGTTTACGTTACTTCCGGACAGGAAAATGCATACTCTATATCAAGGGCGGGCAACCTCCGGCCCTCGGGCCACATCCGGCCTGCGAAGGCTTAGCGTCTGGCCCGCCACCCTGCTAGGCTTTATTATTGCAATCCGGCCCAAGGACCTCCTAGTAAAACTTATATCATTTTGAAAATGAAGTACACGAAGTCTCACCTTCACTCCCAACTCTCGGACCGCCACTTCAATGACATTCTTCTGTTGTCTACCTCAACCATCGAGCCACACATGGAAATACTTTTTCATGGCAAACGGCACCAGCAGTCTCATTGATTTGTAGAGTGTTCAATGCAATTTTTGTACAATTTATTCATGTAAACAAAATATAGTAATTCTGAGATTTCGTTTTTCACTCCGGCCCGCAATCTTCTTCCAAAAGCTTCATCTGGCCCTCACTCTGAAAAGGTTGTCTGCCCCTGCTCTATATCATGGGCCAGATTAATTCAAGGGCGATAACTCGGATATTAGTCCAAGGGAGGTAACTCATCATTTTGAAGCCATCGTCTTTACCCACTTGTGTTTTATATTTCTACCTCTTCAGGTAAGAAGAAATAACTTTTACCTTAATTAGATGATCATCTTCATGGCTTCACAATCCCAAGAAAATCACTTGCCGAACACAATTGTGACTATGACCACAATGTTGGAAACCTCTGGTTTTATGTAATCATTTTTACTATGCAATCTCCAAAAAAGAAAGGCAATTTTTAAGAACTCACCTTCCATGGATTTCATTTGATCCCTCCAGTCCTGTGGAAAAAAGAAATTAAAAATATTATTATCATTTTTGTATTTCGTGTTATGTTAATAACAATTTGTAATTTACAAGAGAAACATCAATATTTTATAATCATAAATAATAAAGACATGTGTTGAAGCGTTAAATGCTTTATTCAAAATACTTAATACGATGTTATAGTGATGATAAGGAAGTGGGAGGTGGCAGACTCATGGATTAATGAGTGTTGGTAAGAGATAGTGTAATGTGAGTGTCAGTAAGAGTATATGACAATTATCATGAACATATATTAAGTGTTGTTGGTGTGTAATATAGAGTAACCACACCCTCAAATTTCACCCATATTAACCTAAAAAAGTCTGACAACAAACATACAGGGTGAACCCACCACCCTCCCACATATCACCCATGGAATCGATAATAAAATTCTTAATCCTTTCTGCAATGTTAAGGTCCCCAAAAATAATGATATTTAATAATTATCTAGCAAAATTAGATGTTGGGTGTGTGAAAAAAAGAAAGTTTAAAATAGAAAATTGCATGCAATGTTAGTTAAGAAAGAAAATTCTATTAGGTTAGAAATTAGGCTGACGTGTACCGGTAGTTGCATCATGGGAGGAAGTATGCAGAGAAAAAAGCAAGAGTGTTCATGCCTCTAAAGAGTTTGATGTCAAAGTGAGCAGATGCTGTCTTTGAGGCGTCCACCACCTTATGGGGTTGGAAGGGGAAATGCTGTTCATTTAGAATTAGATTACTGTGAAGATTATTGTAAAGAGTATAAACAAATCCCAGAGCAAATAATGGAGTTATTTATTGTTCTTTTGAATTGCTTCTATTATTCCAGCCACGACAGGGGGAGGAGAACAACATCTCTATGACTGCTACTGCCACCACTGCAGAGACATCACTACCCAATGAGTAAATATGATGTATTTGCTGAAAATTACCGTAAGAAGTAAATCAAATTCCAGAGCAAATAATGGGGTTATTTGTTGTACTTTTTTTATTGCTTCTGTTACTCCAGCCACCAAGAGAAAGAAGAAGAAAAGAAAAACATCTCTACGACTACTATTACCACCATTACTGAGAGACAACTGCAACATGCTAAGGAGAAAGACGACCACCTGTTTCTGTCGACAAAGAACACAAAGGCAATCTGTGGGGATCCAAAACCCTCCACGCCATGTGTCAATTGGTTCTTTTTTTTATTGCAGCTGGGTTATTGATATTGGAACCGTACTTGATGTGTCAAAGAGAAAAAGGTTTACATTATGTATTTGTTGTAAAAATGGAGTTAACTATCCCCTGAATTGTTTTGTATCCACATGTTTTTTATTTGTGTCACATGGTTTTGACCTTTTGAAAACTGGAGTCGTTTTCTTATTTAATTTATCACCCAAATCAAGTAAAACAACTGTAGGTAGTTTTATTCTCAAATAACTTACCCATTTAATTTGGGATGGCCTCAGCATATAACTCGTTTCTTGGCTGTAATATAGTGTTGCATGCATTAGAAAAATAGTGAGGAAAAATAAGAATGTCATTATTGTTAAGATAAATTATTCATCAATCTGTATTTTATCCAATATGTTGTAGAGGACTGAGCTAAGCACAATAACCGAATTTTTATCATCTCGTCATTAATGTATAACATGTGTGAATTAAATAAAGAAATAAATAAATAATAATAATAATAATAATAATAATAATAATGATAAAAATTATTATTATTATTATCATCATCATCAATAATAATAATGATAATAATAATAATAATGATAATAATAATAATAATAATAATTATTATTATTATTGTTTTTATTATTATCATCAATAATAATAATGATAATAATAAAAATAA
>OY744521.1:34052100-34082100 GCA_963556195.1 Sepiola atlantica | reverse complement strand
TTTGTAGCTTATGCAGGTTGGTTTCCGCATTCGAGGATTTTTCTTAAGATTGCAGCTGTTTTGATCATTGCCGTCTTTGTATAGTTTCAATAATCCCTTTGATTTCAATTTCTCCCAGTCTTTTTTCCATACTTTTTGGGATTGTTACTAGTGCTCCTACGATTATTGGTATTATACTGACTTTCTTCATGCTCCATATTCATTTCAGTTCTCTGGCTAGTTGCGTTTATTTGCTTCGTTTTTCCGTTTCTTTGATCTTCACTCTGTGGTTTGCTGGAACGGCGAAGTATACGATTTTGCAAGATTTTTCCTTCTTGTTGATTATTATAACATTATTATTATTATTTGTACTCACTAGGAGTTCTCACACAGATCATCATTAGTGATTGCTCACCGGCAATAACCAGTGGTATTTCCTGGAGTCTGAGTGACAACAAGCTTCCCCAGATTTCCAGTATTCTTCACCTCTTTTCGATAACCACCGCAAATAAACTTGCGGTATCGCAACAGTCGCCTACCATTAATTTTTCGCTGGCAATGATCATTGGTCTCTCCTGTGATTTGGGTGGCAATAAGCCTCTCCAAGGTTCTCGCACTTTTCGCACTCTTCCAGTGGAGGTCTGGTTAGTACTGTCTCTTCTCGGTCTTCTCATCCTCCTTAACCCTCTACGACTATTATTATTATTATAAAAACTTATAGGCTCCAAATGTATTGGTTATACTTGCACTTAAGTCAGATGTAATCAAATTAAGAATTATAACTGCGATGCTTAAATAAAATTTCAGTTCTCCGCAAAAGTTAGACTAAAAGCTAAACAAAGGACGACATTTTGGCTTGTAATTAGATAAACAATAAGCGATTACAACAAACAATTAGTGTATGACGTCATGGTTCACATGTCGTCTGGTTAATTATAAAACTCATAGAAAAATGTCTGTGTTTAATGACACTTACTTTGCTCGTGGTTTTGCTCCGAATGAAATCTTGTCTTTGACAATCTGGCTTTCTTCATTCCATTCTTTGGCGTTGGTTTGCGTATAAAGTTGCAAAGCTGCAAAACGATAACAAAGAGAGAAGGATAGGAAGAAAAGGCTCTTTGTTTATAGTAGATCCGGATTAAATTGAAACGGAACTTTATAATTGAATTCCTCATTTAGAAATCGGTAATTTAGTAAGTTTGAAGGGAATATATACAGACTGGTTACAGTTCTACAATTGGTAAAAAGAACGAAAGAGAGAAAAATTAATATTTTTGATTTAGGACCAGCAGTAAAATCAGCACCCCAATTCTGCTGATCTCTGCAAGGAACGAATTTAGAATGACATCATATCTAATGTCAATCAAACGTGTTGTATCTTTCCAAACGTAATAAAACCTCCAGATATTTTCAAATTGACTTGGTTAAAAGCAAAGTGTAGTATCTGTTCTAATACTACACTTCATCTTTTCTGTCCTCGGTCAGTGAAGGCGAAATCCTAGACTGAAACAATTTTTAGTTTTGTCCCAATCCAGATTCCCCTTTTGGGGGAGCTGAATGTTTTCTACATTAGAAAACGACCTTGTGTTTAACTCTGTCCTCATGGGGAGGCAAGTAAATAGAGACTTGGTTCCAGACTAATATTTATCCCATTAAAAAATCCACAACAATTTTACTTGTTTCGGAACTTTTGATAATATATATATATATATATATATATATATATATATATATATATATATATATATATATATATATATATGTTGCATTGGAGGTTACATCGCCTAAAACGTTGTGAAAATAACAACCAAGATTAGAAGAGTAATTAAAATTATAAAAATTTGAATTACTCTTCTACTCTTGGTTGTTATTTTCACAACGTTTTAGGCGATGTAACCTTCAATGTAACGTGTATATATATATATATATATATATATATATATATATATATATATATATATATATATATATATATATACATATATATATATATATATATATATATATATATATATATATATGATGAGTCATCATTTATATATAGGATGAGTCATCATTATGCAAAACAGAACAAAAGAATAGGAAGTAAAAGTCAGTCAAACCTTTGTTTATGAGAATTACCACCATTGGCTAAAGGAAACATTAACCCATGGGATGGAATAATAACAAATCTGATTGGTAAACTAGCTAGACTAAACACCACATGAAAACACCCGGTAAAACGAATTCCATGCATTTTAGCCTGACGATTCCCTATAGGGATGAAACGTGAAAGCTTCTGCGTGGCTTAATTGCCATAAATATATTTGCATAACTTACCTATATATATATATATATATATATATGTATGTGTGTGTGTGTGTGTGTGTGTGTGTGTGTATTACAGAAGATCAGAACAAGCTGAAGAGAGTACAGTAAAGGAGACCAATTATAGGTCCCCTTTGTTTGGATTTGAAACCGACGGTACCGATGTTGTTCTGATCTTCTGTAATACATATATAAATAAATATTACGCTCTTATTTTTTAATTTTCTTAATAATCGAACACTCTTCTGGTGTTCTCTCCCACTAATCTTACACACACACACACACCCACACACACACACACACACACACACACACACATATATATATATATATATATATAATTATTTATGACAATATATGTATTAGCATATACTATCAGTGCCTTTTTATTTTGCAGTCTCTTTAAAAGATTCAGCTCAATGATTGTCAATCAGTAACAACAGAGTATATATATGTCAGAATAGGAACTTAGATACTAGTACAGTCCAAAACCAGAATAACAGCTCCCTATGTAACTGTAAAAATGTCAATGCGTGCCCTTCAGAGAAGAGATGTTTAACTTCAGATATAGTGTATAAGTGTAATGTCACAGAAGAAAACAGAATTAGAACATACATTGGGTCGACGGTTGTAGTTTCAAAGACAGGCTTAGAAACCATATACACTCTTGGAAAGAACCTAATACAAAATCAAAGAAGGTCCCTACGACTTTAGCTAAACATGTAAGAGAACTATATAGTAAAAATATACAACACAGCCTAAAATGGTCTATATTAAGTAGAGCAGGGAAATATAAATCTAACAAATCTAAGAGATGTAACCTCTGTATTCTGGAACCCTACAATATAGTTATGTCTAAAGAAAATTTATTAAATAAAAGACAGGAAGTTGTTCAGAACTGTCTACATAGAACCGCATCTGTCCTATTTCGTTACAGACCCATATAAACACCTGTGCCAGTAATCCTTTCATCAACATAAATATGAAAATATCTAAGGCATAGGAATAGTATAAGACCATGTAGGCAATAGAAACTGTAAACCTAATAGTAGATGACGAAATAGTAATACTCCAATATAAAACATTTAAATATAGAACACATCACACACAACAAAAATAACCGAAGCGTCAAAGTTTAAACCTAACCTATAGAAAAGGAAATGGTTAGAGAGCCGGATCATAGGAATATCAGCAGACATTTTTGTAGATTTCATTTTTTTAGATTTCATCTGTACTAATTAGTGAAGTAGCAGTAACTAGAAATTAAGATAATAAGAACCAATAATATAATTATCATTCAAAATATAATGCCAAATAAATGCTAAATATAGGGGGAAAAATATATACATATATATATATATATATATATATATATATATATTAGTACTTCATGTATCCACATGAGATATTATAAGGAGATATAATTTTTTATGTGTTAGTTTTCAGTATTTACTTCAACAATGCTCGATACGTAAGTAGAGCTAGGTAGTAAGCAATGAAAATATATATGGCAATATATAGTGTAGATTATGCCTGAATGAAAAATATGAAATCCTAAATTTTAAAGATCCCCGAAACCTATTAAACTCTAGAAGTGAAATAGCAAACAGCTGTTTACACAGAAATAAATTTACCTTAGGATGATATATAATAAATAAAAAATAAAAAAATAAAATAAATAAATAAATAAATAATTAAATAAATAAATAAATAAATAAAAAACTGAACAAGTTAAAATTTAAAACCTAAAATAGAAATACAAGAAACCACGTGTTAAAATAAATTCGCCCACTGTATTGACAAAACAAAGGAAACAGGATATAGGAAAATCCGTTGTTAACAAAAAATAGGATAGGCATAGGAGCGTCACCAACAAAACCTTTGTTCACGGGAATCCCAACGATTGGCTGAGGTAACAACAAAGAATCTGATCGGTTAACTAGCAAGCCATGTATATAAAACACCTGACAAAAATAACTCCATGCATTTAGCCTGACGATTCCCCCTGGGGATGAAACACGGGGGCCTCTGTGTAGCTTGATTGCCATATATATTTTCATTGCTTACTATATATATTATATATATATATATATATATATTCTGTATATATATATATATATATATATATATATATATATATATATATATATATATATATATATTGGCTCTCTCTCTATATGTGTATTGAATAGTGAGTGTGAGTTTCTCCTTTTTCATTTTCAAAAATGTAATCGCCTTGCTTGGATGCTTGAAAAGGCCGTAGGGTCGAAATAAGTTATCACACCGCTGATTATATGATTCCGTGTTACTTTATTTTATATATATATATATATATATATATATATATATATATATATATATATATATATATATATATATAGACTATTATTATCATGGGGATTTAAAAATACTTTTAAGGACATTTATCCCTAAAGTTAATTGTGATTATGTTTTATACTTAACTCGTGTTGTGAGAGAAATAACGCGACATCTGTACCCATATTACCTCCCCACTTTAATTGTATGCCTATATTTAGATTGAGTGCATTTATATATATATATATATATATATATATATATATATATATATATATATATATATATATATATATATTTATTTATAAATAAATATTAAATTATTAATACCTACAGACGCTAGCATTTCAAGCTTATTGCTCTCATCAGTGCAGGATAGTAACAATTTCAGATGGTCGGGAGGCGCGAACCCGGTTCATAGAGTCAGCCTAGAATGTGCAAGCAGTCGTCATATCCACTCGGCCAACGGAAACTGTCGCGTAATTAAGGGAAATTAAGATCTATATGTACCTAGAAACGGGCACAGATAGAAGACTAGTTGAGAGTGTTCGACGAATGTATTCGGAACTTTGCATTAGAGCTTTTTGACAGTCTATTTTTAACATCCCCGAGAGTGCTCAACTTTAAGTTCTTAAAGGGGCTTAGTAGTATATTTATAAATAAATATTAAATTATTAATACCTACAGATGCTAGCGTTTCAAGCTTATTGCTCTCATCAGTGCAGGAAAGTAACAATTTCCGACGATCGGTTCATAGAGTCAGCCTAGAATCTACAAGTAGTCACCATATCCACTTGGCCAACGGAAACTGTCATGTAATTAAGGGAAATTAAGATCTATATGTACCTAGAAATGGGCACAGATAGAAGACTAGTCGAGAGTGTTCGACGAACGTATTCGGAACTTATATATATATATATATATATATATATATATATATATATATATATATATATATATATATAAAAAAAAAAATGCACCCACTCTAATATAAATATAGGCATACAATTATAGTAGGGAGGTAATGTGGGTATTGATGCACGTTATTTCTCTCACAACACGAGTTAAGTATGAAAAAATAAATAAATAAACAAATAAGTATAAAAAACTAAACAAAACTAAAACCTAAAATACAAATACAAAGAACAACGTGTTAAAATAAGGTCACCCATTACATTGACACAACAAGGAAACAGGGATAGGCCGCTCTATAGAAAACAAAACAATAGAATAGGAAATAGGAAGTAAAATCAACCGAACCATTGCTTATGAGGAGTCGAACGATTGGCTAGGACAACAACAAAGAAACCGGGATGAATCATCATATAGAAAACACAACAATAGAATAAGAAATAGGAAGTAAAATCAACCGAACCTTTGTTCGTGAGAAGCCCAACGATTGACTAAGAGAACAACAAAGAATCTGATTGGTTAACTAGCTAGTCGTGTATATAAAAACACCCGGCAAAACTAACTCCATGTATTTTAGCCTCCTATGCTTTGCCATTATAATCCGTGTTTTACTTGCATATACAGCAATAGGAACTACCAATGCCTTGTAAAGTCTTAACTTCAGAGGTATTGAACTGTTCTTCCTGCTCCATATCTTTTCTTATAGTCATCCAATTACAGAAGTTGTCATTCCTAGTCTTCTGCTAATGTCAGATGAGGATCCTAGAACCATTAAGCCAAGAAAGATGCAAAATCTTTGGTATTTGGTTTTTCTACAACGGTCATAATATTCATAGATATCTCATGTGCATATTTTTTTAAAAACATTTTCGTAAGTTTACTTAGAAAAGTTTCCAGAGACTCCATTTAACTTTAATGCTTATAAAATCAGCGACAGATCTACCAAAATAAACACAATGAAAAACTCCTCTATCTCTGCAAAGCCACCATTCGTCCATGCATGGAGCATTGTTGCCACATATAGACTGCTGCACGAACCGCTAGCCTGTCCCTCTTAGACAGGGTCCAAAGAAGAGTCTCTAATCTAATAGGTCCCTCACTGTCTACCAAGCTCCATCCCCTGTCTCATCACCGCAATATTACGTCCCTGTGCTTGTTCTACAAGTACTTCAATGGATTGTTCTCTGACGAACTTATTAGATTTGTGCCCCATCAACGTAAATACCCCAGACCAACCCGACAATGTGCAAAATCCCACCTCTACACTGTAGAGGTCCCCAGATGCCAGAAAGCTTTCTACTCTAAACGCTTCTTTCTTCAAACTGCTTGCCTTTGGAATTTTCTCTCTGCTCCCTGTTTCCCTGACTGTACCAACATGCAGAAATTTAAATGTCATGTGAACAAATATCTTGCTGCACAACTCCCCCACTTACGATGCCTCTATTAATGTGGCCCCTAATTCACAATAGACCTTTATGTCTCAGTGGCACTGTGCCTTTTTGGGGGTGAATATAAATAAATAAAACAAAACAAAAGAAACTTACATGAATCTTCGCTCGTATTTCTGTGTTGAAATCGAAAAATCATCGGATCTTCGATCTTCACATTTAACGTGATCATAATTATTGGATAGAAAATACGATCTTCAAGTTCCATCTGTAAAAGGTGGAAAACAACATCATGTGAAATCTTGGAGAGCAACATTTTAGACAGGCTCTTATATACATTTGGCCTCAAAAGCTAAAGAAGAAACAATTTTTACATTCATCTTATCTTTTGACTTGCCTCATAGCGGTATTATCTGAAAAAGTGAATTATTGTTGTTATTTCATGTCTGTAACCAAAACTACAGGCTCAAAAACTACTAGACAAAATTGCACCAAATTTGGTAAAAAACATCCCTGAGATGTGTATCATAGGAGGATTTTGGGCCCGTTTTTTAAAACAAATACCAAAGAAACATTTTTCATGGCAAATACTACATCTCTGGCATACAAGTGGTTGGTTTACAGTAGTGGAATCGTGAGTGATTAGCCATTTCATGCGATCATTCACAGGACTACTGCACATGGGCTGCTACAGTTCGAGATGTGGTGCATGTCAGAGAAACTCAAGCAGACCAAGGTAAATGCCACCATAAGTACAAATAAATACAAGTACGTGTGTCATAAGGGAGTAAAAATGTTAATTCTATTACTTATACTACTTCTTATATTACTTATACTGTTTATACTAAGCACAATCAAAACAGACTTATTGTGAGAGAATGGACCATACTTATCTACCCGTGTCCATTTTTTACTGTAAATAGTGGACTCATCATAGACATATTGATTTGGTTGATTCTGTCGTCTGTTTCTGTATTATTAGCAGTAGTAGTAGCAGCTCTGCTATAATAATAATAATAATAATAATAATAATAATAATAATAATAATAATAATAATAATAATAATAATAATAATATGCCGACTATGTAATGAAAGGGAAGAAACCTTGGCGCATATTGTAGCTGAGTGCCCAATGCTGGCACAACATCAGTATAAAAAATGGAGACATGCTCAGGTACTACACTGGAATATATGCAAACTTTACGAATTGGACCACAATGAAAAGTGGTATGAGCATAAGCCAGAAGTGGTACAAGAGAATGACAATGTCAAACTTCTTTGGGACATGCACATACAAACTGACAAGGTTTTTGGGCATTCTAAACCCGACTTAGTCTTTTTGAACAAAAACAAGAGAACTTGTTTAATCATCGATATACCAGAGTGCAGGAAAAAGAACACGAAAAAAAAAAAATCAAGATCTAAAATGGGAATTAGACTATGGAAGTGTAAAGAAGTAAAGGTGATCCCCGTTGTAATTGGAGCGCTTGGAACCATAACGAAAAGCCACTATAAATGGCTTAAACAAATTGACGAGACAATTTCTTTTCCAATTCTGCAATTAGGAACGGCGAAAGTGTTATGGTACAGCTTGAATGTCTAAGGTCAAGGGAATTGACTTGATGTTCAAAAAACAAAAAACAAAAAACAAAACCCCAACTAAAAAGATCCAAAAGTTGAGACTACTATGAATAATAATAATTATTATTATTTCATCTTTCGTTCTATCATAATTTACATGTTTTACTTCAGTGATTCCTATTTAAATTTACACGTTAATAGGGCAGGAGACCAACTTTCTAAGGGAGTTAATTGGTTCAGACAACAAAAGGTGCTGTGATCCTTTCATTTGGTTCTCTTGGATCCACACATGATCGGAAATTTAAAACGAGGCTAAGATTTCTTACGTCACAGCTTTTTGTCCGAAGGTATATATGACTGACATATTTGCTATGTGACTTGCCCATTAAATCTGACTCTACATTTACACCCTGTTCTCATATTGTTTTCTTTTTCGTTTGCACCTGCACCATTTGATGCATGCATAACATAAAGCATTGCATGGTGCATGATATAATTCACGATGCTTATTAACATTTATCAGATAATATACACATCTATAAAAAATAATATACGCATATATAAAAAATAATATACACATATATGAAAAATAATATATACATATATGAAAAGTAATATACACATATATAAAAAAAATGAAACTAATTGGATCGACCGTAGTTGAAAGCGATCCAAAGCCTCCCTTTTGATTGGTTACTACATCTAGATTAAAAGGAGGGCGCCACTCCTATCCCTAGACTGCTCCACTTACCCTTGATCCTCACCTTATAATTCTAAGTGTTTAACAATGAGGCATCGAGTACCATTTTTTGAGTTTTTGGTATGACTCAACTGAGGATTGAACTTCGGTCTCCCTGCTCATTATCAAACACTCTAACCATTGCGTCAAACTGGGTTTGAATTAGATTAGAAACCCCCTCCAAAAGGAAATGCGCACAAAACAAAAAATAAAACCAAATACAAATATTTAAATATATTGTAGGGGAATAAGATGAATGACACCGGTTGCTAGGGGCACCGGTGGGTAGTGTCCCCTGGGAACAGAAAACTAGCAACGGAAAAGCTAAGAGCAAGGTTGAAGTTTGCTGCGCTGGTCAGGACCACGCGGTTGAAACGATGTACACTCTACCAGTTCAAGTAGTCCTCCACCACAAGTGGTGAGTAAACAAAAACATTGTATGTACTTGTAATGTTATGTCATAGTCCTTTTATGTTTCTCAATATGTAAATAAATGTGTATATTGTACTTGGGTGTATTTTCCCTTATTTCGTGTTTTCTCATAGCGTATTTAGGAGGTGTGGGTTTCCCCGTAGATTAGTACAGGGAAATAAAGACAATCCTAACAATATATATATATTTTGTACTAACCTTTAAAATGGCAGTGCATGTTTTCTTGCTAATATCCCTTGAGGAAAGGCACAGGGAGAGAGAAGGTTCAAGCAAGGAAGATATTTCTCCATTTTTATTATCCCAGCGAAGATATTCCCTTCGATGATGTCTAACCAATGTTAAATATGAAGGCAGATTTTCCACGTGGATGACATCTTGTAAAATATGCTGTAATTAATAATAAAAATAATAATAAATAATGCGTGTGAAAATGAACTCTTATTTCAACATGTGAGAGATAATCGTTATTTCTGTAATAGGATAGGAGGTGAATTAAGCCTGGTCCTGGTGTTGTCATATGCACCAACAAACCCATGAAAAATGACACCAAACAAAACTAAAAGCTAAGGAGCTCAGAAGAAAGATCTGAACGCTAACTTGGGTATTCTGAGAATATTGGTCCTTCTTATTCTAGATATCAGGATACTATAGACCAAATATAGGTAAGTAAATATGATCAACACAATAAACCAAAGACTACTCAGTGGACCACAAAGGCAAATAGACCAGTAACGGAGTACTATTACAAAAGCAATCCCACACAAAGAGGCCATTTGAATCGCAGGAAGAACGTATGGGACAGATATACTGACTTCCATTCAACTAAATAGATGATGATGGACCAAGCAAGCCACATACTTAAAAGAGGATGGCCCATAGAACTAGAACCAATGAAAATAAGTGGGAAGCTGAGTAAAACAACAGAACAGGAAGTAGACCCCAAAGAATATTCACAGGTAGACACCGGACACAATGATGGAAACATTGAAAATGTAGGAACCATTAACAACAAGACCAACAAAATTACAGAAGTGTAATACATCAAAGAAATGATGAAAAATGACAAAACGAAATATTATCCCCAAGGAACGATGACTGGAAGAAAGTAAAATCAGAAACGGAAGAGGTTAACAGACTCCTCTTACACATCCCAACGGACAATTTCACGGTCATAAAAGATTTAATTTATGCTGGTGCCAAATCTGAAACCACGAAGTTAAACCTAGAAGTAAAGTCCCACCAAAATTAAGCAACAAAGCCCGGATGGGAAATTAGACTGAAATACCAAGTCAATAAACTAAAAAAGGAATCAAAAGTGGTGAATAAGGCTAAAGAGATCAGAAAATGATGATAGTGGAAGAGGAAAAAAATGGCTGACAACGAAGAAGAATAACTAACCAAAAAACATGAAGAACTAAAGCAAAAGATAATAGTAAAGGAAGGAAGACAATTCTGGAGCAATATATGGTAAATGCAACAAGACTACAACAAGAATGCCGAATGGTTGAAAAATTGAAGAAAGATCTTCAGGAAATTGATAAAGGAACAGAAACCGAACTTAATAAAAAAACTCTCAAGACTACTTTAAGAAAAATGACGAAGTGGAAAGCACCTGGCCACAATGGAATACATGGGTTCTAGTTTAAGACATTCACAAGCTTGCATGAAAGACAGGCACTAAGTAGGTATATACACAAAACAAAAATACTAGAGTGGACGAATAAAAAGGTGAACTACATTCTGTGAGAAGACACTACAGACCGATAACCTGCCTACCAATTATGTGAAAAATCTTAACAGCACAACTTAGTGAAGAGATATATAACTCCTTTAATAGTCGCAAACTACTTCATAAGGAACAAAAAGAATGCCCGAAAGTGACACGAAAGACAAATGACCTACTATACATCGATCAAAAGATTCTGAAGAAAGAAAAAGCAGAAAAAAGAATATAGCCATGGCATGGATCAACTACAAGAATACATACGACATACTTCTTCCAAACATGAATAATTGAATGCTTAAGGATGCACAAAATATCTGATAAAAATATAAATTTAATAGAGAAAACAATGGAAACATAGAGATTGAAATTGTGAATTAGAGGACGACACCTGACAGAAATAAGAATACAGAGAGGTATTTTTCAGGGAGACTTTCTATCACCACTAGTTTTTTAAAATTTTTATTATAGCCATGATGCCAGTCAACAACATAGTCAGAATGTGCAATGATGGATACAAAATTCAAAGACACGAAGGAAAAAAATAAATCACTCATGTATATGGACGATCTGAAACTATTTTCAAAAAATAAAAAGGAGCTAGAAACACAAATAAGCACAACGAGAATCTTTAGCAAGGACATTTAGATGGAATCCGAAATGGAAAAGTGTGCACTACTTAATGATAAAGAAGGGAAAGTCGAAACAACAGAAGGCATAGAGCGACGCAATCGAGAAACGACGATGACACTTGACAAACATGTTACTTATAAATATCTGGGAGTTCTGAAAGCGGATACGATCAAATGAACAGCAATAAAAGCAAAGATTAGAACGGCATAACCAAGAAAAATAAGAAAACTCCTTGAAACAAAACGATATAACACGTCACTCAAAAAGTCTCGGGTCTGACATATAGATGTCACCACTAATAAAAAAAATCCATATGATTTTAATAGAGTACTAACCTTCAAATATAAATATCATGATTTTAGTTAAATCGGATTATTAGTTTACAAATTACAGTTATTTAAGTGAAGTTACTGTTGCAAATTTTTAAAACAATGGAAAAATCTGAATTACGTGTGATGATGACGCATTGCTTTATGATGGAAAAAATACTGTTCAATCAAAGAAATGTCTTGATAAGTGTTATCTGGACTTAACAATGGTTAAGAGGTGGTATGCTAACTTAAACGTGGTCGTACAGACACAAATGATGCTGAACGTTCAGGTCGCCTAAATTTGGCAGTTGTCTCAGAAAACATAAAAGAAAGCCCCAAACTCGTTTTAGCTGATCCCAAATTGACGTTGCGTGAGATTACAGAAGAGTTGAAGATATCAGAAAGCAAGAAGAAAAATATGGCTGACAACGAAGAAGAATAACTAACCAAAAAACATGAAGAACTAAAGCAAAAGATACTAGAAAAGGAAGGAAGACTGAGAAGATACAGATACAAATCCAGCAGTACAAAAAAAATGACTTTTGCAAACAATGAAAGCCAGTTTTACCAAGACGTAAATGAAAGAAGGACAAAATTAGAGCAACCACACCCATAAGAAACAAGACAATTCTGGAGCAATATATGGGAAATGCAACAAGAGTACAACAGGAATGCTTGATCAAAAACAACATGTCGAAGGTTCAGAGTTGTTTGCAATTGTTTCAATGCGACAAGAAGGAGGTTTAATCTGAATATGTGATAATGGATGAAACATGGATCCACCACTTCACTCCGGAGTCTAATCAGCAGTCGGCTGAGTGGAGAGCAGAGGTGAATATCGTCCAAAGCGACCAAAGATGCAAACATCAGCCAGCAAGGTTTTGGCTTCTGTATTTTGGGATGCGCACAATATTTTGTTCATCGATTACCCTGAGAAAGGAAGAACCATCAATAGTGAATATTGTATAGAATTATTGGTGTGTTTGAAGGAAGAAATCACCAAAAACGGCTACAAATGAAGAAGAAAAATTCCTCTTTCACCAAGACAATGCACCATGTTACAAGTTGATCGCAAGAATGGTAAAACTACATGAATTGCACTTAAAAATGCTTCCACACCCACCTTATTCTGCAGATCTCGCCCTCAGCGACTACTGGCTGTATGCAGACATCAGAAGAATGTCCCAGGGAAAGAAATTTGACTCTAACGAAGAAATAATATTAGAAACTGAGACGTGTTTTGGGGTTAAAAAAAAAGTAATCGAGTTGTTAAAGAAGCGTTGGAATCAATTTATCACCCTAGAAGAAGACTATGTTGAGGAATAGAGTCGAATTTTGCCTAAAGTTGTTGTTTTATTAGCTAGGCCCGTAACTTATTGAATGCTGTGTTAGTAGAAACCTAAGAAACAATATGAAGAGCAGCGAAATTGGAAACAAAAAGATGAGAAAAGCAAAATGGGAAGAGATGCATTAATATATAGATGGCAGTGGCTACGCGTAATAATATATAGATACGGATACTAACCTCTTCAACTCCTGGCTGTGTTATCTGCTGTGGTTGATTACCCAACCACGTTTGTCCATCGACACTTCGAATCAACTTGCAGTAATAATAATGGTGCAGTGGCTTCAGGCAAAAGTAGATGATTTCAAATGAATTCTGAAAAGAAAAAGAGTACCCGTTCTATCAAGAATGACAAAGAGAAATGTTACAATTTTCGAATAAATCAATCAAGCATTGAAAAAACATTTTTATATCACAAAAAAATTACAAGTGTAAACTATTTGCATTATTTATCAAAAAGGTCTTAAGATGCCACATCTGGAAAGGTGCAGCTCTTGTTTTGACAGAGTACAAAATCGACTTTGTAATCTAGTGGGGGATTATATCTTCTGTTTTCTATATCCTCTTTCTCACAGAAGAGATGTTGTTAGTCCTTCTCTACTCTATTGTTATTTCCATGGAAAGTGCTCGACTGAGCTTCAATCTCTGGTTCAATCTGGTTTAATCTCTGATTCAATCTGGTTTAATTTCTGGTTCAATCTGGTTTAATCTGGTTCAATCTGGTTTAATCTCTAGTTCAATCTGGTTTAATCTCTGGTTCAATCTGGTTTACTCTTTAGTTGAATCTAGTTTAATCTCTGGTTCAATCTGGTTTAATCTCTAGTTCAATCTGGTTTAATCTCTAGTTCAATCTGGTTTAATCTCTGATTCAATCTGGTTTAATCTCTGGTTCAATCTGGTTTAATCTCTAGTTCAATCTGGTTTAATCTCTAGTTCAATTTGGTTTAATCTCTGGTTCAATCTGGTTTAATCTCTAGTTCAATCTGGTTTAATCTCTGGTTCAATCTGGTTTAATCTCTGGTTCAATCTGGTTTTATCTCTAGTTGAATCTAGTTTAATCTCTGGTTCAATCTGGTTTAATCTCTAGTTCAATCTGGTTTAATCTCTAGTTGAATCTAGTTTAATCTCTGGTTCAATCTGGTTTAATCTCTAGTTCAATCTGGTTTAATCTCTGGTTCAATCTGGTTTAATCTCTAGTTTAATCTGGTTTAATCTCTGGTTCAATTTGGTGTAATCTCTAGTTTAATCTGGTTTAATCTCTGGTTCAATCTGGTTTAATCTCTAGTTCAATCTGGTTTAATCTCTGGTTCAATCTGGTTTAATTTCTGGTTTTGCTCAACTGAGTTTCACTCTCTGTCTGATTCACAGCCAGAACTCGTCTTATTACAACTACTGCAAAAAACTTTCCATTCAGTGTTCCTAACATTAAACGAATTTTTCATGAACAAAGTTTCTTTCCAAGAACTCATCTGTTAAGCACGTTACCATGGTTTTGCTTCTTTGTGGGCTGCAATTTGGTTGTCTTCCAATCCAATGTCAACAACTTGTCATAAATCGTCCTCATAAGTGATCAAATTTTGTTAATTCTATTCCGAATTTTCAATCCTCTCATAATATTCTTCATCATTTATAATCCATACATCTTATTCTTATCCACGAATGAGTTTTAGCCTTTATAAGTAGTGAGTCATTAGTATAAAAAAATGGTTTTATTCCAATGGTCATTTATTGCTACATTATATCAAGCGGCCAAAAAACTGATGAATCTAGAAAGATGAAAAAATAAATAAAAAGCTTATACCAAATTAATAAAAAGTGAAGTTACAAAATTCTATAAAATGACAGAATCAGTCAAATATCATTCAAACTACAATTAGATAACAGAATAAAGTATATAGCTAACCTTAAACCCTTCATTCCTTCACAGAGAACATTTAATGAGCAAACCATCTTACAGATTATTAAACCTTACAAAACTAATATAGAAAAAAATAAGCAAACAGATATTAGAAAAAAGAAATATAAAATAAAGAAGTATATTGAACTTGAATCAGTGGAAAAATACTGAAGCTACAATAAAATGGTTTACAATATTAATAACAAAAGAAACTACACATTTGCACATGTATTAAATCCTACAAAATATATGGTAGAAATATAAGTAAATATTAGAAAAATAGACATAAAACTACAAAACAGATTGAACATGAATCAATGGAAAAATACTAATACTACAATAAAATGGTTAATGACAGAAGACTTTTACCATGGCATGGTGGTTAAGTGGTTAACGACACGGACTGAGGACCTGGGTGTACCGGGTTCGAATCCAGTTCGTACCACACCTGACCTTGTGTCTAATTGGAATTCAGCAAGCAATATATAGATATTCCTGTTAATGGCATACACATAATAAAACATTATAGAAACTCCATACTATTCTATATAGCAATAACAATAATATATGGATAACAACAGACCACAGACTTTCATGTTGCTGTGAGCAATAACACGAATATATATGATTAATAAGCTTTCACCTATAATCAATAAGGAAAATATAGGTATTTACAGGGATGATGGTCTTATAATATTTCACAGCAGAAATTCAAATAATAAAAGAAAAGAAATAATACAAATTGAAAAAAAAACTTAAAAAAAAAATCGAAATACAATGAATCTAAAAGCCACTAATTCCATCAATAGAAATATATTCAATCAACACAAAAAAGAATATAACACAGTTTTACAAAACAGTGGATATAATAATAAATTAATATTTCATAAAAATAATAATAAAAACAGGAATAATAGAAAACCGGGAGGTAAAACATAAATTGGCAAAATATTCTTCAGGATAATAGATAAACATTTCCATAAAAGCAATAAGCGATCTAATATTACCAATAGGAATAGCATTAATCTTAGTTTTTTGTTCATGGATAACATGCAGTAAATAAACACAATCAATATTAATTAATAATAGAAAAAGTAATAGTAGTGCTAATACTCTTAGTATTAATAATAATATCACTTTATGCAATTGTAGAATTAAAATAATTGCCCATTAATGAATAATTGTTAAATAGTTAAATGTTATATACAAAGCAACAGTAAACAAGCCGCGCGTGTGTGGTCTCCCTCTGTATGTGACTCGATGTGGCGAGTGTAAAATGCAATAAATTTGGGCAATTTGGGGCATTTTTGACCCCCCTTTAACCCCCTGGGGGTGCGAACCAGAATTTTTCTGAGGTCAAAGATGCTCATTTTATATCCAGAACAATTGCCTCTACATTTTGGCCAAATTTCAGAAAAATTGAATGGATGGATCAAACGTTATGGAAGAAAAGGGTATTTTTTTTGCCATTTTGGGGGCTTTTGACCCCCTTGGAGGCGCGAACCAGATTTTTCCAATGTCAGCGATACTTATTTTCTTTTAGGAACAATTGCCTCCACATTTTGGCCAAGTTTCAGAGAAATTGAATGGATGGATGAAAAGTTATCGGGTAAAAAATGTCATTTTGTGCCATTTCGGGGCCTTTTGACCCTCTGGGGGGCTAACCAGATGGTTTTTCAAAAATCGGAGAATGTCACTTTCTAACCTGACCAAAGTTACAACTTCATGCAAAATTTGAGAGAAATTCAATAGATGGTTGCAGAGAAAAATCCGGACGGACGGACGGACGGAAATGCCTCAAAACATAGGTCCCCCGATTTTCTAAATCGGGGGACCAATAATATGAACAATAAGCAATAAGTATACATATGGGCTACGGAAAAAGTTCAGGTATAATCATCACATGATGACATTCAGAGGTGAAAATAGAGAAATAGTACCACATTGTCTAAATATATATGGGAACAAAAATAAAATTACTAGCTTTAATATCAATTCGGAAATGTTAAAATTAATCCCTCTTGCAAAATAAATAGTAAAAATGTAAATTATGTTTCGAGGAAAAATACCAAATCATAAACTTCAAACACCAAATTCATTTATTAAATAAAAAGCAAGACTTTATAGTTAAATGCAGACATATAAAAAATACCTGCTTTTCTATTTAAGCTCAAATTAAGTAAACAAAAATATTTGTGTGTAATCTCACTTGTTACAAAGCTTCTCTGATAATAAAAACTGTACAATTAAAATAATTATCCAGTAGTGAACAAATAATTAACTACCAATATTATATACAACTAGCTGAACCCGGGAAAAATATAAAATTACTATTTTAGTAATGTAAATTATATTTCAGAAAAAATGAAATCAATTCTGATCTGATACTTATGTTGCATTACTCGTTCTTTCGAGGTACCCGGTAAGATCCAAAGAGAATGACAAAGAACAGAACGTATATCGAAAAACTTTGGTTTTCTTTATTTCCCATCACCGGATGGTTTACACCGGCTACGCACACACGTATAAAAAAAATCTTTTGACATACTTTTGTCTCATGAAAGTGTTTTTCTTGCTGAGGTCACAGACTTAGTTTCCGCTAGAAACTCGTTCATATATACATCCGATTGGAAAGTAATTTGCTCTGCATTGTCTATCCGAGCGTGAACTGAAGCAATTGTTCCACAAGCTCTTCCAATTGTCTGTTTGATGAAATACAAGTCAGGGGATTCATTCACTGTACCAACTTGCTTATCAGTAGAAATTTTAGTCAGCAAGACGGGCTTTGATACCATAGCCAATAAAGCTTCATCGGTGCCATAAACATAGGTAAACTCCCATTCTTCCGGTACTTTGATACTCCGATCACTAAGCGCTCCGTCTCTTCACATTTCTGAAACTGCCCTTTTCAAGTCTTGCTCGCACTGCGGAACCTTCTCCTTTTTAACAGTTATCAAGTCACTTTCTTTCTTTCTCGACGTCCCACCCACAATGGACTCGTCCACGATTCATTTTTGCGACTCTGCATTATCTTACACATATATTGTGTTAAAAGTGAAATGGAAATTTTAACTTAGAAGAAAATGTATTTGATATAATGTTTGTGATGTGTATTAATTGAGCAAGACGTAACACATAGAATATTTAATCTGAAAGAAATCTATTTTTAATGTTGACGAATGAAACATGTATTACTTGGTTTAAATAAAAATATTCTTATTTTGTTATGTTTATTTCTAATGTTATATAATTAAGAAGTGTACTTACTATGCATGGAAGTGATTTTGTTATGCTGCACATGATGTGTTTGTTTTAATGTAATCTGTTATTCTGTAACGTGTAGATGTTATGTGTTCAGAATAGCGGAATGATATTCCCGTAATTTGTACTTGGCGGTGTTTCTGTTTAACTGTTCCGAATGAAATAAAAGTCTGCGGTGTTATGAGTGGCGGGTACAGTAGATAATTTGCAGTGAGTAAGTATAATGACCACTGTGTATGTGGATGTTGTAGTTGAGAGAGTGATTGATCTAGGAATAAATATAATAATTATTATATGTTGATGAAATTATGCGAAAGTTTCTGCAAACACGCTTGAGTAAATAAGAGTATTGCAGTTGATATTTTAATAGTGTATGATGCATGTGGTTATTTTCTTACTCTCGTCAAGGGAAAAAGAGTCCACTTTATATAGTAGAAAATAAATTAAAATAAATAGACACTTTCAAAACATGCCAAAATACCAGTCGCATGAGTAGATACTCTTTTCTTTTGGTTTTGTCTTTCTGATTGATACCAATTATAAACACATTTCTGAAGATCGGTGATACTGTGAAACTGCAGTAAAGTGTTAAAGCTGATACATGATGTGTTTCTTAATTAATACAAACCTTTTTGATTTTTTGTAAACTTCTGGATACAATTTCTATAGTTGGTCCTAATAAAGTATATGAAATCAGTCCATGTTGAATTTTGGATAGAATATCACTTTCTTCAAGAATATCGCGGCAGATTATCTCTCCTGGATCCTCGTCATCACAGAAGAAAGATATGTTTAACAACGGCTGGTTTTCGTCATTGTAATACCTGGTTAAAATATATAATAAAACTTTTAATTTTATTAGGATATTAGCAGGGATAGCCGGCGTTGCCCGGGTGAAAGGTCAACATAAAATTACTGTTGAAAACATTTTGTGTCACATACTGTGTTAAATAAAGCATTAATTCAAATGAATATATGTTTTTTTTTAAATAGAGTACTAATCATATAGAAATTTTAAAGTACATAAAGTTAAAGTTAGAATTAATGTGAGATTTTGTATTAGAAACTAAAAAAATCAATTTATTTTTCAAAAACACAGTAAAAATAGTAAATAATCATTCTGTAACAAAAATGTTTCAGACAAAGCGTCACAAAGGGATCAACGGATCGACCCTGTGAGAACCAGAAGCCGATGAAGTGTCCAGACATGTCCGATATGACCAACAGAGAGTGGCGGTCGAAGGACTGCCAGTCTTGATGGAAGCTTGAATGAGACCATATGTGTTTTTAAGATAGTCTAACAAAGTGTTTAATAATTAAGCTATGCGCTTAAAACATAAGTAACTCTCTCCTTTTGTATCTTTCTTTGAGATTTTAGCTATGAAACGATTATCTGGCTGAATAAACCCATAATTCTTCTAAGAACTTGTTTGAATTAATTGTATGATAATTAATGTAAGAAGTATGCAGCCAACTTTTGATTTTAGCTAACAAACTGGCCTTGGTACATCAAGGAAAGCAACACACATGCATGCATGACACCAGCAGGCAGCATCGAAGGTAAGATTTTAAGTTGATTCAAATATTAATGATTAAATTACTTTTTGGAACTAAATGATTATATAGGAGAGTCCTTTCGACGCCCTAGTGATCATGTAACATTAAATATGGTGGTTAGAATAGGCGGCGATAGGTACGTATTTAGCATTCGCACCGGGACAGCGATAGGTACGTATTTAGCATTCGCACCGGGGCGGCGATAGGTACTTATATAGTATGTGCACTGGGGCGGCGATAGGTACATATATAGTATGCACACCGGGGTGGCGATAGATACGTATATAGTATGAACATCGGAGCGGAGATAAGTACCTATATAGAAGGTGCAGATAGGTGTTACTTTTTATAGAAATATGTCATACTATTGCCCTGGGCAACGTAGGAGAAATGGTGGGGTAGAAACAGCTTTCGCAAAAGGTAAAATTAGAAAGTAGCAGTGAAATGGGGCGACCAGGGAAGAGAAAGGTAGAAAGATAAAGAGACAGCTATAGAGAGAGGGGGAGAAATAGAAGTTTGAATATTACACACGCGATTTTTCTTCAATTATATGTATTTATGACCCCGAGCAACGCCAGGTAGTCCCGCTAGTATTATATAAGTGGTAAAGAAGACAAAAAAACGAGTTCTTTGACGTTTCGCACATTAAATGGAAATATAAGGCAGAGTGTGGAAATTAGGGTTTGGTTTTTCGTTGTTTTATGGCATATCAACCCTTTTTGGGGTATTTAATGCCAAAACACAATAAAAGCATTGTTTTGTCTGTTTTTTTTTGTTATATTAAACCTTTTTGGGTCATTAAATGCCGAAATACAATATTTATAAACAATTCATATGCTTAATTGAACATAAGTTGGTATTTTACCAATAGATCGATGAATTTGCATACTCATACCCTTGGCATAAAGGTTAGATTCATATCAAAGACTCAAGAAATGATAATTGATGCCCGCTTGCTAAATAGTCAGAATTATAAGGTGAGGATCAAGGGTAAGTGGAGCTATATTGAGAAAAAGAGTGGCACCCTCTCCTACGTCTTGGTGTAGCAGCCAATGAAAAGGGGGACTTTGTGTCGCCCTCGACTACAGGCGACCACTTTACTTTTTGGCATGTCCCAACGGTATTGCTATGTAAATAACAACAGTAGATCTGACACGACTTGAACTCGCCATAACCAGTTCCACAGTGGTTGGTATCTGTTCCGATGGATACTACACCCCATAGACCGGTATTGTCTTGGCCTTCGGGATTTATGCCGGTATATCGGTCTGATCAGTCCTGTGCAGTTCTAGGAGGTGCACCCTCCCAGGCTTTGCCTTCTCACCCTTTGAGAAGGGGTTAGTTTGTTGCTAATCGCCTGAGGCGCCCCTACCGGGGAATGCCGACGGGGCTGCCCAGGCAATTTTTAATGGCCAGAGCGCTCAAATTCTCGAGCACTGGTTTTTCAATTCCCACTTTCCCGACCTTGTGTCACATCTTACCTTGTGGGAGGAAGATAAATAAAACCAGTTCCACAGACCACGTAGATCCATCATGCACTCTCTTTATAATTGTACTTACCAATATGTCCATCTGTTATTTCCGTTTCTCTCCTTTTTAACCCGTAACATATTTGTCAATTTATCAGTGGTTTCCAGTTCTATCTCCGTTTTGTCCACTGTGTATTTGCTTGAAGAACTTTTATATTGGCATCTCATATAATACAGGGCGAGGCATTTCAGTTTTAATGTCTTCTTTTCGGTCTCATTATGAAAGATTATAACATCGAAGATTTTGTCCATCTGCTGATTAAGGAGAACAAAAAAAGAAAGAAATTAGTGTTAAAATTTTAATGGAGATTGAGATCCTTGAAACATTGTAATGGATGGAGCCTATCCTCAATGAAAGCAACATAGGATCGCATGTGCAGTGTATAATGGTTACACAAACTCTAATAAAAGCAGGCAGTTATGCGAACGTATCAACCCCGAAGTTCCGAACCTTGGACTGTTACTAGTGACTTTTCTTATGAAAATCACTCTAGACAAAGCATGAAGCCACTTTATGCAAGGATCTAAAAACAAATACTACTTATAATTCAAAAACTAGCCAACGATAAGTGTTAGATGGATAGATTCCGACTCAGAAATCAGCAATTCTTCCCCCTTTGTCTGAAACATCGCTAATGGAATTTGAGGACTAAATGACAAAATAAGGGAAGCGAGAGTTACGAGGCTGCCGAAAGTAAACCCAAGGTCCACTTTCTACTCTCTTCAAATTGATGTTGAAAGTCCGCAAGGTTGATGCGTTCGCATGGGATACATAAAAAAGATGAGATGGAAGCTGACAATCTGTGTGTGCCAAGTTCGAATAATTGCCTGCTTTTATTATAGTTAGCGTAGCCGTTATGGATGGCACAGGCGATACTCTATCGCTTACGTCAGGAGTATAGGCTTTGTCCATTTCAAACATGCTTACAATAATAATTTATGGATTCGTCAAGGTTTAATTCAAAACAAACTATCAGGGTACCCGGCGTTGCCCTGGGCCATCAAAATAAAATAGAAAAGTTAAATGAAAAAAATGAATGAAAAAAAAATGAATGAAAAAATAAAAAACATAAATGAGAAAATGAATAGAAAAAATGAATAAAAAAACGAATGAAAAATGAATTAACAATATGAATGAAAAAGAATGAAAGAAAAAAAATGAATGAAAAAAATGAATAAAAAAATGAATGAAAAATGAATTACAAAAATGAATGAAAAAAAAATGAAAATAACTGACAAAAATATTCCCAATAAACTGATGATGACTTATGTACATCGAAAGCTTGGATAATAATGAACTGTAGGAGCCAGAGTAAACTTCAAGGGAGATAACCGGATCTGATAATAGGGAGCGTTTCGATCATGTGATTGGTCGCAAAATTGAATGAGGACACAATTATAGAGTGACTTCCAAAAAATGCCACCCACGAAATCGTTAATAAAATTCACAATCCTTTCTGCAATCCAACGATATTTGGTACAAATAAACCCCAATCTATGCTTGACTTGTTCACCACGTTTCATTCATAAATATCCGACAGTTTTCATTTTATCGCCGTTCGATTTGGTGATCGTCTCACCAGTAGGAGGTGTGATCCTGAATAGACTTCACATTCACCGGACCGGAACCCCCAAATTTTTATCTGTGGAGCTATCTAAAAAAATAATGTCTATCAAAACAATCCCCAGACTATTCTTGAACTGAAGAGGACAATGCACGAAGAGGAATGTGGCAAAGTTATTGACAATTTTGAATGTCGTATCCAGGTGTGTTTACCATTGAATGACGATAAAACAGACTGTTAGACATTCATGACTGAAATCTGGTGGACAAGGCAGACATAGACCAAAGTTTATTTGTAAAAATAGGGTTGAATGGCAGAAAAGAATTGTGAATTTTATTTACGATTCTTTTTAAAGTGATCACGTGCACAGGAAAATATTTCCCTCAACGTTCAATGATCATTGATAAAGAAATGAACATGATACAGAAATTATGATAATACAGGTGCAATAACGATTTTCTCTTGGCTCCAGAATTTTCGCCGGATTAACTGTTTTGCCGGATCATCCTAACAATAATTCATTAACGTACCTCTAACCCACTAATTGTTCTGGCACCTACCTTACGAACTACATGAACTCTTCTGCTTCACTATAAATACCGGGAGCACATGCTTCTCGGTGTTGGAACTACCCCAGTCTAATACTGGCAGTCAGACAGACGTTCAACCACTCTCTTCATATGCTGTATTTATACTTTCTTCAATATACTTTGTTTCACTTAACCCCGAATTCGTGTCATCTTTCCGGACCCTTTACAACACTGGTGACGAGAAACATTAATGCACTTTTATTTAAGAGCTTTAAAAAAGAACGAACGTGGAGAAACTAGCGACGAAATTATCCGGCAACCTCCAAAGTTCTAAAAAAAGGCTTTATCGACGGACCAAGAACGAAAATAAAAATCCCGTAGTTGGATACATGATTTTTTTCTCCCCCAAAGAAAAAAAGTACAGCCACCGAAATTATAAACCTTATTTTTTACTGTTGGCTAAAATGCTAACCGTAAAAACTTATGTTATGTGAAAAACTTACTAAAAAGTGATTTTTTTGTCGACCAAAAGGTATTATACTTTTTCCTTCTCTCTTTTACAACTTATATTACGTTAGTCGTATTCTATAAAGACACATTTGAGCATGGAAGATTTCAAATCAACTATCACAGAACTCGTTAAATACCAAATGCAACAACAACTAAAATCGAAGAAAGACTACTGGAACAAAATAAAAAATCGAAGAAAGACAGCAAAAGTTTGAAGAACAACAACACAACACCGAAGAAAGACTTCTAGAACAAAATAAAAATATGGAAGCATTACTACAAACAATATCGAATAGGGGTCCAAATACCGAGAACGAAAATGCTTTTTGTCTAAATGCCGTTTGGAATGCAATTGACAATTTCACTTATTCTTCAGACGAGGATAAAACCTTCGCTTCATATTTCAGAAGGTATGAGGATCTATATAAAATTGATTGCGAACATTTGGCAGACTTAAAAAAGTTCGACTACTGCTCCGGAAATTAGGGACCACGGTATATACCAAATTCTTGAACTATATTTTACCCCCAAAAAACAGTGACTTGACTTTTTCTGAAGCTGTTAAACTTTTAACAGAATTATTTAGCCCTAAAACTTACTTGTTCCACAGAAAGTGGAAGTGCATGAACTTAATCAAAAAAGACAGCGAAAACTACTTGACTTTAGCGGCAATCGTTAATAAACACTGTGACGATTTAAAACTAGCTAAAACTAGCGTGGATAACTTTAAATGACTAATATTCGTGCAAAGCCTTGTATCAACCAAATACGCAGAAATCAGACGCAGAGTCTTAAATAAGTGAGCCAAATTTAACATTACAGGAAATATCCGAAGACTGTCAGAGATTTGTAAGTATTAAACAAGATTCTAAAGATATTGAAGAGTCGGGCATTGCTCACATACGAAAGATACGTCAGAAATCACATTTCAACTCTTCTTCAAAAACAAGTCAAACCAGAAAGAGAGATTATTTTCACACTCCTACAAACACAAGACACCCCAACATAAAACAGGAAAAATTACCAACTAGCCCCTGTTTCCGTTGTGGATCCCTTCATTGGGTTATGGATTGCCCATACCGTTTTAAAACCTTTCTAACTTATAATAAAGTAAGACACAAGAGTTCACATTGCAGAAAGAATAAAGGAAATAAAAATCGGGTCCAATCCACAAAACCAACCGAACAGAACGACATAAATATAAAAAAGTACGTACAGGTAAAAATCCCTAATAAAATGTCAAGTTACAACTAGACTGTGGTTCGATATTCAACTTGCATACATAGAAAAGGTTGGATAAACCAACCATGCTAAAAACACACAAAATAGTTAGAACGGTGACTTGTTACAAAATTAAATTCGAGGGTGACATTATTACCGACATTACTTTAAACGGAACTACCAAACATTGAAAATGTTCGTATTGAAAACACCCACAATTAATTGAGCACAGACTGGATGCAACAGTTCAATCTATGGAATTTACCAATCAACACTTTTTGTCAGAAAATAGGTAATATAACGACTGAGTCAGAAAAAAACTAAAGAAGGAACTGAAGAAAAACTTTCCCGAAGTTTTCTCTGGCGGTCTAAATCGATGTAAAAAGGTGTCAGCAAGATTTGAATTGAAAGATAACATTCAGCATGTATTAAAAAAGGAATGTGCCTTTCGCCTCGTTAGAAAAAATAAATGAGGAATTAAACAGATTAGTAAGGACCGGTATTTTATTTAAAGTGGAGTATAGCTAATAGGCAGCACCTACTGTCTATGTAAAAATAAAATATAAAGAAATCTGCGTGTGTGTCGATTTTTCTAAATGGAGCACTCAATGACTACCATTATCCACTTCCAAACCCAGAAAAAATCTTTTAAAAACTAAATGGAGACAAATTCTTCTAAAAAATCGATCTTAGCGATGCTTACTTCCAACTACCCGTTTTGGAAGGTTTGCTATCAGGGTCAAGGTCGCACCAGCAGTTTTCCAACAAGTTATGGATACTATGCTGGGCGAACTTGATTTCACGATTGAATACCTAGACGATATTTTAATAAATAGTAAAAGTATGGAGCAACACCGGGGACACGTTCACAAAGTGTTTTCACAAATCCATGGCTATGGCTTCAAAATAAAAGAAGAAAAATCGATTTCTTCTCAGAAGAAATCAAATATCTGGGACATAGCAGAGATAAAGACAACAGAACCCGTATCCAGAGTGGGCTACTGCAATTAAGGATATGTCGGCTCCTGAAAATATCACATCCCTACAAAGTTTCCCGGGACTGGCAAATTATTACCAAGCATTCATCCCAAACATTACTCCCAAATCGAAAAAGTAATAACCTTTGCAGTCACCAAATTTGACCGTTCCATACACAGAATATTTTTTACGTTGCACACTGATCACAAACCGTTACTCACAATTTTCGGTTTAAAAAAAGGCCTGTCCGTATACACGGCAAATAGACAGAGATGAAAATATGTCATGCATATGGATTATCAAGACTGGTTCCGAGACATAGAGAGCCACTGAAAGATTTCGTGATTGCTTCCCTACAAACTGATGGGGAAATAAAAACTATTTTGTGCAACACAATTAAAGAACCCCCTGTGACCCTACATGAAATAAAACATAGAATCCCTCGATGATGATTTCATTAACATTACAAAAACAAAAATTATAGAAAAGGACCAACACATTTCGACAGTTTTTCTCTATGTGACGATGTACTCTTGTACAGCGAAAAGTCGTCATCCCCAAAAACTACAGAGGAGAATCCTGAAGGATTTTCATGTTGGCCACTTGGGTGAAAAATAGGATGTAAAGCTTAATGCGCAGCTACGTATACTGGCCTAAAATGGACCAGAACATTGTAAACATCGTCAATACGTGCAAAGGCTGGGCTTTGGCGGCAAATGTGCCTCCTATTAAACATAGTCAGTGGCTAAAATCAGACCGACTCTGGTCAAGGATACACTTGAACTTTGCAGGACCGTTAGAGGGATTTTACTATTTAATTATAGGAGATAGTTTTATCAAATGGCCCGAAGTGTTCTGATGTAAAAAGATCACTATGGAGGTAACTATAAAATTCCGTCACGAATTCTTCGCCCGTTTTGGAGTGGTCGATTGTTTGGTCAGTGACAATGGAACTCAATTTATGCCCGCCGACTTTAAAGAGTTGTGTGAGATTTTTCAGATAAGACACATCACGACTCCCCATACCAACTGAGGTCAAACGGCTAGGCAGAACGTTTTGTGGACACATGAAAAAGAGTCATGAGAAAAGATTGCAGCACTTCCACAGAAAAGGCCTTTGAGCAGTTCTTACAGGTATACAGGATCACGCCAAACGTTAACACACCATCCTCATTATCTCCTGCAGAAACACTGTTTGCACATAAGATCCGTTTTCGATAAATTGCTGCCCAAACAAACCAAACAAGGGCGAACTTCTATTGTACCAAAAAAACGTTACATCCCAGGGGGAAAAGTATTTTTAAAGATGTTTAGAAATAACACATCTTTCTGGGAAATGGTACAATAGAAAAAGAATTGGAAATATGGTTTACATACTCAAAGAGACACCTAAATCAAATTAGGAATCGACTATCGGATGACACCGACAGCACGAAGTAGTTATGGATACCATATAGGACATTTTCGACATACAGATACCCCAAACAGCCCCAGAAAAGCGACAATCTAAAAGGAAATGGTGTCTCCAGATCTTATCGTTATTAATCCAAAAAGGAAACGATACTAAGTCTCCTGCGGAGATAATGCTTGGGAGGGGGTGTTATGGTACCTACTTTAAGAACTACATGATTTATTCTGCTTCATTATAAATACCGGAAGAACATGCCTCTCGGTGTTGGAATTACTTCAGTCTAATACTGGCAGTAAGACAAACGTTCAACCACTCTTTTATATGTTGTATTTATACCTACTTCAATATACTTTGCTTCACTTAATCCCAAGTTCGTGTCTTCTTTCCGGACCCCTTACAGGTCTACAACACCTACCATATCTCTAAGGGATGACGAGAAAACTTAAGCAGCACGTAACACTAGGAATTTCACTTGAATTTGCTTGTGAAGCCATATCTATGGTTAAATTTAAGCAAAATACACGGAGACTTGCACCGGCATGTGCAGTCTAAATAAAGAAATTGATAGCGCACTATACACAGAGCCATCTGTTGGCGGCCTAGTAAACTTGTTCGGCAGCATTATCAAGTTCTCTCTCGTGGTTTTGTTCGGATTAAAAGTGGTGCCGGACAATCAGTTGCTGGAAAATCGGTATTGTACCTGTAATTGGAAATGATAGACCCTAGTTTACCGATTGAGACTTACCTTTCTTCTCCACCAACGTTATAGCCCACACGGTGCCCACTCTAAATGTGGGAGACGTTTATGCTCCACATGTAATTGACCAACTTTTCACACGGAAAGAATTAAAAAATTTAGGATGGCTACACCTGATGATACTGCTATCAATGCAATAAGTATATTTCTTATAATAAGCACAACAAAGATAACTTACCTTTGAAAGACTGTCTAAACAATTTTCAGAATCCTCAGTCTCTTTAACCGGAACTGATTATGTGCAAAGATCAGGGGGGATAAGAAAAAGAACAAAAAATACTATTATAATATTAAATCTCTATTAAATTAAGCAATTGGGGAAAACGGGACATTTTAGCATAAACATGTAAGGGTATCCCTTCCCACCCCAAAAATGTCATCCATGGAATCGGTAATAAAACTCGCAATCTTCTCTGCCATCCAATCATATTTGGTACAAATAAACTTCAGTCTATGCCTGACTTGTCCACCAAGTTTCTGTCATGAATATCCAACAAGAGGAGAGTAGAAAGTGGACCTTGGGTTTACTTTCGGCAGCTTCGTAACCCTCGCTTCCCTTATTTTGTCCTTTAGCCCTCAAATTCCATGAGCGATATTTCTGACAAAGGGAGAAGAATTGCTGTTTTCTGAGTCGGAATCTGTCCATCTAACACTTATCGTTGGCTAGTTTTTGACTTTGAAATAGTATTTTTCTTTAGCTCCTTATATCAAGTGCCTGCGTGCCTTGTCTGGAGCGATTTCCATAAAGACAACAATCTTTGTTTCATCGATGTTTAATGATATGGGGCCACTTTAGTGATCGTCTCATAAGTAGGTGTGATCTTGAACAATCTTAACTTTTATCTGTGGAGGTTATCTCAAAGATAATGTCTCTCAAAACAATCCCCCGACTAGTCCAGAACTGAAGTGGCTTTCAGAGCTAAAATCGAGGCAGTCACACGAGAGGAGTGTCTCAAAGTTATTGATAATCTTGCATGTTGTATCCAAGTGTGTTTATCATTGAACAGCGATAAAACAAAGACTGTTGGATATTCATGACTGAAACTTGGTGCACAAGTCAGACATAGACGAAAGTTCATTTGTACCAAATATGATTGGATTGTAGAAAGGATTGTGA
>OY744521.1:33982100-34047100 GCA_963556195.1 Sepiola atlantica | reverse complement strand
CATTTTACTTCAGTTGAAGTTCTCAGAAATCAAGGGGCTCCTTCCTGGGGCTAACACTCGATATCTATATGAGATACATAAATATTCCATTAAAGTTCTCCTTTACCTGTTAAACGTTAAGTTAATACAGAAGTTAAGAACGTTAATTTTCCCTTCCCCAGTTGACCAGTTAATTATGTTATAGTAAATATTTCTTGTGGTCTCTTGGTCTTACCGGATTCCAGGACAAGAATTCATCTAGTCTGGTGGAGTATCCAGCTAAGTGCTGTTACTTCAGGTAACATGACTTGGAGAAGATGCCCCATTCCTCGTATGAGTCAGTGTATAGCCGCACCGAGAGGATCTTATTTGGGCTTTAAATACTATGTTATTTTGAATATTTGGTCAGGGTTTATTTGTAGGGGGAAGTATTCTCATATATATATATATTTGGTCAAAATAATTTCAGTATTGGAGTCTTATCTGCATACACATGCAGACACACCAACTAAATTAAAAGCCCCAGATATAAATATAACTCTTAAAGAAATCAAGTGTTAGGCTCAGGAGAGGGTCCCTTGATCTCTAAGTAAAATAATAAAAACAATTTGTAGTGAATAAAACTGAATCAGAGTACAGCTTGATCCCTGATTCCCATGGTATAGCGAACGAGACCTATAGAAAGTCAAAGGTCGATCAGTCTTTAACTGATTTAAACTTTGATGGCCCAAAGGGGTACAAGTATTCAACGATAACCCTGGTTATCGTAAATGACTACAACAGAATGAAAGGAAGGCGAGTCACCTAATTACATAACTAAATCGGCAAAATACACCTGCTTATATCGAGACCAACATATTATTGATTTGCCAGCAAAATGAGCTATTTGCATGAATAAATTTGCATGTGGATTTTTTTGGATAGCTACTTTCCTCTTTCCACCGCAGATGCAGCACACAAGTCGGCAAAGGTGGGCGGCCGTTATCACTGGCAGTAGTGAGTAATCAATTGTTCGTATCAGCTCCACTACAAAAACGAATGATTGTTATCACTATGTAAACTTGCAAAACTATGCATCAAGTGCGTGCATATTTTTGCTCGTATTAAATTATTTAAAAAAGAAAAATGTAAACGGGTAAGTAAGTGGTATTAGTCGAACAAGTTTCTGATGTATATGCTTACTTCATGTGTATGTATATGTGTATGTGCAAGCTTAAGTTTGCTGTTTGAATGTTATCAAGAACAGACCTCCTTAACGTGAAATGTAATTTTTCTTTGTTTCGGTTCTATAAATAAATTCATACCATTCGTTTTATATTAAGAGATCTTTCAGCAGCTTACCTGGACTTGCTATTAACTTATCCCTGATTGCGAGCAGGCGATCAATCCTTAGAATGTAGCCAATAATAATCAAGAGCAGTGAAATTATGCTGAGTAACAATACCAACACTGACCACGAAAGCAGCGTCCGTGTCTTCCAAACATATACCACCAGGTTTACGACGTTGGCTATCGCTATGCAGGCCAAGACGACCACCATTAGTAACATAAAATAATCCCGCAGATCAACGAAAGGGTAAAACTTGAAACTGGTCACTTTGAACACTGGTATCACGTTTTTCAAGAAGGGCTTTTCGAGCTGAATTATCGTCTGCATGTACAGTCCACTGTTAGCATTGTACGTGTTGAAGCATATGAAAAGACAGCGCGTCTTCTGGTCCAACCAATCGAACGAACGCAGCTCTAGCAGAATGCGATTGACCATCTTGTATCTGCTGTTTATGTCGATGATGTAGCCGCCATTTTCGTAATCTATCATAGATCCGATCTGTTCGAAAATCTCTCCGCTTTCTGCACTGCTTGTGTAAGTGAAGGCCGGTAGAATCAATTTACTTTTTATTCGGTTTTGTTTTCTCCAAACTGAAAAATAGACAGAATTAGATATACAGAAATCGTATTAATTCAGTTACAGGCAATTCTCACCACGTCTATAAATTACTTAGAACTTACCCGTTAACATGCTATAAATATTAATTTTAGTAAAATTGTAGGCTTACACCCTATGCTAATTTTACCTCCTCCCCCAATGGGATTCTATTTTTTTAGGCGATTACATCTAAATAACTTAAAAAACTAGGTGATACAAATAAAAAACAAAAATATTTTATGGTAGGATATTAGTTTCGCATATTAATTTAACGTAAAATAATCACCCACTTACGGGTCATCAGGCGATAATGATCACCCACTTCCGGACAAGATTGCGTTTTTAAGGACATAACAAAATATTTTGTTTTTTTGTGTATGTCTTTGGGGGAGGGGGGGGGTAACAAAACTAAGGCATTTTCTTTATGCTGAAAAAAAAATTAGTATGTAATAAAAAAGAAAATTAGTTATTTTTCATCACTTAAAAAGTATTATTACCAAAAGATTATTTTACTAAAAAGAAACTAGGAAAAACTCTAAGCAATAGGTTTGTTTATTCATTGTATGAGAACATGCAGGTCAAAGGGCATGCCTAAGAAATAAGTATAAGACATGTCAATGTTAAAAGTCATAAAAATACACATGGCCTGCCTTAACCCTATCACTAACCTTAAGTCTGGATGGCAATACAAAAAAATAAATAGAATAATAAAGAAGACGTAAACAGTGTATGCGATGTTGGTGTAATGGGACCGTTACAAATCAATTCCATAATGGTAAAGAATCATGATTAGTTGTGTCATATTACAGTTTACTCTTCAGAATGGTCGTGTGGTTTCATCAATTTCCAAAATAAGAAAATGTGAAAATCTTAAATGAAAAACAACTACTTTTTGTTCCACCAAAACTTGGAATATTACTTTTCTACACAACTAGACGTACCTGCGATTCGTCGGGTCACAACAACTACCATTATTTATTCTGCTTTGGTTTCATTCGAAAATTCATATACTGAGACATTTCTTTTAAAATATTCTTCTTGTATAACTAAAAATATTAATAGGGGTGGGACGTAATGGGTGAAAATTTCAGATTCATGCGAGTAGTATTTTTTGTGTTCATTTATACATAAATAACACTAAACAATCAAACATTTTGAATATAAAAAAATAAAAAAGTTCAGTGAACTAACTTAGTGTTGAAATCATAATGTTCAAAATTCAGGGTTCCAATGATTTGATCGGATTAGTGCAAACCATAATTCGCTGGTTAAATGGAAAATCCGCTAAATCCGATTTCAACACTAAGTGAGTTTACTGAACTTTTTATTTGATTTGGTTCCTTTATCGTTTTATTAATTTAACATAAACATTGGATGCATTTTAAACTATCATTTATTGCATCGATTGTGGACGCATTTCTCGACTGGATAAACTTTTTCAATTTAATCAATTGTTTCATTTTTGGATTGTCACTTACTACCTGGATCAATCTTCAATAAACCTCTTGGATATCTTTCCTGAATTTGTTTTAATTTGTATGACTTGGATTGTATAGCTTTAACAAAAGTATGTTTTGGGCTGATATATTTGATGTGTTATATACTTTTATACATTTTTCCATATATTTTTATATGTTTGCAAAGTGTAATTTTATCACCTGCAGTGATCTCACTGCGGTAATGGTCCTCTGAGGAGAAGAATTATCTTTGAAAACTCATGAGTTAAGGACTTTAAGATACTTTGCCTGAACTTTGAATTCTAATAAAATTTGATTTGCACCTTATTTTATTATTTCATTTTATATTATGCTATATATATATATATATATATGATAGGAAGAAATAAGGAAATAGTTGTTTTCAATCCCAAAATAGCATTATTAGTAAACCAAAAATTGGCACTTACCTCCGTCAGTTCTTATTTGGCGAAAGCGCACAGCTCCCAAACGTAAATTGGTTTGATCTGCCAAAAATCTTTGATCGTTGATTTTCAGAACCTGCCCATTGTATCTTTTGTACGGAAAAATTATTGGTACGGCATATTTCAGTATCCATTCCCAAATTGCATAAGTGCCATTGACCTGAATAATAATAATAATAATAATAATAATAATAATAATAATAATAATAATAATAATAATAATAATAATAATAATAATAATAATAACAATAATAATAATAATAATAATAATAATAATAATGAAAAAAAAATGTAAAGTCTCGAGCGTATCAATTGAAGACGTCTTTTTGGTAGATATACAAATGTTATATTTATTGTGAATTTTAATGTTAACTAATAAGAAGCTTCTGAGATTTCACTTCGGGGGTCGGGAGATAATATTTTCGGTTTTTGTTTGAGTTGAACGTAATTGAAATCGCCTCCTCCCCAAAAAGTAGCTAGTCACGTTAGAGAACAAAAATTAACGTTATTTTTCAGGAGCCGATAAACATTTAAAGTCTCGAGCGTATCAATTGAAGACGTCTTTTTGGTAGATATACAAATGTTATATTTATTGTGAATTTTAATGTTAACTAATAAGAAGCTTCTGAGATTTGACTTCGGGGGTCGGGTGATAATATTTTCGGTTTTTGTTTGAGTTGAACGTAATTGAAATCGCCTCCTCCCCAAAAAGTAGCTAGTCACGTTAGAGAACAAAAGTTAACGTTATTTTCCAGGAGCCGATAAACATTTAAAGTCTCGAGTGTATCAATTGAAGACGTCTTTTTGGTAGATATACAAATGTTATATTTATTGTGAATTTTAATGTTAACTAATAAGAAGCTTCTGTGATTTCACTTCGGGGGTCGGGAGATAATATTTTCGGTTTTTGTTTGAGTTGAACGTAATTAAAATCGCCTCCTCCCCAAAAGTAGCTAGTCACGTTAGAGAACAAAAGTTAACGTTATTTTTTAAATTTTTACCGAACGTTTGATAATTTTGCATCAATTTATTAGACGAACAAAGGAGGGGAATCTAATTTTTTTTATTTAAGAGTATCCTAGAAAACTTATACTATGTAATAAAGTAACACACACACACACACACACACACATATATATATATATATATATATATATAATTATTAACTTTTTTTTTACTTATTTATTTATTTATTATTTTATATATATATATATATATATATATATATCTTTTTTCGTAAATGTGTCTTCATGTATGTGTGATAGTGCACTTTGAACCTCATGAAAATGAGAGAAACACTATCCCTGTGACAGGATCACAGGTAAACTAAGCCTGGGCCTGGTGTTGCCACAAACACCAAACCATGATAAATGTCTATAAATACGAATAAACGCCGTAGGACTCAGAAGAAAGATCTGAGTGTCATGATGGGCAGGTGCTCCCTCGATGACCAACATGGGGGACCCGGTCCGCATCCTGCGAATGTTGGCTCCTTTAATTTCAGGAACAAGACCACGGACAAAAAACAGGTAGGTAATCCATCAAATTCCAAATATGATAAGGACACTGACCAAACACAAGAAAGCAAGAATCAAAATAACAGACTAAAAAAAACATAGAAAGAAATGGACCACAAAAGAGAACAGACTGGTAATGGAATGCTACTACAAAAGCCGCTACCCCACAGAAAGAGGATATTGGAAACGAATGAAAGATCTATGATACATTTCTACTGACTACCATACAACGGCACAAAGGATAGCAGATCAAGCAAGACAGATACTCAAGAGAGGGTGGTTCTCGGAGATGGAATTAACGGAAATTAAACAAAAGATAAATGGCGTGACAGATCAAGACACACCTCTTAACGAAAACTCCCAGGAAGAAGATGGGGAAAAACATAAACACAGAAACTGAAGAAGGCGAAGACGACGAAACTATAGAACTATCTGAGGAAGAAGCAAGAGAAGTGGAAAACATCAAACGATTAATGTCCGAAAACAAAACAAAACTTCCATCCCTAAGGAGCGGAGACTGGAAGAAGTTAAAAGTTGAAACAGAGAAAATAAACAGAGTTCTCACGTCCATCCCAACAGACACAATAACAGATCTAAACAACTTGATATATGCGGGGGCAAAATCAATAAGTATGAAACTAAAAAGGGAAAAGAAGACTGACCAAAAGAATGGACAGACGAAATCTGGATGGGAGATCAGACTGGGGACCCAAATCACCAAACTTCAAAAGGAAGCTAAAACCGTAAATAGGATGAAGGAGAGCAGTAAACGATGAAAGAGCAGAAATTCGAATCGCAAGGAAAGACTAAATAAGAAACATGAAGAACTAAAACAAAAGATAGCAGCAAAAGAAGGAAGATTGAGACGATACAGATACAAATCGGAACAGTACAAACAGAACAGGACCTTTGAAAACAATGAAAGCCAGTTTTACAAAAACGTAAACGGAGAAAGAACAACAACAGAACAACCGGACCCAACATAAACAAAACATTTCTGGAGCAAGCTATGGGGAAAGGCTGAAGATCACAACAAAAATGCTAAATGGCTGAAAGACATGAAAGATAAACTTCTAGAAATTGAAGAACGAAACAGAAACAGAAATTAATGAAAAAACTATTAAGACAACACTAAAGGAAATGGCAAACTGGAAAGCACCAGGTCACGATGGAATACATGCATACTGGTTCAAAAAATTCACGACCCTACATGAAAGGCTAGCACAGAAACTGTGAGGATGTATCCATAAAACAGACGTATCAGAGTGGATGACCAAAGGAAGGATAACGCTCATACAAAAAGACACCAAGAAAGGAAGACCCCAAGCAATTACAGACCAATAACCTGTTTACCGACAATGTGGAAAATCCTAACGGCACAACTGAGAGAGCAAATTTAACATTCCCTAAACAGTCGTGGGCTACTTCCCGAGGAACAAAAACGATGCCAGAAAGGGAAAAGAGGGACGCATGATCTGTTATACATAGATCAAAAGATCCTGAAAGAAGTTAAAAGCAAGAAAAAGAACATATCTATGGCATGGATTGACTACAAGAAAACGTATGACAGAATCCCTCAAGCATGGATAATTGAATGCTTAAAAATGTACAAGATACTCGACAGGATTATTAATCTCATCAAGAAAGCAATGGAAACATGGAGATTAGAACTGACAGCTGGGGACAATACTTGACGGAGATAAAAATACAGAGAGGCATTTTCTAAGAAGATTCCCTATCACCACTACTGTTTATCATAGCCATGATGCCACTCAATTACATACTCAGGAAATGTTATGCCGGATATAAGTTCACAGGCAGAGAACAAAGAATAAACCATCTCATATACATGGACGACCTAAAGCTATTTGCAAAAAGAAAAAAGGAACTGGAAAAGCTGATAAATACGACCAGAATCTTCAGTCAGGACATTCAAATGGAATTCGGAATGGAAAAGCGTGCACTGCTAGAGATTAAAAAAGGAAAGCTGGAGACGACTAAGGGCATGGAACTACCCAACCAAGAGCAGATGAGGGCGCTAGGTGAACAAGACAGCTATGAATATTTGGGAGTTTTGGAAGCAGACACAATCAAATCAACAGAAATGAAAGAGAAGATTGGAAAAGAATACCTGAGAAAAACAAGAAAGCTCTTAGGAACAAAATTATATCGCAGAAACCTAATCAAAGCAATAAATACCCGGGCAGTATCACTAATAAGATATTCTGGACCATTCATAAGCTGGACTAAAGAAGAACTCAAACATCTTGACCAGAGGACTAGAAAATTAATGATTCTGCACAACACACTACATCCAAAAGACGATACAGACAGACTCTACGTGAAGAGAAACGAAGGGGGAAGAGAACTGGTAAGTATAGAAGACTGTGTGGATGACACTAAAAAAGAGCTGGAGAAATACATAAACCAGAACACAGAAAGGCTGATCACCGCAGCAAGAGACACCGTCCCAACGAACAACACAGGAATCATCGAAACTGGACACAAACAGACAAGAAAAGAAAAATGTGAAGAAAAAGAACTACATGGACGCTTCATAAGACTCAAGAGAAGAAACCAACGAAAATAGCTGGACATGGCTTAGAAAAGGAAACTTGAACAGAGAAACGGAATCTTTACTGATGGCTGCACAGAACAGTGCGATTAGGACAAACTATATTAAAGCTAAAATAGATAATCCCAGGAAAACAATAAATGCAGACTGTGTGGACAAAGAGACGAAACAGTAAATCCTATAAGTGAATGTAGCAAACTTGCCAAAAAGTATACAAGAACAGACATGACTGTGTTGGGAAAGTAATACACTGGGAACTGTGCAAACAATTGAATTTCGAATATGCAGACAAATGGTACAAACATAAACCAGAAACAGTACTGGAAAACGAAAAACACAAAATCATCTGGGATATGGATATACAAACATATAAACTCATACAAGCAAGGAGACCTGATGTTATTATAATCGACAAGAAGGAAAAATCTTGTAAAATCGTAGACTTTGCCGTTTCAGCAGACAACAGAGTGAAGATCAAAGACACGGAAAAACGAAGTAAATACACAGAACTAGCCAGAGAACTGAAAGGAATATGGAGCATGAAGAAAGTTAGTATAATACCAATAATCGTAGGAGCACTAGGAACAATCCCAAAAAAACGTGGAGAAAAGACTGGGAGAAATTGGAATCAAAGGGACCATCGAAACCATACAAAGGACGGCAATGATCAAAACAGTGGCAATCTTAAGGAAAATCCTCGAATACGGAAACCAACACGCATAAGCTACAAAGGCTAACCAGTCACAAGGAATTTACAATAGGTAGAAAACAAAACCACACGAAGAACACCACAACACGAACCAAGGAACAGAAACTGCAAGAAACATCATTTCATAATCCCCCCCCCCCCCCAATTAACCAAGGAACAGAAATTACAAGAAACACTATAAGCTACCCCCTCTCTCCTCACCCCCCCAAAAAAAAAGAGAGAAAAGAGAAAGAGGAAAAAATGAAAAAATTGAAAAAAAATTGAAAAAAATTAGAAAACTGAAAGTTTAAAAAAAATTTTTTTTAATTTAAAAGAAAAAATTCAAAAATTCAAAAAAACGTTTAAAAATTAAAAAAGAACTAAAAAATTGAAGAAAATTTTTTTTTTTTAATGGTGCCGGCCTAGGCTGACACCAGACAAAAAATTTGTAGAGGGTCGAGGAGGACGAGAAGACCGAGAAGGGACAGCACAAACCAGACCTCCACTGGAAAAGTACAGAGAATGCTGGGACCTTGGGGAGGCTTATTGCCACCCAAATCCCAGAGAAGACCAATTGTCCTTACCAGCGAGAAATCAATAGTAAGAGGCTGTTGTGATACTGCATCGTTATCGAAAAGAGGTGAAGAATACTGGAAATCTGGGGAGGCTTGTTGTCAATCAGACTCCAGGAAATACCACTGGTTATCGTCGGTGAGCAATCACTGACGATGATCTGTGTGAAAACTCCTAGTGAGTACAAATAATAATAATAAGTACTAGAAAAACGAAAATACAAAATCCTCTGAGACATGGAGGTACAAATAGATAAACACCCAAGTAAGGAGATCGGCAGTCATAATAATTAACAAGAAGGAAAAAAACTGTCAAATTGTAGATTTAGCCGTCCCAGCAGACCACAGGGTGAAGATCAAAGAGACGGAAAAACAGAGGAAATACACGGAACTAGCCAGAGAACTGAATAGAATATGGAACATTAAGAAAGTCAATATAATACCAGTAATCGTAGGAAAACTAGGAACAGTCCTGAAAAACCTTTGAATGCAGAAACCAACACACATAAACTACGAATACTAACCATCAAAATGTAAGTTACAACAGAAATAAAACAAAAACATGGACAGAACACCACATGAACCCGAGGGAACTGAAACCGCAACAAATTTATAACTGTCCCCCCGCCCCCTCCCAAAGGCATCAGCCTCAGCTGATACCACACAAGATAGTCGTAAAGGATCCAGGAGGATCGAAAGACCGAGAAGGAAGAATATTAACCAAACCTCTACTGCATATGTACTGGGACCTTAGGGAGGCTTATTGCTACTCAAATCCTAGAGAAGACCAATCGTCGTTGCCAGCGAGAAATCAATGGTAAGCGGCAGTTGCGATAACGCAAAGTCATTTGCAATGACTATCAAAAGAGGTGGAGAGTACTGGAAACCTGGAGAAACTTGTTGTCACTCAGACTCCAGAGTATATCACCGGTTATTATCAGTGAGCAATCACTTACGATGACCTGTGTGAGAACTCCTAGTGAGTACATAATAATAATATTAATGATAATAATGATACTAATGATAATAATAATAATAATAATAATAGTAATAATAATAATAATAATAATAATGATAATAATAATAATAATAATAATAATAATAATAATAATAATAATAGTAATAATAATAATAATAATAGTTAAGAAGAAGGAGAAAACCTGCTAAATAGTAGATTTTGCCGTCTCAGCAGTTCACATGTGAAGATCAAAGAGCCAAAAAATCTTAGAAAATCCATTGAACTCGCCAAAGAGCTGAAAAAACTACATTTAAAACTACAATTATTGTAGAAGCACTAGGAACTGTTCCTGAAAACCTGACAACAAAAGACGAGAAGAAATTGGCATCAAAGGGAGGATTGATGCCATACGAAACACAGAACTAATGAAATCAGTTGAAATATTCTCTGAAAAGTCCTCGAGTGATTTTTGTAGCAATAAAGAAGCATTTTTTTTAAATTGATAAACACGTGCCAAAATTTTATATTCACGTATCTATTAAAATTTGCGAAAAATTGCCCCCCAGATGTATGGGTTGCTGGACTACTAGGTTTAGAAACCAAAACTGTTCGAAAGACAATGACGAAGTATTGCTTTATTCAACGTCTCTGTATGGACTTGCTTAAAAGTCTTTCTTTCTTTATTTTCTCTGCATAATTTGCATATCTCCATAGTTATTGTCAGTTCGGCGTGTGATATATATATATATATATATATATATATATATATATATATATATATAAAATAATAATAATAAATATTTGTTATTGTTTATTACTGTGTTAATACTACACTTACAGTGCTCTACTTTTTCAAGGAGCGACAAATAATAATAAATATTTGTTATTGTTTATTATCTATGTACGTATATGTTTCGTCCTTAAACCGGGACTCATCAGCATAGAGATAATATATATATATATATATATATATATATATATATATATATATATATATATATATATATATATATGTGTGTGTGTGTGTGTGTGTGCTCCCAAAAGTAATTGTAAAAAAATAATGTATTTATGTACGTTTCTAAAGCTCCTTGTAAAGAATTAACGTGGAGTGCATATATATTTATTTTTAAAGCCTATAGTAGAAAAGATAAAGTGTAGCCGATCGTCGCAAAGTACTTCACTTTAAACTTGAAAATGGTAATCTTATTTGTCTCAGATTCTCTTTTTGGCACGATGTTAAATAATGAAGTTTTGTTACGTTTTCATCGACAGGTGTATTTAAATTTTTTAGTAGCATCTGTGATGTTATGACCCCAGTAACATCCCCTACTACAACTCTTCAACTAAGGAGAACTAAGAAAGTGTTACCCCCCCTTCTAGCAGTTCAATAAAGCGTGCTCATCGAGGCCCATTGAAATCCCTGGCTGGAGAAGAAGGTCTTAGATGGTACAATGCTTGGACGTTCGAAAACGAAGCCGAACGTATAATGACTTAGAAGTGATTGTGCGAAAATTCGAGGAACGATTAGAACCTCAGGTGAATTTTCATATTGCACGCTTCTACCTGCGTCGGTACATAGAAACGGACACTGAAAGCATCAACGAGTTTCTGGCCAGGTGCAGGTTGCAGGTGAACAAGTGCAAGTTCCGAGATGCCCAGGAAAAGGAAGAAAGGTTCATAGAGCAAGTCCTCATTGGAACAGAGCAGCTCTTGGCAAAAGGCGAAGGGATCAAACTCCAGGAAGCTCAAAATAGTGGCAGGATACACTTAGCTTCTATAAACCACATGAAACACCTGGCCGAGCTCCAAGAAGGAAAAAGCCAGGAAATAAACGCCAACATACACAACAACTGCAAACGATGCAGCAGCATGCAGCCCCACAGAAACGGAAAATGTCCAGCATGGGGTACGACATTAAAAAGATTGGGCAAAAGTGTGCAGCAACAGAAAGGAGAATGCGGGAAAATGCTGATTAAGGGAATCTCGAGTTAAAACAACATCTGGGGGCCTAGAGTAAGGGGTCCGTTTATCGATGTGATTCAGCGACAGAGTGACACTCGGACTGAAGCCTTCACAGACCTTCACATGAAGCTTCCCAACCGACCAGACACCCACAAACTAAGAGCCAATGGTTGACACTGGAGCCGAATGCAATACCCCCTCCCCTACATACGTTCTGTAAGATGTTCCAGGAGTAAATGAACTCAGAGGGACAGCCAGTCTTCGGTGCAACTCACAATGAACAAACTATATTCATTCCGTACAACAGCTCCAGCATCACTCAACATGGATGCAGTGTGCCTACAAAAGAGCCTGGGAAACCCTAAAATTCTTTGTGGTGACCTCAGAGGGATCTATTATCATAGGATTACCTTCTCCCAGAGACCTGGGCTTAGTAACACTGCACTGCGACATCCAGAAGGTCCCAGCACGAATAGGCTCAGCCAAGGAGCTAGTGAATGTGTACCCTGATCAGTTTGACCGAATAGGCAACTTTAATAGTGAATATCACATTGTCCTTAAGCCAGAAAGCCATCCTATAATCTAAGCACTCTGGAAATGTCCCATCCACATGAGAGATGAGATCCAAGCCGAGCTAGAGGATACAGAAAACTAGCGAGCCAACAGCATGGGTCAACAGCCTAGTGTATGTTCGCCAAGCCGATGGAAAACTTCGCCTCTGCCTAGATCGAAAAGATCTAAATAGAGCTATCATGCGATGTCACTAAAAGCTCTCCGGTGCAAGGTATTTCTCGAAACTGGACGCCAAAAATGGGTACTGGTCTGTCAAGATAGATGCTGAATCCCAACTACTGACTACCTTTAACTCACTGTTTGGAAGATTTTGCTTTCATCGAATGCCTTTTGCAGGATGTCTTCATGCAGAAAATGGACATGATACTTGAGAAATGCCCTGCCACTTCATCCCGCATCTGTCGGATCTCACAGCACCCCTGAGAGATCTACTAAAGAATGAAGCCGAATACAAGTAAACTCAAAGTCATCAAAAGTATCTTCAGCAAATCAAAGACGTCATATGCAAAGAGATGCTATTAATCTACTTTGACCCAACGAAACCGACTGTGCTCCAGGTAGATGCATCAAACAAAGGCCTTGATGCAACACTTCTGCAGGAAAAAACCCGATAGCTGTTGTATCAAAATCGCTAACAGACACAGAACAACGGTATGCTAACATCGAACGCAAGCTATTAGCAGTTGTGTTCGGATGTGAGCGCTTCAGGACATATCTCTACGGATGCTCATTCCAGGTTGAAAGCGACCACAAATCACTGGTGATGATCGATCTGAAGAACCTGACTGTATCCCCACCTCGTCTCCAACGGATGTTACTTTGCATACAGGGCTATGACCTAACCATCGTTTATTGCCCTGGTAAGAAAATGGCTCTAGCTGACGCTTTCTCAAGGCTACTCAACAAGAAAGCCAAGGAAGCAATCAACCTCGACCCCAGGGTTGACTTTGTACAATTCTCAACAGAGAAATTGACGCAAGTACACCAGGCCACAAATGCTGATGTCACCCTATTCGAACTTAGGGACGTGATCCTGCTGGGCTGGTCTGACACGGTCAGGGAGATTGGACGAGCTGGCTATCGAAAATGGAATCTTAATGTTAGGACAGCTAACGAAAACTATTTACTTCCCTCGCATCATTTCGGAAAGTTAAGAGTTATCACCCTTGTAAATGAAGAGATGCCTGGAGAGAAAAGTAAACACAGACCACGGATTTAGACTGTAAATATCAAATCGCGTATCGCGGCCAATTAACTCATTATTTCATTCTGTGTTCATTTTTTATAAATCTGTTAAACGTTTCTGTTGAAAGTTCATCCATTTTGTTTACGAGTTATTGATTATTATAACCTAATTTTACAAGGTTATAAAACTTAATCAAGGGCGATCGGATTATAATACCCAAGTCCATGCAGACAGAGATACTACACAAGATCCACTATGGTATCAAGGGATTGAGAAGTGTAAACTGAGAGCAAAACGTTACGTATTCTTAGATAATATAAACAAAGACATAAAGAGGGCTGTCCAACTATGTGATACATGCAAGGAAAACCAGAAATCAGAGAGTGCGGAATCCCTGATGCAACACGAGATTCCTGTGAGACCATGGCAGATAGTGGCTACAGACCTGTTCCATTTCAACGGATCTGACTATATGGTGATAGTGGACTACTACTCAAAATATCCGTTTGTCAAAAAATTAAACAATTTCTTTAGCCAGGAGGTAATAGATCTGACCAGACAAATTTTGTGGGAACAAGGAATCCCAGACAGGGTCATCAGTGATAATGGCCCACATTCCAGCTCTGCTCTTTTTAAGCGGTTCGCTAGGGAATGGGGTTTTGAACATCGCACCTCATCACCCAAATATCCACAATGGCCTGGCTTAGCGTTGTGTACACACCATAAAATCGGTTATCAAGAAAGCCACCTCAAGTGAGCGTGAACTGGACATTGTTTTGTTATTTCTTCGAACAACTCCGATGAACTATACAATCCGGTGAGCTGCTGTTTAACAAGAAGTTGATTGGGAACCTCCCAGTAAGATGTGCCAACCACACCGCACAAAGAGAGGAAGTGACAACCGAATAAAAAGGTTATTATGACCAGCATGTCAGAGATCTCCCCTAATCGCAAGTTGGACAGCATGTTCGAGTACTAGGGAAGGATGCCGGGAAATGGTCACCCACATTTGTCACACAAGCGTGTATAAAGCCCAGATCCTACATGATGCAGACACCATCAGGAAAATTATCCGCAGGAATCGACATGACCTAATAGAAGACCAATCTCAGACCTCAATGAGCCCCCACGTTTACCCACCAAGATCTCATCGAGAGCCCCACACCCGTAGAAGTAAGCCCCATTAGAAGCCTTCCCATCTAAAGAATAAACACCCAGAAAACTCAAAAGCAACATGCTAAACACACCCCATACACAACCACAACAAATGATACAAATAAAGAGAGTAACAACCCTTCCTAACCACACATCCCGATCTGACCGTACCATGAAGATTTGACGAATTAAACTTCCAGTCAGTGTGATTCCGTTCATTATTTGGGAAAAGGGGGATGTGATGTTATACCCTCAGTAACATCCCCTATCAGAACTTTTCAATTAAGGAGAACTAAGAAAGTGTTCTTCCCCCACCTCCTTCTAGCAGTTCTAATAAAGCGTGCTCATCGAGGTCCATTGAAATCCCATGTCGTGTGTTCGACTTGTCCTTCATATGTCTTTAATATTTTCAAGTGATCAGATTTTCAGTTAAAGTTTAAGCTGTTCTGTTTAGACGTCGTCAGCCTGGGTGGTTATAAAGACCCCACCCCTGCCCATTCGAGATTTAAAAGTTTTCTTATGCATCAGCCGAATACAAGTAAACTCAAAGTCATCAAAAGTACTTTCAGCAAATCAAAGACGTCATATGCAAAGAGATGCTATTAATCTACTTTGATCCAACGAACCAAACTGTGCTCCAGGTAGATGCATCAAACAAAGGCCTTGATGCAGCACTTCTGCAGAAAAAAAACCGATAGCTGTTGTATCGAAATCGCTAACAGACACAGAACAACGGTATGCTAACATCGAACGCAAGCTATTAGCAATTGTCTTCGGATGTGAGCGCTTCAGGACATATCTCTACGGGTGCTCATTCCAGATTGATCTCACCTCCTCCTTCTAGCAGTTCTAATAAACAAACAGTTATGATATTCAGTAATTAGCGGGAAACATTTTCTTTCGAGATGTGATAGTAAAACAAAGATGTGTTTTAATAAATCTTATTAACGGTGTCGAGTGGGCGAGTGAGAGTACATACCAGTTACCAAAACGGCTACAATATTAGCATTAGTGTATTCGTAATACACTGTAAGGCTAACGAATATTTTATATCTTAGCTTTCAGTTCACAAATCTGACCAACGGATAATAAGGCACCCGTTTTTAATCTTTGGTAAATATCAAATTCATGAATGTGTTTTGCATCTAGCTATTGGGATATGGTGGTGGTGAAGTGAATATCGTCGTAGACTGACGAACTGGATGTGACAGGTTCGAATCCTGTCAGTTCCATAGCACCACTTTTACTATGGATGTTGGCAACCTTCTAGAAAGAACCGGGAAAACCAATATTAAAAACAGAATCGAGTCGGTCGAAAAGTCGTACCTGATGCTAATTCATACGAACTTACGTTTTATCAGGTATTTCTAAATTTCTTTGTGATTAGCGCGTTATAAATATACTCAGATATTTATTTGCTTAGAGATATCTATCTATCTACAGGCAAATATCTATGAAGGGGTACAATTGTTTCCACCCGGGAGATAATTAACTTCAACATTAGAGAGCGTATTGATCACGTGATTGGCTCTCTAGGAGGTAACGTTATCGTTACAAGAAAAAGACTACATGTTTCAACGTCAGTCGCATATACTTCTAGCCTAAGACTCACGCATGCGACGTGTAGATGAGTAAGATTTCCCTTGAGTTTCACATTTTTCTCTTTTCTGTCACGTATTACTAGTATTTTGTGATATGATGTGTAGTGAACATTTATTAGGACATTTCTATGATATCCTTGTTGTATTAACGTCCTTGTAGTTTCTTATATAAAATGTTGTTATTCGTCCCGAGTCTTTCATCTTTGTTCTCTCCTGCTGTACATTCAGAGTTAGTGTATTATGGATATACCAATGTTAATATTGTCGATGTGGTAGCTGAGAAATATTACCTATCACCGTGCGTCCCAACAGGTAGATATAAAATATATTTATGAATTTGATATTGACAAAGAAAGGTAATTGAATAGAAATTGAATGCTTATATATATATATATATATATATATATATATATATATATATATAGATATGTGTGTGTGTGTGTGTGAACTCGCGGCAGCTACACGTTGCAAATCTGCTTGGAGACAGTTTAGATAGCTGCTACCAATCCTGACAAACAAACACCTGCCAGCAGCTATGAGAGGCCGTGTATACTCCTCATGTGTCAGAAGTGTACAAATGTATGGCTCCGAAACCTGGGCTGTCTCTGCCGGCACACTAAAGAAACTGCACCGTAATGACAAGATAATGGTCAGATGGATCTGTTATGTGAGGTCTGAACAAAGCATACCTTTTGGGTCTCTACTTGCATAAGTCAACTTGAAAAGCCTCGCGGACATCATGCAGAAGAGCAGGTTGCGTTTATTGGGGCACGTTGAGCGCAGCAATGGCTGGATTGCTAAAGCCCGACAGTTGAATGTGCTAGCAGAGAAAACCACCTCTGGCAGGCACAAGTTGTCTTGGGAGGAGAGCCGTATGGATTCCGCCGGGCCTCACCAAAGACAAGAATAGAGGGGAAAACTTAGATCGAGACTAGACAATCAGGTTCCACCCTCATCAGAGGATTAATTGTGTCATGATTCAACAAATAAACCGGTTGTTGATGATGATGATGATGATGATGATTCCATCAAAATAAAAAGGAAAAAATGCCTATACTTTTGACAAAGGCGTATACGCTGAAAGATCTCAAGTTTTTAGAATAAATAAATAATTTATTTAAAAAAACAAAAAAATTACGTTGTTCTGCTTTAAAAAAATATTCTTCTTATTGCTCTTCCATCAACGTTTCCAGTGTCGACTTCTTCATTATATTCAACAACACGTAAACCACGTGATACACACACCTGGCATTCAAACACCAACTGTCATAACATCAAGACGAATTTCATCTTGGCTGCGACAATGTCCCAATCAAGAAGGATTAAAAAGAAAAGTAAATGAAAAAAAAAGAAAAAAATGCCTATACTTTTGACAAAGGCGTATTTCGCTGAAAGATCTCAAGTTTTTAGACTAAATGAATAATTTATTTTAGAAAACAAACAAAAAAATACGTTGTTCTGTGTTTTTTTCTCCAAATATTCTTCTTGTTGCTCTTCCATCAACGTTTTCAGTGTGGACTTCTTCAGATATTTTCTGGCTAATAGTCGGACGTGGTCTTACCGACTGCCATTAATGGCTAGGTCTTCACTAACTCAGGTAGCAGTAGTATTAGACTTTCTTTTCTAGTGGAAGTCGCATAGATTCCCAGAACATCCCAAACAAACAAATGTAAGTCATATTTACGTTTAGATTGTTCACGTATCTTTTCTATCTATGACCCTGACAGCACACGTGTCTTATTGTATTGGGACATTAATGTGTTTTTCTTTCTTTCTGTTATGTATCATATTAAGAACCAAATTACATGTTTTATGTTCTTTTTGCGTTTTTCCTTCGACAAACTGTTTACGTGAAAATAAACGTACATGCGTTAAAATCCAACTGTTTCTGTATTATTGCCATTTTTATCTTCACGATAAGAGAGCACACAAAATAACGACCGAGTAAGATATACCCGAACACGTGGTTGCAAAAAACGTACAATCTAGGATATAAAATATTCGTTAGTTTTACAGTGTATTACGAATGAAATAATGCTAGTATTGTAGCCGTTTTGGTAACTGGTATGTATTCACATTCGCCCGCTCGACACCGTTAATAATATTTATTAAAACACACAAGTTGATAGGCACTGGTTCGTCTAACCTTAACACTAACTATCACATTTTGAAAAAAATGTTTTCTGATAATTACGGAACATCATAACTGACAAAATACTTCAGTTAAAAAATCAACCACGAATAGAATATTTATAACCGCCAAAATTTGATAAACACTTGAGCACGCAGTTTCAGATAAATTCGTCACAGAATGAGGTATTATCTACGTGACATATACATTATTACACATGCTAAGTTCATTAGCGACGGTTGTTCGCTAATCAACTTGGCGTGTGTAGGTTTTCAGTGTCCCAATGTTTTATTTACTCCTCCCCAGGAGTTAGGCACAAGGCCAGTTTTATCTTACTCCCACAAGTAAGATGTGACCCAAGATCGGGTCGAGAAAGTGGGGTTTGAAAAGCCAGCGCTTGAGAGGTGAGCACTCTGGCCATTTAAAAATTGCCTGGGTAGCCCCGTCGGCATTCCCCGTCAGACAGTAAGCAATAAACTTACTCCTCCCCAAAGAGGGGAGGCAAAGCCTGGGAGGGTGGACCTCCTAGAACTGCACAGGACAGGCGTGCAGTATCCATCGGAACAGATACTACACTTTGATCTTAGCCAAAAGGCCAAGACGCCCAATCTTTCCAGCTTTTAAAAATAGAATTTGTGTAACGTTGAAGACTTACACAATCTGGTTATTCGATTTTCGAACTTTCAGATTTACAGTTTTTTTTAAAATTTTCCCGTTAGATACACTAATATTGCAGCCGTGGTAGCTGAGAAATATTAACTCTCACCACATGTTCCAATTGATAGATATAAAACACATCGACAGTAACCAAGAAAGGGAACTTAATGCTTATATACATAGATGAAAGTTTACCTGTTTTAAGTTTCCGATAAAAATTTACCTGTTTTAAGTTTCCGATTTGCAATTCCCGTTCAATGGCGTCGTTTTGAATGAATCTTTTGTTTATTGTTTCGTTCATTAGAAAAATTAAACACACGACGACGAAGACGATCTTGAAAGAGAAAGTTTGGAATATTTTGAACAATTTATCGTTCAGTTCCATCTTTCGTTTCTTGTTTTTCCATGTTTTTGTGAACATATTTGGTGGTGGACAAATCTTCACCTCGCCGCGTGGTCCGTCTGGAAAGAGATAAAGTTTCGGCAAATACTGAATTTGTAACGGACATATTGTTCAGTGTATATGCATACTTGATCTCGAGGACCTAAATCTTTTCTTTTTTTTCTTTTGTTGCGTAACTGTCTTGTCGTTCCCAACAATACGCTAGTGTAACAATATATATATATATATATATATATATATATATATATATATATATATATATATATATATATATATATATATATATATATATATATCAGGGAAATGAAAAAGGAAAAACCAAAAGATGTTTTTTATGTATTCATCAACGTTTCGTCTTTATTTGTAAGACTTCCTCAGGATGATAATTTTAAGAAAAATGTCATGCAAGTACATGAAAATATTAGGTTGACATGATGGGTTAATGAGAAGAGGTAGTAGTCACTACTGGGAGCGCAGGACCGAGGTCCGGGCTGAGAGAAGTCGGTGGGAGTGAATGAAATTAATGTGGATGTCATATTCTCAGCACATTTCAACATTTTCCTTCTAACTTACTTATATCCACACATTCCTGACATAGCCAGCTGGTCAAATACTCCTACTCTCCAAAAATTTCACACCTAACCACAACAAAGTCTTCCCTCTCCCTCTCACCCATTTCACCTTTTCGACTACTTCTTTCACACTCTTACCCACTTTCAAATCACCTTCATTTCTTCAAATCTTTTCTAAAACTATGACACTACCTACACACCAAAAACACAGATCCCCCCCTCCCCTCCTCTTTCCCCACCACTCCACTTTTTCACTCAGAGCCATTCACATTAATTTTATTCACTCCCACCAGCCACTTTTTCACTCACAGCCATCCACATTAATTTCATTCCCTGCCACCGACTTCTCTCAAACGTTGATTAATACATAAAAAAAAACATCTTTTGGTTTTTCCTTTTTCATTTCCCATTACGTCGGATTACCCTCATCCTTCCTTTCTCATATATATATATATATATATATATATATATATATATATATATATATATATATATATATATATATATATATATAAGAGTTCGAATGCAAAACGCGACAAACGCCATTTTCAAAATCATGAAGCTGTCCCTACAAAAAGTGTTGCATTCTAACACTCGACGACATCCCCAAACTATATGTTATATAATATTATAATATTATATAACACATAGTTTTGGGAAATTATTTTTTTTTGATTTCAATTAAAATCAGCTTTTGTTCGCAGTCTAGATGTAATATATTTGTGTTTTTATTGTTTAAGCTCTCAATTTCAATGAATTGGATTTGTCGCGTTTTGCATTCGAACTCTTCATATATATGTATATATATATATATAGTCTCGGAAGTTTCTCAACCATTAAAACTATATATAAAAAAAATATATATATATATATATATATATATATAAAACAAAACAAAACTTATAGTCTCAAGTCTTCCAGTGGAAAATCACTCATGTAAGTCAATTTATTTTTTACAGTTATTATATTAGTTAGTTTCTAACACTATTTGAAGGGATCATCAGTTGTTTACCATGAAAAACTGTTTCGGGAATTTATATATATAATATATATATGAATTTTGTCTGTGGTGATTTCTGTTGGCCTAATGAATGGATTAGGGTGTAGGATCGTGACTCTCTTCTGAATCTACGAACTTCGTTCGCACCCGTCTGACCGCCTGAAACCACCACTTCCTGCACTAATTAGGACGTAAGTCCGAAAAAACGTTGTCTGTAGGTAAATGCACTTTAATATTTAATAAAAAATATTCATAGAATATATATATATATATATATATATATATATATATATATATATATATATATATATATATATGAGCTGTGAAACAGCGAAACAGGCTGTATGTGGATGACTATATATATATATATATATATATTAGAGTGTATACACACACACACACACATATATATATATGAGGGAGTAAATATGAAACGAGAGTTTCAGACAAAATGTGAAATTTGTTAAGGAAATGTGGAAAGGCGGAGGAACATACTAGCAAAAATAAGGATACGAACACATCATTGTAGTTGTCCATGGTATTTCGGTTGTTGGATGCGACCATATGCGATCATATTGGAAAAGAATTTTATTAGCAAAAACTCAGCAATTTATAAAAAATTGGGAAGAAAACGAAAAAAAAAGAGGAAGAAACAAGGGATGGGAAGGAAGTAAACTACATGTGAGGGGGGAGGAGTAGGTTAAGTGGATATAAGCAGTGAGTGATTGGGAGGATGAGGAGGAAGCATGAATATGTAACTCATGGTGTGAAATGAAACAAAGAGTATGGAAACAAAAGAAATGGAGGGAAAACAAGGTGCGCACAAGGAAGTATGTGACGACATGTATGGTGGGGGAGTAGGTAGGGTAGCCATTTTGTTTGGTCTTGTTACCCAGTGAGAGTTTCCCATCATTATCTTTTATGCATTTTCTCCCACAATATCGTGGCTCTCCCTTCTCATTTGTTTAGAAATCCGGAATATATCATTGTTCTTGGGACCCAACTGTCCGAATTTGGCTGTAGCAGCACCTGCTTAGCTGAGTACACAGCCTTTTTTGCAGATCTCTTAGCTTGTATGTATTCATCTCGACTTCCCCCTTCCTTCCATGCTTTGTAGCATCTTCTCTTTTCTTGTATCGCACTGGTTACTTCTCCATCCTACCACCAAGTATCTTTCATCCATTGGTGCTTCTTCGTCAGGCCACATATAGTATTGGAACTGTTAAGGAGTCCATCCTTCAGCTGCTGCCAGCAACCCTCCACATCATTTGCTTGGTAGTTCTCTGTACTTGCAGCAAAGGCTTCTTGGTATTTCCTTTGTACTTCTGCCTCCTTCAATTTCCAAGTCGTCACTCTAGGCTTGCATTTAGTGCGCTCTTGTGGGCGTGTTGTGACCATGAGGTCACATACCAATAGTCAATGCTGGGTTGCACACTCTTCTCTTGCAATGACCTTGATGTATTTGACGTCCTTGACCTTTCTGAGATCCCTCCGCCTCAGTAGTATATAATCAACTTAGGTTTCACTCTGCCAGATTCGTAAGTAATGAGGTGGTTGTCTTTCTTCTTGAACCAGGAGTTTCCTCCTACCAGGTTGTTGGCTATCACAAACTCCAAAATCCTATCACCTTTGGGGTTTCGTTCACCAATACCGTATCCACCCTTTCACTTCCTCAAAACCTGCCGCTGCTTTACTAATGTGTCCATTCTAGTCACCACAGGCGATTAGAGGCTCTTTTCCCTGTATCTTACAGATCACCTCCCTCAAACGTTCATAGAAGATGTCTTTTTCATCATCAGAGTGTCCTACCTGCAGGGCGTAGATAATCAGAAAGGTGAGAAAAGTACTTGCTCCTATTAGTTTGACAAGGATGATCCTGTCAGACAGACAAGAACGTTTCAGCCCATTTCTCAGCCAGAAAAATTTTCACACCTGCCGTGTCCTGTCTATTACCAGTCCAAAAGAGCTTGTACCGTGTGTCTTTGCCTTGAATCATGCGAGCTGATCCTCCTCTCCACCTAGTCTTCTGTAAGCAACACAGGTAGACTTTCTTGTGTGTTAGTGTTTCCGCCAACTCCTCTCACCGTGCCAACATTAAGAATGGCAAATCTGAATCTCTGTTTTAGGATTTCACTTGATACCAATCTGACCAGCTCAAAATTAATTTAAATAAACAATTAGATCAATTTTTTATAGTTTGTATAAAATTTATAATGATAACCTTACCAAATAAAAATTTATTCTATGTTGGCAGAAGATAAACATCGTCTTGAAACAACTTTAATACCTTTGTGTATACTCTTTATTTGGAATATGATTTTAAAATAATTTAAATCTTATATATATATATATATATATATATATGTATGTGTGTGTGTGTGGTAAGAACTTTGGGTCAACCAGAGCTTTTATATGACAACTTAGAAAGATACAAAATGATAACATATTTATCATTAAGTATACAAGTTCTAAAAATTCAACATCAACAAAGTATTAGTGTATGTACGTTCATGATAAAGTTTTTTTTATTGTCTATTCATCGGCACAAATTAGAAGGAAGGTCATCAACATTTCGCTAATAGTACAATCAGATAGCAGAGTCCCCGTTGAGATCCAGATGCCTCAAAGACAGAGCCTACAACTATATTAAAATAACAAATTTAATAAATATTTTCATTATTTTTTGCATGACTAGCTGAACAAAGAAGATATCAATTTTTATATTTCTTATATATATATATATATATATATATATATATATATATATATATATATATACAGGGTGGGCAAAAATAAGGGTCCTATTTTTAAAAATTCATAACTTTTTTATTTATTGATTTAAAAAATTTTTTTTTTAGAATAAGTAAAGGACCCCTTCCGAAGCAAGCATGAGCCGTATTAGCCCTAAGGAACGTACCCTCATTTAGAAAACATTATTTTTGCTTAAAAAACTCAAAACAGTGTAAAACACAATACTTTAGTTTTTGTAAGTTTTAAGAAGTGTTTTTCGGCTAAAATTTGTTTTGTTTATTTCAAAAAATCTCGGAAGGGTCAGTCTACACACACATAAAGTTTGGTGAGTTTAACTTTTATTTTGTGGAAGTTATTCAAATTCAAGTTATTCAAATTTAAAGATAGGACCCTTATTTTGGCCCACCCTGTATATATATTTGTAAAAATACTCGGTATCCGTGGTTTCGAATCGCATAACCGGTAGTGAATAGTCATATCTCTATGCTGATGAGTCCCGATTATAAAGGACGAAACGTACACGTACATAGATAATAAACAAAACAAATATTTATTATTTGTAGCTCCTAGAAAACCCGTCTAGATGGGCACTGTAAGTGTAGTATTAACACAGCCTGACATTGCTAGCTGTAAATGCATCGTTCCTTTCATTAAGTAAAACGCTCTTATGACCTTAAGTGTTAAAATTATCACTGTTTAATTGCTATTCAGCATTGGTTGAGTGGTTCTAGACGTCGGGATTTGAGTTGCAAAAATACTCGGAATCCGGGGTTTCAAATCGCATGACCGGTAGTGAATAGTCATTTCTCTATGCTGACGAGTCCCGATTATAAAGGACGAAACATATACGTACATAGATAATAAACAAAACAAATATTTATTATATATATATATTTAAAAAATTTTTTTTTTTGTTACTTTCGTTCACCCCAAACAGGCACATTGCCATTGAGACGTAAGAGGCTTCTGTTAATTGGGGGAATCCTAAGTGGGGAACTGTGCAGCGAGATGTTTGTTCACATTACATTTAAACTTCTCCATGTTAGTACAGTCAGGGAAACAGGAAGCAGGTAGGGAATTCCAAAGGCTATCAGTTTGAGGAAAGAATAAAGAGTATAAAGCTCTCCGGCATTGGGGACCTCTGCAGTGAAGTGGTGGGATTTTGCTGACTGACGGGTTGGTCAAGGGTATTAACGTCGAGGGGGCATCAGTGCAACAAGTTCATCGGAGCATATTCTATTAAAGTACTTGTAAAACAAGCACAGGGATGCAACATTGCGGCGATGGGACAATAAATGGAGTGTGTTAGATAATGTGGGACCTGTTAGATTAGAAGCTTTTTTTAGTGGTGAATACACCAGCCCAGATGTGACAACAACACTCCATGCATGGGCGAATGGTGGCTTTGTAGAGATATAGCATACTGGCAAATGTGAGAAGTTTTCTAGCTCGGTAGAGGGAGCCTACCTTATTTGCAGCAGTCTTGGCAATGTCTTCAATATATTTGTGAACATTTATGTGTGCTTTCACTGCACTGCAGTGGCTGTGATAGTCCCCACTCGCTGTGCCGGTCAAAAGTTGTTGTTCGATCTAGTCGGTGCTGCAATGAAGAATTCTCATTCAAGTAAAACCATGAGTCCAGTTTATAACAGGTTTATTTGTCGGAGGTTACAAAATAAACTTGTGTTCTCAGGTTGAATGGCAGACTTGCAAAATGAGATCTTATACTCCGGCAAAATAAAGTATAAGTCCGATCCACACAGTCCTTTAGCTAAGAGCCACATCTTTGCCTGGAGAGATACCCAAATTCAAACGGATCGCCAGCTCTCTGAAAACCAAACTTTCTGATATGCCCAAAGGGCCAGGTCTCCCCCTCCCATCTCTTAGGGTCCTTTGTCGCTGACCAAAAATCTTGGATTCCAGTCTGTCTCACTGGTCACCATTCGACCACCCAGAAGCTGGCCACTGGAGATATGGATTAGAGATAACTATCAGAGTCTATTCAAGGGGGCTTATCATAGAAACAATCTAAGAACATTACTTTATGGGGTCAACATGATTCTGTTTTTACGAGGCACTTATTTCATTTCAAAGAGAATGAGATTCTGGTTGGCCCGATATAAAACCAAAGACATTTTTAAATTCCTTTGTGCTCCCCCCTTCCTTTTATCGACGCCTGCCATTTGCATGCACCACAAAAACCTGCAGCCTACTGCAGGTTTATAAAGAGATCCCACCTTCCTTGCAGCAGACTTGGCCATGTTTTCTATTTATTTGTTTAAATTCATGATACCTGTGAATGTTAAACTGAGGAGTTTAAATAATGAACTCTCATGTAGGGTGCTATTAGCCATTGCAATCGGTGATTGAAAAGGTTTCTTATAATTGTTACAGAAAAGGAGCTTTGTTATGGTAGTATTAAATGTTACCATCCATTCCACTACGAACTGGCGGTCACTTTCTAAGGATTCAGCCATTGCCTTAGATATGTATGTATTCGTTTTGCCCACATGCCGAGAATAGAGCATGGTGTCTTCAGCAAATATACCCACTTCGGTCACAATTGCATCAGGGAAGTCGATTATAAAAATTAGGAATAATAACAGTTCAAGGATCGAACCCTGGGGCACACCCGCATTAATATCATGTTGTTTAGATGTATGGCAATCGAGGACAACCTGGATCTTTCTTTTAGTTAAGAATTATCTGATTATATTAAAAATTCGTCCAGTAATAGTGTATGAAATGAATTAATTTTCATGAGAAGACCTTCATGCCAGACCTTATCAAAAGCTTTTGATATGTCAAGTGCTACCGTCCTAACTTCACCAGCTTTGTCCAATGTATGGTAAATGCATTCTTAGATGACCATTATGATATCCACAGTAAAACGGGCTTGCTTAAATCCATACTGCTGGCCAGAGAGAAGTTTCGTACTAACGAGATGGTGGACTATCGCTAGATTGATTAAATATTCAAAAATTTTAGAGAATAGCGGGAGGAGACTGATAGGGCGATTATTTTGCGGGTCACTTCTTTCACCAGAATTCTTGAACGCTGCAATTTTCCAGCTATTAGGGAAGTAAGATCTGACAATACATTTGTTGTAAAGTTTAAAGAGGACAGGGACTAGTTCAGCAGAGCATTTCTTTAAAACTATAGCAGGGATAAGATCAGGTCTACATTCTTTTGTTAAGGTTCTTTATCCTGGACTTAGGAAGTGGTGATGATCAGATCATCGAGTGTGACTTCAGTCCGCAGTGAAAAGTTGGGGAGAGGGTGATTTGTGGAGTCCAAGGTGGAGTTCAAGCCGAACCGTTGGGCAAGAAGTTCAGCCTTATCAGATGCCATGCAGACAACATCACGGTAGTTTGATAGTGGGGGGGGATTGTTGATTGTCCATTATTCACCATACTATTATAGATTTTCCAGAAATCGCGAGTTCCTAATTTCTGTGACTTAATGAGTTTTGTTGTCATCTCAATATACCTTCCTTTAACTACGGTTATTTCACTCTTGCAATGATTTCTTGATGCTACATGTTTGTCTATTTGCAGCAGACTTTTAATCGTCGGAATGTTTTCTGCAGATCGAAGTGAACAATTGTGGAAAATGGGGTTTGCTATAGACTTTCCGCACGGGCATATGTGCTTCAATACCTATCTTTACCGATTCAAAACTCATTTTCGCACTGTTCAGAAGAGAGAGAAAAGGTTTTACCCCATGGGCCGTCTCTGATACGATCTCTGATGGATTCCCAATCATCCGTTTGTAGTATCTGATCATTTTGAGCAACGGTTCTTTAACTTGGGGTCGAAAGTTTAGGGTGATACCAACCATTATAACAAGATAATCAGAGTTCTCTAAGCTTTGATCACACAAGCCTCAGGCAGTGTAAATAATAGATTATCACGATCTGGGAAGAGGGTCGGAAAAGTGACAGTTTGTGAAAGGGAATGTGAAATAGAGAAACTATGCGTCTGTATACCTTGAGAAACCAAGCCAATCTCTGTGGTGAACATTAAAATCCCAAAATACATGTATTTGGGCGCACAGATCTATACGACACATAGTCGAGGAGGGTACAGTCATAGGTTGAAGGAAAACGGTAGATGAAATATAAGTAACTAACACTGTGTTTTAAGGTTCATCTAAAGCACATGTAGGCCTGATCATCTGATTCTAGACTATGTTCTCTAGTCAAAAGGAAGGTGTTACGAATATAAACTCTGAGTACGTGCATATGTTTATCTGAGTCCTTACGGCAGAGTGGAAGGTATCCAGTCATGTCAAAGCGATTAGAGGAGATTGCAGAGTGTAGATTATTTTTACTTTGGGTCAGGATATACGGGGAGTTTACTAGAAGAAATGATTCTACATCATAAAGTTTGGTCCTAAGCCCTTGGCTATTTGTGAAAGAGAGCCTCGAGGGAGAAGGCAATACGATTGAATTTTTTGGGGCATATGGTTTGATCGTTTCTCTTTTTATTGTCATAGTCATTTATATTGATCATAGATAGAGTGGGTTGGACAAAGTGGGTGTTTGTTGAGTGCCAGAAGACGAAGTTCACACAAGTAGACTATTAGCCGAGTCTTTATCCATGAGGTTTTGGCCTTGGAAAAGCCCACCGGAGATAAGTGAAGGGCCCCATTCCATGTTCAACATGGCACTACAATTATCCCGAAATTATACAACTGTTGATAGAGGAGTCGCTCTTAGCGCTACCTAAGAGTTAGAGATCCTGTACTACCAGCTGGAAACAGTGGCCAGACAAGCTGTCAAACCTGTACCCTCAACCTGTCAGACAATGGTGGCCAAGTCTAGTCATGTGAAACTACGTGAAAATAAAGTGTCTCCAAGTTGCCCAGATATAGAGAAATAGATGGTGAGATGGCGCTTGTTGTCCTAGTCAGGGAACAAGGCCAAGCACTGGGTATCTTTGAGGAGTACCTGTTATGGTACCTCAGTGATCAGCTAATAGACAAAGAAGGAGTGCAAAGGCCGGGTGATAGGCCGAGCCTATCTACCCCTTAATCAATTTAAGTTTGCAAACCGGATATTTTTCGGGTTTCCAGATCTAAGAAGGTTGTCGACCAGGTCTAAGTAGGCCTCTCTACTCCAGTAGTTTAGTGCCATGGTGTAATAAAGTCAGTGGCAAAGATTTTATATCAAAGTTTTCCTTCTCGTAGATGGATGAACTGACAACATGTACGGGTTCATCACACCGAGAAAGGTTAATCATGCACCTGCTAACTAAGCCAAATATTTCTATGCCCCGCCTGGATAGATAAGATAGGCTCCTATTTAGAATAGGTTTTGCTGTCTATTTCCCATAAAATTAGAATTAAAAATAGGTTTCCCTCTCATAATAGATCAAAAGCGGGATAAACAGTCAATTATGCGACTTAAGGTTAAGTTTGAAAAGCTCAGAGCAGTAAAAGTGACACAAGAAAAAAATTTTAAGCATGGTATTTCAAAGGAAGAAACAGAGTCAATTATTAAGTTTGTTTTAAAAGCTCTTAACAGCAAAAAGTGGCGTTGTGACAAGAAAAAATTGGTTATTAGGTCAAAATAAAATTGGTTATTAGATCAAAATAAAATATTAAGAAACAAAAATCAGAATTAAAAAAGGAAATTTTTTACCCGGAGAGAATACTAATATATCGACACGACTTCAACTGATATGTTTTTTATATACATATAGGAAGATGTATTAAAATCCCTTTGACCAGGCCAGATTAAAATATGGTGTTTATAACTGTATGCACAATTTGTCTGTTTATAATATCAGCAGTCCGAATAAAAGATGAACAGCTGAATCAGACTTCAATCGAGCGTTAATCTCACCAGTAAAATCCTCTCACATCTTCTAGGACAGTAACAAATTCTCTCCTTAATTCATAGAAAAATGACTGTCAAATATGTATGCACATCACTAAACAGGGCATAAGAACTCTCCTGTGAATCAAGGGGAATATTGCTTGATAAGAGTTTAAAGCAGGGGCGGGCAACCTTTTCAGAGTGAGGGCCAAATGAGACTTTTGGAAGGAGATCGCAGGGCGGAATGAAAAACGAAATCTCAGAATTACTATATTTTGTTTACATGAATAAATATTGTAAACATTGCATTGAACACTCGACAAATCTGATATTTTTTCAAAATAGACTTCTGTATGTGATGTTATAAAAGGCGCCGACGACGAGACATTTTGGAATCATAAAAAATAATGATGGGGGAAGTAGCAAATTTATCCAGCATTCGTTTTGACACACCTCTGCATAGGTTCTATGTTTCATGCTCTTTCCTTGTCTCACGTTTCCTCGTTGCCTCTCTCTTTCTCTTTTTTTATTATACATGCAGCATCGCTCGCTGATATTCATACATTTTTATCCCACTGTAAATCTTAATTGAAAACTACTTTTACGTCTATGTCACAAAATGATATGAGTTTTACTGGGAGGTCCGTGGGCTGGATTGCAATAATAAAGCATAGCAGGGTTGCGGGCCGGACACTAAGCCTTCGCGGGTCGGATCTGGCCCGCGGGCCAGAGATTGCCCTCCCCTGGTTTAAAGAGAGTCTTTAGATCTCTAAATTGCTCGATAATAATTAGTAATTATTATGTGTAAAAGGAAATGTTAGTAAGATTAACAGAAAGGCTAAACTAACACTAAACTTTGAGGTTATGGTTTTGTATAACCATTGATATAGTAATTATGGATCAATAACATCAGTAGAAGTGTAGATATAATTTAAAAAAAAAAATTTTTTTTGAACATAGTTCACTCCAAACAAGGCAGGCCGCCACTGTAGACGTAAGGGGCTACTGAGAAAAAAAGGGAGAAGGTTTGGGGGGGGGGGTTCAACCTAAATTGGGATCTGCGCAGCGAGATGTCTGTTTACATTAGTTTTAAATTTCTGCATGTCAGTACCGTCGGGGAAACAGGGGCCAGGGAGGGAGTTCCAGAGGCCAGCAGCACGAGGAAAGAAGATATTGGAGTAGGAAGCTCTGGGGACCTCCACAGTGAATGGATGGGATTTAGTTGATTGTCGAGTTAGTCTAGTGAATTTACGTCGAGGGGGCATCAGTGTAGCCAATTCATCGGAGCAGAATTCATTGAAGTATTTGTAATACGAGCACAAGGATGATACATTGCGGCGATGGGACAGGGACTGGAGCTTGGTTGACAGTGAGTGACCTATTAGGTTTGCGACTCTTTTTTGGACCTTGTCAAGGAGGGAGAGACTGGTAGATGATGCACCAGCCCAGATGTGGCAACAATACTCCATGCATGGGCGAATGGTGGCTTTGTAGAGATACAGGATAATGTCAGGTGTGAGGAGTTTACAAGCACGGTAGAGGGAGCACACCTTCTTTTATGCGTATTAGTTCCATGGAATAAAATAAGACTAATATAAGAATATCTGTTCATGATTTAATGACATTATCTTAATATGCTGATTATTACCAGATTTTATTAATAGTTACAGCGAAATTTCTTATTTCTTATGGAAGAACAATGTAAGGTTCAAAACTGTTTAAGTGCTAGGAATGATCAAAATAAAGGCGTTAACACATTTAAAAGGGTGGCAATACCTAGGATGATAAATTACTATAAGTGCATAAGTGTAGGGGAAAGGTTATGGAATTTTAAGACGTAATTTATAATTCTAGGTATTACTAGTCTTTTAAATCATATCTAATAATAATCAGCATATTAAGATAATACGCGTGTGGTCACGTTTCGTATGCGGTATCTTCTCACCACATACGTTGATTTTAAAAGCTGTAAATTACTGGCCGTTTGAGGAACTCAGCAGTAAGGACATCGTTGTGAACACACCAAGACTAACTCCGTCTGATGATGATTTGATGAACCAAGTCGAAAGTACCCGCAAAAAAAGAAAGGAAAAATGGAACAAGAAACCAACTGAACTTAAATACACCAATTTGACTGAAATACTAAATTGACTATTCGAAAAAGAATTTCTGTTTAAAGTCTCTGTGTTATTTAATAACGTTTGCCTAAATGAAAATATGTTGCCTAAATATATATATATATATATATATATATATATATATATATATATATATATATATATTATTAAAAATAACCGACAACTCATGTCTGGATATTTTTGTATGGATCCCTTCCATTTTCTGGATTAAAGTCCTAATCTCGGATGAGAATTGGCTGATGAATCTGCCGTAATTTTCTTTTAGGTCCAAAGAACTTTCTGACACATCTGGGTCCATCTTCAGTGGAATAATGTCAATCAGGTAAAGACCTTAAAACTAAAATTAACAAATTAATTACTGCCAATAACGCCGCCATTAACAATGAAAAACTTCCCATCCATACAAAAATAGTCAGACATGACTTGTCGGTTATTTTTAAAAATACGTGCCTTAGAGAAAAAATGCTGCCTCGATACACACACACACACACACATATATATATATATATATATATATATATATATATATATATATATATATATATATATATATATATATATATGTAAAATGAAAAAAGGAAATCCAAAAACCTATGTGATTTATGTATTCATCAACGTTTCGTCTTTATTGAAAGACTTCCTCAGGTGAAGAAAGCAATGTAGAAAAATCATACAGAATATTCATTTTGATTCGTCAGAAAGTGTCCAGACTTCGGCGTGGTTGTTGACGTGAACAATCAGAGAATGAAAAACATGATTTTGGTTATAGCGTTATCAGCAGTGGCCCGTCTCCTTCAAAGGACGCGAGATGAATGGGATTGATGGTTTCGACTTATTAGTTTATGGCTATTTTAGCTACTTATGAATGTCGGGGTCGAAATATGTCACAGCCAAGCTAGGCTGGCAGTAGATGTGGGGGACGGGGGGGAGGAAGTATATATATATATATATATATATATATATATATATATATATATATATATATAGAGAGAGAGAGAGAGAGATAGAGAGAGAGGTGGAGAGAGAGAGAGAGTGGATATATATATATATAACCTTGAAGAATGTCCACATAGAATCAACACAACATGATAATTGACAATTCTTCTCCTATTGCGATGATAAGAAGACTAAATGCCGTCCACGTGGTAGCTGTTACTTTATCTAGTTTTGGCTGAGGCATTTTAGAAAGTGAAATGTCTATGTTATATTTACGACATTATTATCCATTATGCAAAAATAATATTGAAGCTGTCTTACCTTTTTCTGAAAGGTCTGTATTCGAATCTGCATAGTCTTGTTGGGGAGATCGCATCAGACACGATGTCAACATGGCAAGTGTTATTATCTGCAAAAAGTTATCAGTGTTATTTCGACAAAAATGAAAGAGATGAATAATGAAAGAAATGAAAAATGAAAGAAATGAAAAATGAAAGAAATGAAAACTGAAAGAAATGAAAAAAATGAAAGAAATGAAAAATGAAAGAAATAAAAATGAAAGAAATAAAAAATGAAAGAAATGAAAACTGAAAGAAATGAAAACTGAAAGAAATGAAAAATGAAAGAAATAAAAAATGAAAGAAATGAAAACTGAAAGAAATGAAAAATGAAAGAAATGAAAAATGAAAGAAATAAAAAATGAAAGAAATAAAAAATGAAATAAATGAAAACCGAAAGAAATGAAAACTGAAAGAAATGAAAAATGAAAGAAATGAAAAATGAAAGAAATGAAAACTGAAAGAAATGAAAAATGAAAGAAATGAAAACCGAATGAAATGAAAACTGAATGAAATGAAAACTGAATGAAATGAAAACTGAAAAAAATGAAAAATGAAAGAAACACTTATGAATGTCGTGATACATAAGAAGCAGAGTCGACCTCAGAAGAGTTTTGTCAGAAAATTTTGCCATCGAATCCAATTATTTGTCGGTTTATAAAACTGGGGCGCGTACGAACATTTATGTTTTCTTTGGTTTAGGAGCAAAAATAAACCATAATACATGATTGCCATGCAACGTTAATTCAAGCAAGACATTATTTGAGATTTAACAGTTTAAAAATGTCAAAATCACGTTTGAATTCTAGAGAAACAGAACTTGAACTTAAGACTCTTTCACAAGAAATATTTCCTAGTCATTATTTATGAGATATTGTCGGACATTTTATTGTCTTTTCTACACACGTGCACATAAAAATATACTAGAAAAAATGTGACACGTTGGGCCACCCATTGAGCCCCGGTTAAATGGTTTAAATTAGGAAAAAGCGAATTTGCAAAGCTAGTTAAATAGAAACAAATAAAAGACAAAATCCCACGAGGGAGAGAGAAAGAGAAAGAGAGAGAGAGAGAGAGAGAGGGTGAGAGAGGGTGGGGGGAAGAAAGAGGCAGAGAGAGAGGCAGAGAGAGAAAGAGAGAGAAAGAGAGAGAGAGAGTGAGCGGGAGAGAGAGAAAGATATAAAGGGAGAGGGAGAGGGAGAGAGTGAAAGAGAGAAAGAGAGATAGAGATAGAAAAAGATAGAGAGATAGAGATAGATAGATAGAGAGAGAGAGAGAGAGAGAGAGAGAGCTAATTTTTAATTTTAATTTTTTAGTATTAAATTGGCTTTGCAAAGTCCCGTCTTCCCGATTCAAACAATCTAACCTGAGCTCAATGGGTGACCCAACGGATCACATTTGTTCATGGTAACAATTAATCTTCAATGAATTTTATCAAATAAATGCTGTATTTCATCATCAAATGACTCAAAATGGTTGATATGCCGTAAAAACGGAAAACCAAAACCAAATCAAATATCAATCTCCGATATTGTTAAGAAACAACGCAATTATCTCAACAACAAAAGTTGGCTAATGTATTCAATACATTAATATTTAATAAAGCTTAGAAGGACGAATGTTTTACGATGCAAGAGGATCGATTTCACTTTTGCCGGCTCGAACACTTCACTTTGAACATTGATTTATAGATTAGCGACAAAAGCGGTCTTCGTATTGGCCGTTAAACAAATTGAAAAGAAACACACCTGAAAAGGACTTTGTATACAAGAGGAATCGATTTGTTTGGTTTGGATGGAGTACTTTGATAATTAGGAAACTCTTAGCGGATACAAATAAAGGGATTCTTTTTACAAACAAACACACCAGAAATAAATAATAAAAGACAACAAAAAAGAACAAAAGAAAATGAAAAGATCAGTTCAATCTATAATTTGTTAAATAAAAAAGAAGTATTTTTTTAAATATATTATTTTGTTTTTGTTATATATTGCAGGACAGGCGGGACAGTTATAAAAGTGGGGGGGGGGGGCTCTCCTAAAAAGTGAGTCAGATATATTATCATTATGCATACGAATTGCAATATTTTTTGTACATTTTGTTATCTTTAAATTTGTATCCGCTCGGAATTCAATGGTCATTTTGAAAACTTCAAACTGTCGTTTATGTAGACTTTTTCTTTTATTAAGGAAAAAATTCGTGTGCATGTGTATGTGTAAGCATAAATTAAAAATAAGTGGTTACTATAACGCGTTCTATTTGCATGCATATATATATGATATAGTCAATATATATATATATGGTACACGTATAGTATTAATTTCTGTAGATGTAAATCCGTTGAAACTCCAGTGTTTATAAAAAGTGCTCAATAACAAGTAGAGCCGTTCTTAAGTATACATTTTTATTTATACAAACATTATTGGTTACATATGTGCATGCCTGTTTCGGTTGTACTCTTCAGAGAGAGTCAACGTCTTCAAACCAAAGTGAGATGAATTTGGAAAACTTTCCCTTTAAATAAATCTTTTTTGGAGATGCGATATTTTTTATAATTTAGTATCGAGTTATATTCTTTACTTGTTAACTCTTTCAATTAGTTTATATCTTTTTTTATCATTTATATATATATATAACATGATCTTTACTTATGTTCAACTTACATATGTTAGAATTTTGGAACGAATGCCTAACACATCAATTTATCTCTCTCTCTCTCTCCCTCTCTCTCTCTCTCTCTCTCTCTCTCTCTCTCTATATATATATATATATATATATATAAAACCACATATGTCATTTTATGTTATTACTTACCTTGACTGGTTGAATAAGTATGACTGATCCTGTCACGTTGACGACAACAGAAAGAAGCCATTGAAGGGCCAATTCCTTACCCCACAGGATACTGTAGATGAAAGTGAAATATGCTGAGGTTCCGATGCAGAGGAAAATAAGAAAATATGCCAGGTAGATCGACCACCAAGGTAGGCGAAACCGTTTCATCCGGTCGAAGAACGATAATGATTCCTCACAAACGTCCGGCTTCTCGCCTTTGACCTTGCGCCATCTAAACAAATTGATAATGATTGATGTTGGTATGACCATAATGAGGGAACTAATTAGCCCCACGGCAATCTCTTTGGAAGAAAGTGTGAACGGTCCAAGAGTGAAGGCCCTCGTTGGGGTTTTGTCATTGGGTTTATAATACATGGCGCTACTGATTAGAGACAAGTACAAGACACCGACCAGGGTTGACAATCTCTGCAGACGGGTGAAGTGGCTTGAACGCGGACGTTTTACGATCGAGACGTAAAGGTGGTCCTCAAACAAACCGATGTAAATCCGGGTTTTTATATTTGTGAAAAAATTGTCGCTTTCATTTGAATGGGACTTTAAAAGTCGGATGATGGATCCATCGCCTTTGTCGAAAGACAACCAGTCTTGACATGGAAACGTATACCTGTGAAACATAAATATAAATAAATATATATACATATGTAAAACAATTTTAGGGAACCAGCTAATTGAATGAATTATAGAGCTGCAAAACAAAAAACAAACAAACAAAAAACAACAAAATAACAAACAAACAAAACAAAAAAACAAACAAAACGTGCTCAACACATAAAAATATGCAGACCCGATATGAATTCAGTTAACTTAGGAGTATGCTACTCGGATTTAGTCAGGCAATTCTCGTTCGGAGAATCAGGTGTAACCATATATATATATATATATAGTGGTAGTACAAATAGAGCGTGACGTCATTTGCTTTATAATGCATCATTCCTTAATATAAGTAGAATGCCTGTGCTGTCATCGCCGCTTTAAAAGTGTTTAAAATACCATAGTTTATCAGCTATTCAAATATTGGCCGCGAGGTTTAAGACGTTGGATTTGAGTGGGAAAATACTTATAATCCAGGGTTTCGAATCGTGTGACCGGTAGTGAATAGTCATACTTCTACGCTGAAGAGTCTCGATTGAAAAGAGACGAAACGTATACGTCCGTAGATAATAAACAATAACAAATATTTTTCATATATATATATATATATATATATATATATATATATATATATATATATATATATATATATATATATATATATATATATATATATATATATATATATAAAATGGGGGCAACTCCGTACGCTCAAGGTGAGTAAAATATATCATTAATTAATTATCGCTAAAACAATACAAACAAAACAAAAATAACTTTATATACGATAAATTGTCACGTAATCTTAGACGGGTCTCTTAGCGTAACGGTTAGCGCAGTCGGTCACAGTCCCAGCGATCGCAGGTTCGGTCATAGTCAGCCACGCTGATGAGCCGCAGTAACGGCGAAAAACCCGTGTCTGTGGATAACTAGTTTATCTATAAATAAATGTAAGTATACATATATATATGTTTCAATTTTTTTGGCTACATATACTAGGCCTACCTTCGTCAGTTTGTAAAATGAAACTACAAATGTTTTAAGGAAAAAATCTCTAAGTTCGTGTTGATACGTGACCAGCATACCAGCGGCTACTTAGTATGGCTGTAATTTGATAGTTTGATGCCAGGTTCCGACAACGTTCATTGAACACTCTCGACAGTCTACTGTATGTGCCAGCTTTGTTTAGGCATAAATAGAACTTAATTCCCTTTCTTTACATGGTAATTTCTTGTGGCCGTTTGGTTAGAACGCTGGCTTGCGGAGTCTAGTGCGATTTTGTAACTGGGTTCGAATCTTGCGATATATATATATATATATATATATATATATATATATATATATATATATATATATATATATATATATAAAGTAAACACACTCATAAAAATACACATAACTACATGTTCGGATATCTACACATACATACACGCATTCTCACTTATAGTCTTATCCACGCACACATTTATTCCCACGCCCATAGCTACACACAGACATGTACAGCTACACATATGCACACATATAAATCTAATCATAAATGTGTATAGTTTTATTCGTAAAATACAGAAAACTTCTGACATTAAAATTAAAATAATAAATAGAATTACCAAGTGCTGTTCGTTACGTCTTTAATGTCAATGTTAGAGAGGAACCATCTTGGACTCGGTCCCTCATTGTTATGCCAGATCTTCAAAGTCAGCAATGAACCAAGGTGTTTGCTAGTTCGCAAAAGATAAGCAGAAAGTGTCCCAGAACCCAAATTCTGAAACAAGGGAACATGAACGAAAAGTGAAAATGAGTCTTATATTTTATCACAATTTCACACAAAAACAAAACAAAAACAAAAGGTGAATTAAACAACAACAGCAGCCATTGAAATATAAAAAAATACTTAGAGACATCACGTGCGAGAACTGAAGCAGTCTACCGCTTTCTCTCTTAACCTTGACTTCAACAGTAAAAGACGTGTTAAATAATGCCCCTTCTAACAGGACACCCCCCAAATAAGTCGGATGTGGTTTGGGTATATAAAATGTAGACAATCAGCACCAGGGTTCACGTGTTATATTATGGGTGGGGCCCCATATGTTTGGAAACGATTAAGTTAGCTAGTATGAATTATGGCTGGGGTCAGTTGAGACAATAAGTGCGGGTTAAGCTGACATGCACTGGAGGGGATTGTTGTGGGTGAATCATTTTTCTCAAACCATAACAAGGTGACAGATTCGGCACCGACACAGGGTATCTCGGGTCAGAGAAGGTCAGATGTGGAACGATTGTTGAATGTCGTATCTGATTGACCGACGCGGGGTAAGTGCCTGTTACGTCATTTGTTTTGCTCAAAAACTGGGGTTTTGAAAAGAGAACGCTTTGGAAGTGAGAGCGATCAGACCGCGATGTAGCCGCTCGTCCTATGGTCTGGATCTCGAATGAGATCCGACATATATCCCCATGCATCCGTCACACCCCACAACGAAAAGTATGAATGAGACGAATGGAAAAGACGAATGGATGGAAATCCCTCCACAACCAAGACAGATGAATAAATGAATTGAATCTCTTTCTGAGAAAACCTGTCTCCGAGTTTTGTCTCCTGCATAAAAACAAAGTTTGTCCATAGAACAAAGGCACCAGAATCGATCACAGCCAGAGACGTAATGGAACCCACGGCACAGATATCGACGACGACCAGTAGACGAAGAAAATATAAGGTAACGTTTTGTGTTCAATTGAACATTTTCGGGTCCTAATCTGATAAAGTAAAAAGTCAATATGTTTTAAAAAAGAAAGAAAAATGTACCATGTTTTAAAAAGAAAAGATGTTTTAAAAAGAATAGTAATTTAGAAAGAAATGTGTAAAAAAGAAAAGATGTTTTAACGAGAAAAGAATTTAAAATAATGTGTTTAAAAAGAAAAGTGCTAAAATAAAATGTTTTAAAAACCCGAGTGTTAAAAATGCCTTAACGAAAGAGTTTGAAAACGCTTCTAGACTTTCGTATTTCGAGAAGCGTTTAAGAGACTTTTCGTGGCGATAATTTTCATTGAGAATGTAACAAATGTCTGTTTCATGTGTAATGTAACACACGCATGATCTTTTCTCTGATCTCAGTTTAATAATAAAAATATCGGACCTATAGAATTTGTTTTGTGGTTGTTGTATCCCAAACAGAAGTGGGAGAAAAGAAACATAAGACAAGGACAATTATACAACAATACATCGTCGGATAAATCACTAAACTATATCACGTGCATCACAGTGTACGTTGTAATAGTCAGTAATAAGTTATCTCTTTTGTAATTGTCAGTTATAACTGTGACCTCTATTTGTTACAACTCTTCGTTGACGTCATACCAGAAGTAGAAACGAGGCTTCACGTTCTTTCTCAACACACACAGTGCACAGTTCAGACGTGTAAACACACAGCTGATAAAAGTATGAAGTGAAAAGTGGACATCGAGTTCGTCCTCTTAATTCCTGACTTCAGCTTTGTCCCAATATATAGGGTGGGCAAAAATAAGGGTCTTATTTTTAAAAATTCATAACTTTTTTATTTATTGATTTTTTATTTTTAGAATAAGTAAAGGACCCCTTCCGAAGCAAGCATGAGCCGTATTAGCCCTAAGGAACGTACCCTCATTTAGAAAACATTATTTTTGCTTAAAAAACTCAAAACAGTGTAAAAAAAAATACTTTAGTTTTTGTAAGTTTTAAGAAGTGTTTTTCGGCTAAAATTTGTTTTGTTTATTTCAAAAAATCTCGGAAGGGTCAGTCTACACACACATAAAGTTTGGTGAGTTTAACTTTTATTTTGTGGAAGTTATTCAAATCTAAGTTATTCAAATTTAAAGATAGGACCCTTATTTTGGCCCACCCTGTACAACAATACATCGTCGGATAAATCACTAAACTATATCACGTGCATCACAGTGTACGTTGTAATAGTCAGTAATAAGTTATCTCTTTTGTAATTGTCAGTTATAACTGTGACCTCTATTTGTTACAACTCTTCGTTGACGTCATACCAGAAGTAGAAACGAGGCTTCACGTTCTTTCTCAACACACACATTGCACAGTTCAGACGTGTAAACACACAGCTGATAAAAGTATGAAGTGAAAAGTGGACATCGAGTTCGTCCTCTTAATTCCTGACTTCAGCTTTGTCCCAATATATTACAATATATTACATGTGTTGTATTTTGGAGTGATTTGTAAAAGCTACAAAAATCATAAATATTTGTCAATGCTTCAGCATCGTGTAGGTGATTGGCTGGAACAGGTAAAAGTAAATACTATTTTCTTTTACTTACTTTTGACATATAAATAAAAAAAGTCACAAATAAAAATTTAAAAGTTCCAAATGGCATGCGAAAATAAATAAAACATAAAAGCATAAAAAAATCACTTAAAACATCACAATAGAATAAAAAAAATCTCGCACGCTATTTTAGAAGTGATTTAACCATTGCATAAGATAACATTTAGATGTCCTTATAAATCAGAGATAATTTTCACGAACTATATAATATCTAATATGCATCAGTTGAAGACTCTCTCTCCCTCTCTTTCTGACACACACAAACGCACACTTAAACGTTTCAACGAAAAATTTCAAGCGAAGTTTCTGTTTTACATGCTATGAAATGAAATGTTCTCTTGCAGAGATGTTGTTTTCTAATATCTTGATATCTTCTTCTTTCGTTTGCTTCAGAGCATCTCACTGTTAGATCACCAGCTCGGTTGAGAAAAGCCATGCTAATGTTTTGTTGTATAGCGCAGCTATGCCGGCTTCGCCGTTGGGTGGTCGATATTTAAGGCATGATTCGATGATGTGGTCTACTGTCCGTTCAGAGTGACCGCAGTCGCAGACAGCCGAGTCCCTGAGTCCCCATCCTCTCATGGTCGCGGCGAAACGGCCGACACCTGTCCTGAGGCAGTTGAGCATTGTCCACTGCCGGCGAGGGAGGTCCATGTCTGGTAGGTTATCCGGGTCCTCCACAAATCTGTGCAACCTTGATTTATCTGCTGCCTGCCATTTCTCGGTCCAGCAACGTTTCAGCCAGATTCGTTTTGTTACGCCACCGGGTGTTGATATGCAAGTTACCGACGTGGAGTATTAAATCGACGAGCAGAGTTCAAATCCAGTTCGATCTATTACATTCACGTATGTACTAATACAATTAGGAAATGTATGAATCCATGACTTCCTTTTAACTATGGATCAAATAGAAGTTCGCGCTCAATGAATCATTACCTCCGCCAAAGAGGTTATGTATTCGGTCTTCTTTGTCACTATGTCTACTTGTGTACAGCCTAGCGTCCACATCTCTTGACCAATCGTCACCAAACTTGATCGAAATATCGGTCATGGTCTAACTTAGAACTGATTTAATTTTGAGATATTTAAGTCAAAGGTCAAGGTCAATGACACGGAAGAGGTGAAAGTCACATTGTTGGCGATAACTTCGATTCTGTTCATCATAGAATTTCGCTATTTAGCGCATATTGTAGCCAATGAAGTCCCACATCTTATATGCCCTTGTTAATTGACATTGACCGTGAAAGGTCCGGTCAAATTTGATGGAATTTCAATTTACGTTGTCAAGCCGAGGTATGCGGTCCTACGATTGACTGATGTTCTTGCTTACAATAAATATTGTGTTTCCGAATTAAATTACTCAAAAAGGGTTGATATGCCGTAAAACAGGAGACTAACTAAACAAAACTCCAATATATTTAAATTACTGTTTCGTAAATTGATCATTGATGTTTTTAAATGTATTTAGTTCCAGCGGTTATTTCAGTGTGACACTAAGTACCTCAGTTAATTTCCATCAGTTGTTCAAACGTCCAAGTTTTCATACCAACCAAGATGCGTCCTTGGCATCATTTTGGCAACCTAGAGGGTGACTTGATACATCAGTCCCTTTTTGTCACAGCGATTATCTCCACCCATCCTCATCCGGAATTGGGGGCTGTTTTTTTGTTGATCGCTTGAAACACCCGTTCAGGCGATCGACAAAACACAGCACACAAGGAAATTTTTGAATCCAACCAGAGTGCTCGCTCATAGCAGCTGTTTTTTCACCATCTTCCAGATTTGTGCAACCTCGCTGCAATGATAAATAGGACCCAAGATGATTTAAGAGGAAATAGAGGTTGGCTCTTAACACTTGAACAACATATATACTCAGTGTTCTTGAAACTCAACTCCCACGCTAACACGTAATTGGTACCTGAATTATGACATTAGCTGCTTATTATTCACCGTGTTAAAAAGGGACTTACCTTTCTGACACCGTCGGAGAGAATCCGAATAGTTGTCTCACCATCCGTTCCCTTCAGGGTGAAATACGGCGTGGCTGACATGACACGGGACGAGCGGACGCCCGTCTGAACCCGTATCAAATACTGACAAGGATCAGAACGATTGTTGTCTGAAAGCGGCATATACAACCACTACAACGGAAGGAAACAGTGGTTAAAGTACATTTTAGCATATGAAAGAAAAAAGTCTACACACACAAGTATTTATAAAGATACATAGAATTGACAGATAAACGTTATAAATATGAAATAAACTATATCCTCATGTATATTAATATACATTTCTTTCTCGCTGTAAGATCGATATAATCGACTAATAAGTTTTATGTGTGTACTTTTGTATATGAAAGCAAGCCAGTTTAATTCTATAAGTTTGTCATAGATTCTACAAAATCAATATGTCATTCTGAATAGTCAGTTTATTTTGTGAATCGTGCCGATATGTTCTTCAGAACAATACAATGCAATTCGATTTAATTTCTTTTAAAATATATTTTATCCTGCTCAGAATATTTTTCAGACTGAAGCCATCTTTCCCATCAGCAGCAAATGTTGCTTCGAATGATAAATACTTATAATCCTACATTGTTTCATTTTTCAGTAATAAATAGCAGTTTCATAATATTATCTTTTATTACTGAGTGACAGAGGCGGAAAAAACTTAGGAAATCTCTGTAAACTTTTAACTTTCACATCCTCTGCAGATGACGCCACACTTACTTTGTAACCGGTCCGTACAATTACTTGCCTTAACTAAGGTTTTCTTTGTTATAGCAAAGATTTATCTTTGTTATTTATTCGCAAACACGATAATTGATCTATAATCAACATTTACTCAAATATTTTACTATACACTATACCGTCAGCGATTGGTTTGTTTCCTTTATAGCCAACAACCCTTGCACAGCATAGAAACATACACAGGTTTTATTCAGTTTTAATTACAATTTTTCTTTTTCTATTTTAATTATAAAAAAATACAGATTAAAAATTAATATCTTGTACATACAGAAAAGTAATTTTTCTTTTCACTTTAATCATGTTTTGGTTAAAACAAAAATTACATTAAGAGTTGCATCACACAAGGTCGTTCCCCCAAAACATATTTTATTTCGTTTTACGTTCCATTCCTGATTACGCTGTTTAGAATAAGTATACATGGTAATAAACACATTATAACTCATGCATTATTCACTTATTTCTTCAACAACCATGTAATTTTACTGAAATGTGTATTGTTTTGTATCTTTTTACAAGCTAATTTAAGTGTGTCTGCCACCCAAACTTCGTAAATTATAAACTTTTCGATTGGTTCTTTCGACTACAATGAAATTACATTAATACAGGTTTTGGTTTGTGTGTTACTTTCATTCTTCATTAGGTTTCGGATTCCTCTTTTTTAAATAAGTCTACTGGCCATTTCCTTTGCAATTTTATAAATTATAACTCTTTTGCTTACACCATTAGCCAGTTATTCCACTTTAATTACATTGTTTTAAATATTTTACTTTCTTTATTTGATTAACAATAAAGATTCACAATTAAAATCTTGTACGCACATAAAACCAATACTTTCCGTTTTTAGTTTAACCATTTCATTATCTATATAATAAAGTAATATCAGACTTCACTATTTAATTGGCTGGTATAACTATCGAGAGCTGTATGCGCAAATCTGTTTCGGAATCGATTTAGGTGTGTTTCGTTCATTTTCATTCGTTTTTACTTTTTATCCTGCTCGACATCTTCTCTTAACAATAGTCAACCATACAGGAAGTCTAATTAATTTGCACTCCCACCCCCAGATCTATAACCACTACCGCCTACGTTAACCGAGAAAACATTTTCATAAGACGCATATGTTTGTAGTGCCGTTATTATTTCATATTTTGAGTATATTAAGCTATTTATTTAACTGATTTCTCATAAAGTATCTATTTTCGCGAGTTTGTATATATCGAGGTGAAGCGTTACGTACTACTTTCATTTATTACAAAGTCGTATATTTTACATTCCCATACACCGGAATAACAGATTAGCAGATTTAGATTTTTGAACACTAAGCGGCCTTAGTCAATAAGATAATTGCTCATAAATAGTCGCTTACATTATTCTTACATAAATATTCATAATATTTTTTATATTTATTTACTTTTAAACATTCTATATTATACTTTTCGAACAATATAAATTCCGTAATAATTGTTGATAATTTATTTAACTTTTTATTTTAAAGTATCGATTTTCAAGGGGTTAACACATCGAGGTGAAACGAGTTACAACCGTTAGTTAAGTGACTTTTATTTGTATTGTTTGGATATTTATATTGAAGTTTCTCCGAGACGTAAAGATCGAAATATGAATCATTACTCACCTTGATCTGATCTTTCTTATCCAATCGTCTCACCATAAGAGCCAAGATGCAATACAGCATAAATATCAGTAGAAGAACAATGAGTACGTATGGATTATTCAAGACCTTTTTATCAAAGTCGACGAAGATTTTGGCAAAATCTAAAGGTACTGGAGTAATGAATGAAACCACTGACGTAAATGTTCCGAATAAATTAGTTTTCAATATCACATTGTAGTTCTCATCTACAGAGGTATCCTGAATAATAATAATAATAATAATAATAATAATAATAATAATAATAATAATAATAATAATAATAATAATAATAATAGTCGTGAAGGGTGAAGGAGGATGGGAAGACTGGGGAGGGAGATCACTAACCATACCTCCACCGGAAGAATACGAATAATACTGGGACCTTAGGTAGGCTTATTGCCACCCAAATCCCAGATGAGACCAATGGTCGTTACCAGCGGGAAATCAATGGTAGGCGGCTGTTGCGATACCACAAGGTCGTTTACAATGATTATCGAAAAGAGGTGCAGAGTATTGAAAATCTGGTGAGACTCGTTGTCACTCAGACTCCAGGAAAAATCACTGGTTATTATCAGTGAGCAATCACTGACGATCACTAGCGTGAGAACTCCTAGTGAGTACAAATAAAAATAATAAAGACAAAGAAAAAGAAAATACAAATGATTAAAATTAAAGTAAGATATTTAAGTTTTATTCTCATATTGGATGAAAACAAACAAAATAACCAAACAAAGGAACTTTCAAAATCATAAATCCTTGTTAAAAATATTACTTATGAAACAAATATCGTATAAAAACGTATAAGTCAGACTTTGACGACCCGATTCTGTTGTTTATAAGAGAGGCATCAATATGGAACCGATAGGATTCGAACTTAGCGCGTCCAGGTCGTCAGTCCACGTAGGTATCCACTTCACCACAGCCACCTCCAAACTATCGTATGAATGAGTATCACCTTTTTCATAGAGGATGATAGTCATCCAGATGTTGGTAATCATTGATCCGATTTTGTTTTAGAATTGGGTTCTCAAAAGAGGGACCATGCGAACGTTGCCAACATCCCATAGTGAAAGATTAATAATTTAATATTTATATATATATATATATATATATATATATATATATATATATATATATATGATTATTCTTATTTACACAGACATGTAAAAACTCTGCGACACTGGCATGTCGATGTTATCGATCAACAGTTATACACTGAGATCTCATCAGTCAGAGTTAGACTCCGATCTTAACCTCAGATGATATGATCTGAGGTTAAGATCGGATTCTAACTTTGCCTAATGAGATCTCAGTTTATAATAGCTGTTGATCGATAATATCGACATGCCAGTGCCGCAGATTTTGTACATGTCTGTGTAAATAAAAATAATCATATATAAAGCTCTATTTGATATTGAGCACTTTTTATAAACCCGGTTGAAATTCTTTGGATTACTACCCTGTGGATGTTTTTACCTGGATTATTACCATTATATATATATATATATATATATATATATATATATATATATATATATATATATATATAATTATTTTTATTGGTGATTGCAGCATTCGTTGTTTTTTTACATACAAATACAATAAATATTTAGGTGATGAAAATCGTACATATTTATAGACAGGGTGTCTTGGTCCGATGGTAAAACGTTGGACTATAGGTTCGATCCTTGTCTACGTTAGCCATGCTGATGACGGCGGTGAGCCAGAAACACACGCCCATGGATTACTCTTTTGTACGTATAAAATGAATAAAAAAATATGTATTAACGAAAAATACATCCGATAAAGTTAAGAGTGACTAATAATGCATTTTTTGCATCTTAATTATTTAGGAAGTGAGACAATCGAAGTAGTAGTGAGCAAAAACAAAAATTAATAAAAAAACAACGAACGCTGCAACGACCAATAAAAATAATTATATAAAAATGCATTAAATATTTAGGTGATAAAAATCGTACATATTTCTAGACAGGGCGTCTTGGTCCGATAGTAAAATGTTGGACTATAGACATCAATACCGAAGGTTCGATCCTTGTCTAAGTTAGCCATGCTGATGATGGCTGTGAGCGAGAAACACGTGTCCATGGATTACTTTTATGTGCGTATAAAATGAATAGTATATATATATATATATATATATATATATATATATATATATATATATATATGTATGAGAGAGAGCGGGAGAGAGAGAGAGAGGAAGAGAAAGATGTGTGTGTGTGGTGTGTGTGAAAAAGACAAAATGAAAAATAAATTAAATACAGGAATAAATCATAAAACGAACGTTTTCAGAAAAAGTCAAATTTTAAAATTGATTGAATAATGGCAAAATAGAAAAAAAACAGAACACACAACGGGATGTTTCTGGCACGTGTTTAACTATTTGAAAACAAAGAAAGAATTATGCATCGCGTGTGACAAAGAAAGGAAAAAGGAAAAGAAATGGAAACATGGACTTAAAGTAGTAAAATGAATAGTTACTTCAACTGGGATCGGAGTGGCGAGATATATTGCATTGTTTCAGTGCGGTTTTTGCCAGATGTTTGCTTAAGGAATAAGATCAAAGTCTAAGGTTTACGTTAGATGGTGATGAGAGAAATATTACAGCGCTTTTGATGCACTTGCGGTGTGGAAGAGAGTATTCGGTCTTGAGGAGGGTGCAGTTTGTAAAGTAAAAATTGTTAAACACGTGCCTAACACATCCCGTTGCGCGTTTTTATTTTTCTATAAATTTTTAAATCTTAACCTTTTTTGAAGACGTTCGTTGATCTGTACAAAACTGGTAAAATCTCTCGTTTTTTGCTGATTTATTCCTGTATTTAATTTGTTTTTCCTTTTGTCTTTTTCACACATCCTGCCTTTACAGCAACATAACATAACATAACATAAAACACACACTAATCAATAACCATTTCCCAAATAGAATAAGTAATCAACAACTAAAATTATATATAAACTCCATACATGATAAAAGCAAAAACACTCTCCACCTATACCACAAAAACCAAATGCACCCTAATTACAAATTTGACGAAAAAGCAATAATTAACCTAATACAACAATACACTAAACCTGTAGAACAACATAAGCAAATCAAATAATGTAAATTACGCGAAATGATGTTTTCAATACTAATTATCTTGTTCCTAATTTATACATGTTTGAATAAAATATGATAAGATTTGACTTGTATATTTATTTTGAAAAATGAACAATACATGAAACAATTTACGAAACTTCTTTATATACAATATTTCTAGTGAAAGAGATATTTCGCCTTTGTAAATGCTTTAGATTAAATTAAATTTGACTCCAATTCATGAGTAGCATACAAAGATTCGGAAGGTCGTTTCTTTTAATGTAAGCGTGACACACACAATAATACACACGTTATCGCATTAATATATGTTTTTCCGGTCGTCCCCTCCCTACTTCCGCCCCTTTGATGTAGAAAAAAAAATCTTATAGGTTGGTTGAGATCGAACTATAAACCAGCCGGACCGACGTCAAAATCCTACGTTGCTAACCGTTGCTCCAAAGGGAAATACTTAAAAACATTACGAAAATTAGGTGAATTTAATGCTTTTCCAAATCTAGTGCGGCACGCATGCGCAGAGCTTTGGATGTAAGCGTGACACACAAAATAACATACACGCTATCGTATTAATATGTGGCTTCCCGGTCGTCCCCTCCCTACCCCCCTTCGATGTAGAAAAGATATTAGAGGTTGATTGAGATCGAACTATAAACCAGTCGGATCGACGTCAAAATCCTACGTCGCTAACTGTTGCTCCAAAGGGAAATACTTGAAAGTATTACGAAAATTAGGTGACTTGAATGCTTTTCCAAATCTAGGTGCGGCACGCATGCGCAGAGCTTTTGATGTAAGCGTGACACACGAACACACACGTTGCTGTATTAATATATAGAAGATGACAAAAAATTCAAAAATCTAATTTAACAATAAAAATAATAACACCATTAACTCAACCCTAAGCCAAACTAACGTAATATATAAGTTCACATGCCCCTTTATGCAATGTCTTCCTACGAACCGAACAGAACAAATATATAGTACCTATATAATCCACACAACAACAACTTTCAGCCGACGTTTTACCTATCATCTATCCGACACCAGTGCCATTCAACGCCACTTTACTTTACATAACAAAACACTACAGCCGGCCGATATACGAAAAATGCAAACAGCTAACACCAAATGGTTTTAATGCGATGAACTTCTCAACTTTATAAATAGAGATAAACTTTTTTGTGTTAGTTATTAAACTAATACTTGCAAAAACAAAATGACGACAATCATTTACCTTGATGTTAAATTTTTCCCAATTATTGCTCGTTTTGTCTTTCTTTACAAACGGTTTTAACGTGGTTGTTTTCGTCATGAGTTGAGCAGGAGCGGCTCTTTTGTTTAGTCTCTCGACTCCTGTAAAAATGAGACATAAATAAAAACATTAAAAAACAGACATACAAATATCTGTATATATGTAGCTTAACGATTCCCTACAGGGATGAACAACAGAAGCCCCATGATAAAATGAAAGTATTTTTTTTAGATAAATACCGGTTTTGCTTTTTATGAGATTTTGTGTTTTTTTGTCGGAATATATATATATATATATATATATATATATATATATATATATATATATATATATATATCTATATATATATCATATATATATATATATATATATATATATATATATATATATATATATATATATATATGTGTGTGTGTGTGTGTGTGTGTTGTCGCTCTCACTACATGTGTATTGAAATGGTGAGTGTTAATTTCTCTTTTATTTTCAAAAATGTAATCACCTCGCTTGGATGCTTGAATAAGGCCGTAGGGTTGAAATAAATTATTGCACCGGTGATTATGTGATTCCGTGTTACTTTATTTTATTTTATCCTTGCTTTGTTTATTACATTGAGCTCTCATACCCGGATTTCCTTCTGGAATTCATTTCACTCTAACACACTTTATATATATATATATTTTTTTTTAAATGCAACTTTAATTCCTATATAATTTTATTTCTAGCTACCATATCACAGAATGGTTCTTGCGTGTAGTGTTTAGATATCATTTTTTAAAATTATTATTATTATTATTATTATTATTATTATTATTATTATTATTATTATTATTATTATTATTATTATTATTATTATTATTATTATTATTATTATTATTATTATTAGTAGTAGTAGTAGTAGTAGTAGTAGTAGTAGTATTAGTATTACTAGTATTATTATTATTATTATTATTAGTATTACTAGTATTACTATTGTTATAAAGAATTTTATTTGATATGCAAATTACCATATCGCACGGTAGTCTTAAGGGTAGTATATTATTATTATTATTTTGATTATTATTATTATTATTATTTATTTATATATAAGTAACATTTTAAGCTGAATTATTTCGACACTTGATTGGGGAAATGGTAGTTTGATCTGTACCATTGGAGAGCCATGCATATAACTGTCCTGTTTTTAAATCTCCGAAACAGTTACATGGTAAACAGCTGATGATCCCCGTGTTAATATTAGATGCTTACGTTAAGGTCTCCTGTTTTTGTTTCACTGTTAGATACTTAATCCCCCTTTTTATTTTATTTACTTACTATTATATATTTCATTTATTTATGAATTTTCCAACGAATGTTAAGTCTGCACTATTTTGGATTTAGTTAGTTTCTGTGAGAATTTAAACTGCATTTTCCTTTTTTTGTCTTTTCGTTTAAAATAACTCAAAACTTCTTTAGACTATATATATATATATATATATATATATATATATATATATATATATATATATATATATATATGTATGTTTGATAATGGCCCTATGGGGATGGACGTATCTGTTGGAAATCGTTTGGTTTGACTTGCGCGAATTAACGCAGGGTGGACCCGGCAGTCGAGTGCAGAATAGGGCCTGTTCTCACAGTCGGAAATCACAGACGTGACAAGGTCACCGCGTGACGAGATCCCAGATCAAGGATCAGTGTGCACCTGCGAGAGGCTCTGTGACGTCTTCGTTCTTCGTGTGAAGCGAGTTTTAGCCAGTCTAGGTTTTGGAGGCGAACCGATGAGACGTGATTGTTACCATGTAAACTACAACAGATTAAGGGAAATATTTCCCAAAGAAAATACTAGTGCAAGATCTCTTCCCCTCTCCCTCCACGAATGGTTAAGACTTATTTGATAAGTAACTACGATGAAGTAGTAATTTGCTCTCTCTCTCTCTCTCTACGTAGTGAATATCTCCCATCTGATTTGATAACTAACGCTTGTAATAAAAAGAATTGGAAGTGAAGAGGATTATTTGTTTTCGGAGTCCGTCATGAAATTTTGTTGTAGCGGCGATGTTCACGGCAGTACAGAAGAGAAGAAGGAAGAAAACCATTGGACGACACGCCCCTCCACGCGACGAGGAAAGAAGAGAGGGTACGAGAAATTTAAAGGTATGCAAACAATATATGAACTATGTGATTTATGATGTTTTAAAAATGACGAGTATTAAATGTGAACTGCCACGGCCCTTTCAGGGACGAGTATACGAAACGAGTACCGCCGCAGCCCAAGAGTAGGGCTATGCAACATTTTTTACACATATTTTAAAACTTATGCAGAAAAAGAAAAAAAATAGTTGTAAAGTCAACAACTCTTGCATTCTTTAAGTAAATATAAGATTAGCTGATTGATTTTTATATGATTATTTCAACATTTTCATATCCTCAGTCGTTTGGACCGAATTAAGTAATTAAAAAAAAATTGCAACGATGTACGTTATTATATTGATAATAACATTGTACAACAATAACAAATTAAAATTGGTTGGTCAGAAGTAAAGTTTGATTTGTCAGCTTAACGGTTATATGAGTCTTACTTTGAAAACCCGACAATATAACTTCATATGCTAGATTTTATCATTCTTGATCAAGCCTGCACATAAGACGAACTATTGAATGAAATCATGACCCTCTTTACTTTTAGGCAAACATTAGACTCGTTGAAAACGATATAGACGCAATAAAAGGCAAAATGTTGCAAAATTTACCAATACAGAAGAGATTGTTAGTATTTCTAAACTTCATTAAAAAACTTAAAACTAATTTTAAAATTATTTTTAATTGGATTTACATAAATGTTTTGAAAAATTAGAAAAAAATCTTTTGATGTTCATCCAACTTTTTTCAAGACAATTTTATTTAAAGATTATTTTTGAGTGTCTAGTTTCTGTCTTGTATTGCCTCTATATCGTTTTTAACGATTCTGATGTTTGATCGAAACTGTTTTTTTGCTTGGCTCCTGTTGTGTAATTTGGTCTGGCTTTTATACAACTCCTACCCACAATAGGAATATGTGATACAAGATCAGAAAGTGGGGTTTGAAAAGCCAGCGCCCGAGAAGGTGAGCACTCTGGCTATTAAAAATTGCCTGGGTAGCCCCGTCGGCATTCCCCGGTAGGGGCGCCTCAGGCAGTAAGCAATAAACTTACTCCTCCCCAAAGAGGGGAGGCAAAGCCTGGGGGGTGGACCTCCTAGAACTGCACAGGACAGACCCATAGACCGGCGTAAATCAAGGCCCGAAGGCCAAGACAATACCAGTCTATGGGGTGCAGTATCCATCGGAACAGATACTACACTTTGATCTTGGCCAATAGGCCGAGAAAGATTAAATATAGTAACTTGGATTTTGTTCTAGAATGCTTTGGATTTTTCTCCAGAAACGCGTGTAAGAGTTGCTCACTTCTAGTTGATATTAAATCATAGTATGATATAACTGATCTGTTATTTATGTATAGCAAATTTGTTTTTTTTAAGGTTTGAATATTGAGCTTTATTTTGCTTTGGAAATTGATTCTCATAAGAACCGATCTGAACTATATAAAATCATTGTTTTTTAATTTTTATATTTCACGTTAGATCAGATCGTCAGAAGAGTATTCTTATTCAGAAAGTGTGTATATATTTGAATACAAGCTAGCTGGAAATGAAATTGTAATGTTATTTTTTTAAATCGGAACAGAGACAAATCAAAACAACAGAACTTGCACATATGAAATTTCGATACCTTTCACCCGTTCTGGGACGGGTATTCTTCTGATCATTTATACTTGTTATAACAAGTATAAATGATTAGAAGAATACCCGTCCCAGAACGGGTAAAAGTAATCCCCAAACCGAACAGTTTTGTATCACTTTTATGTCCGCTGACAAAGATTAAAATAAACATATAATTCTATTAAATCTTATGTCTAGAATCCTTATTCCAATTTTGATCAAATTCCATTAAATGATTTTAATGCTAGAAAATATTTAAAATTTAAGGCTTAAGCTTAAGTGGTCTTAAGAAGAAATTGAAATTTCGAAAACCTTGCTTAATTGGTGTCTAATGATTATGGATCAAATTTAATGCAAATCTGAAATGTTTAAATCTTTTGTGCCCATATAATGCTCCCTCCAAACAACCTTTAAAATACCCCAAATAAACTGAAAATTTTGGGATATTTATTAATTGATACTTAATATCTATTGTCAAAATTGCACAAAATTCCGAGGTATCCTAATTTTCACGAACGGCTTCTATCTTCTCGTTATCTCCTTTGCATAAAACTAAATTAAACCGGATATAACCCCACATTGCGACCCATTACGCTTATCAACCGTGTTCTGAAATTTATAAGGATCGGTTAATTAGTTTAGGAGTGAATCCTATATATACAAATATATAAACATGTACACATGCCTAACTTTATATACTAATCTACGAATGCCCTGTCTCAAATACGTGATGTTTTTATCGCTTATAGATGTTTTAGTTATTTCTTGTTGATAATTACCGAGTTAAAACTAACGGTGATACACAGTGTATCACGATGTATAATGAAACTCTGATACAAACGCTTGTTGGCGGCTAATGAAGACATTATTGCACGTGCTATCACACGTTGTATGTTAAGAATATCTTCTCGCAACTGCTTTGTTATATGCAATACATGTCTGCGGACGCTTTTCTTTCCGGCATAATTAACCCTTCTTTCCGGTGAATAAACTCGGCACTTTTAATGTTTACCAAGTCTTTGATTCGTTGTTGTTGTATTTTGCCTTCTATATTTTCTGATATAGTATTACCACCTACAGCCACTTGCTTTAAATTGGAAATTAATTAATCTTAATTTGAAATTAGTTTATTTTAATTTGAAATTCAGTTGTTTTAATCGAAGGGATAGTTTTATAATTTGAGCGTTCAACAGTATACTAGTGCGCATCAAATGCTATTTAAAAAAATCTTCGTTGAGTCGCTTTGAACGAAAATCTTGAAACGCTTGCTGAAGACACGCTATATATTATAGTGTCTGAGAGTTCACTGAGATTTTCGTAAAACGATTTGAAATTTCGCTGAGCTAGAGAGGTGTCGACTCTCAATTCCTGCAAATATTGCTGATTTCTAACCCCAAGACCCTACCACAGAGAAGGGGGGTTGACTGAAAATAAATCCGACTCCCTACTACGGAATCACTTCAATAAAAACCGACCCCCGACCCCTGGCTATTGTAAGAATTCTAGCTTCTAACTTTGACTCTATCCACCTATTGGCTGAAAAATATCCGATTTCCGACTCCTGTCAGATAACTACTACTACTACTACTACTACTACTACTACTACTACTACTACTACTACTACTACTAATAATAATAATAATAATAAAGGGGCAAGGAGGATGAGAAGACCGAGGAGGGACAGCACAAACCAGACCTCCATTGGAAGAGTGCGGAGAGTGCTGGGGCCTTGGAGAGGCTTATTGCTACCCAAATTCCGGAGAAGACCAATGCTCCTTACCAGCGAGAAATCAATGGTAAGCGGCTGTTGCGATACTGCAAGGTTATTTGCGGTGGTTATCGAAAAGAGGCGGAGAATACTGGAAATCTGGGGAGGTTTGTTGTCACTCAGACTCCAGGAATACCACCGGTTATTGTTAGTGAGAAATCACTGACGATGACCTGTGTGAGAACTCCGAGTGAGTACAAATAATAATAATAATAATAATAATAATAATAATGACGACGACGACGACGACGACAACAACAACAACAACAACAACAACAACAATAGTAGTAGTAGTAGTAGTAGTAGTAGTAGTAGTAGTAGTAGTAGTAGTAGTAAAAAACCTGCTCTCACTTCCGAAACTTTCAAGAATTCTCCTACTCCCTACAAATTAGACTCGGCTGAAAAAAAAATCTAATTTCCGACTAAAGCAAAGATAGATAAAACCCAGGAAAACAGCAAATGCCGATTGTGTGGACAGAGACGAAACGATAAATCATATAATAAGTGAATGCAGCAAGCTAGCACAAAAGGGAATACAAGAACAGACATGACAGCGTGGGGAAAGAAGTACACCGGGAAATGTGCAAACAACTGAATTTCGAATATGAAAAAAAACGGTACAAACATAAACCAGAAACTGTACTAGAAAACGAAAAACACAAAATCATATGGGATATGAATGTACAAACAGACAAACCCATAACAGTAAGGAGACCGGATATGATAATAATCAACAAGAAAGAAAAATCCTGCAAAATCGTAGACTTTGCCGTTCCAGCAGACGACAGAGTGAAGATCAAAGAGACGGAAAAAAGAAGCAAATATACTGAACTTGCCAGAGAATTGAAAGGAATATGGAACATGAAGAAAGTCAGTATAACACCAATAATCATAGGAGCACTAGGAACAGTCCCCAAAAACATGGAGAAAAGACTAGGAGAAATAGGAATCAAAGGGATAACTGAGACCATACAAAGGACAGTAATGATCAAAACAGCTACAATCCTGAGAAATGTCCTCGAATGCGGAAACCAACCCACATAAGCAACGAATGGAGAACAAACACATGGAAGCACAAGACAACAGAACCGGGGAAAATACAACCGCACGAGAGAGGCGCAAGCATAGGCTAACGCCACGAAAATTATGGACAGAGGATCGAGGAGGGAAAGTGCAAACCAGACCTCCACTGGAAGAGCGCGGACAGCTCTGGGACCTTGGGGAGGCTTGTTGCCACTCGGGCCCCAGAGGGGACCAATGGCCGTTATCAGTGGGAAATCGTTGGTAGGTGGCTGTTGCGATTACCGCAAGGTCATCAGCGGTGATGAACGAAAAGAGGTGGAGCATACTGGAAGTCTGAGGAGACTTGTTGTCACTCAGACTCCAGGGAATACCACAGGTTGTCGGCAGTGGGCGATCACTGACGATGACCAGTGTGATAACTCCTAGTGAGTAAATAATAATAAAAAACCTGCTTTAATTTCCGAAACTTGCAATAATTCTCCCACTCCCTACAAATTAGACTCGGCCGAAAAAAATATAATTTCCGACTCCGACTCCGACTCCGACTCCTACAAAAATAGATGATTTCCGACTACTCACTCTGACTCCCCCAACTCCAGTTTTAAGTATTTAGAAAGAAAAAAAAACAACAACATGCAAACAAACCTTGATGATCAACAAGCATAAATAACTTATCCCTAGGGCCTGAAGATTGTACAGCAACTCGCAAAACCGATTTATATTTCTTGATCTGTATATTATCCACTTTAACAATAGTTTCAGCGTTTGTATCACCGTTCAGTGCCGAATAATAGAAATGATAATCGTATCGTGTCGGTGCCTCATTCACTTTGCCCCACACTTTCACGTCCGTCGATGACAACTCGACCAATGACAGAGCGTTCTCCGTTAGTGGAATCTCAAGTGCAGACATCCCGTTCGATGTCCCGCCGATGCCTTGCCAGGGTTTTGCGGAAGTTTCTTTTGACTTTAAGACCACCTTGTACGTTTTGTCCGGGTCGTTGTTTGCAACCATGTTGTCCTTAGTATCAACGAGCGAGACAAACACCGTCGACATTTGGACCTCGTTTGTCACCGTTTGCTTTATATTGGCATCATTTTTGTAGCACACCATCTGAAAAAAAAAAGAAGAAGCGAAAACATTGTAGTTAGTAATCAATAGTTATTTCCCTTGGTGATATACTCTCCATGTTTTCTCTTTAGGTTACTAGTAAAAATATTAAATTCTTTTTAACGCCAATTAATTAAAGAACAATAAATTATTTTTGAATATTGATGATGTTTAACTATTCATTTTTTTTATTATCGCTTATGTTTGAATTCATGTTTTGAAACATGACGTAAAATATAAATCTATGACGTCACGCCAAAGCTATAATTGTTTTGTTAAGGTAATGTATTAAGCTCTATTTATAAGAAATTCCAAATAGTTTCAGTTGGTAGAATCTCGGACTGAAGATCTGAAGGGTTCGGTTTCGATTTATTTGTTGGGAATTTATTATTAAGTATTAATGTAATATTTTCCATTTCTGAAAGAAGTTAAGATATTTCTTTAAAAAATGTGACAGACACACACACACACACACACACACACACACACACACACACACACACACACACACACACACAGAAAATGCCCCTTATATTATGAGTAGATATATAGGGTGTTTGTAAAATAGATGGCTTAACTTCTGGATTGTGTTCTATACATGTAAAGGAGTCTCTTTGTGCGAGGGTTGCTTTTATAATAGTGCTCCATTCCTCTGAGTGATCTGTTGTTTGTAATGGTTGTATTTATTTACCTGTATTTGACCTGTTGTATTCTGTTACGAGTAATAAGAAGGACCAACATTCGCAGGATGCCGACCGTTGGCTATCAAAGGAGCTCCTGGCGATCATGATGCTCAGATCTTTCTTCTGAGCCTCACCACTTTTATATTTGTTTGTTCTAATTTTTACAGGCTTATTTTATCTGTGATCTTGTCACAGGGATAGTGTTTATCTATCCCATGTATAGAAATAGCAGTGCACTATCACGCACATTGTACGTGTTAGATGTATAAAATAAAGAATGTTAACAAGTATTTGTTTCAATGGTCCATAACTTGGTCGCCAAGTGTTTCCGGGCCTATATACATGTGATACAATGAAGGGCGCGAGGATAGGAAGTGACTCATCGACAGAGACAAAAGAAAATGCTGGAGTGGTCAGTTTCAATTGTTCAGGACAGGTGACTAAGAAAAATACCGGACACGATATTTAAGAGTGACAGTGTTTTACGACATCTGACTACAGTAAGGTAAGTACGTTTTACGACAGTTGGACGACAGTAAGGTTTATGGTAAAAAGTTAACGAGTTTGGGTTTCGGAGAGAAACCGATCAGTTTGGATTGAACCTGGACAGAGAGCGGATCGGGACAGATTGGACCAACAACTGACGACTGACGAGTTATAGACTGAGAAAGAAGGCGGCGAGTTCGGGATTAGTTTTCGACCAGAGCGGATCGGACCGACAACTGACCAGAGAGATATCGGCGACCACGACTGGGGTACCTATCTTCGCGCGGACGGAGAAAAAGCACGCCTCCCAAACTCAATCGAAGTATATGAACATTTGTCTTGTGCTGTTTTATTTTAGCGTGAACATAGGCGATCACATCTGGCCACATACACATATAGAACATAATCCCAAAGTTATGCCATTGATTCTTTAAACACCCTGTATATCACTAGAAATAGTTATTCATGTTTGTATTAGTTATTTTATTTAAGCGAAAAATATACATTCATAACAAGTTTTATTAAAACCAAAAACAATAATCACGAAGTTCATCGAATCGTTTTCTTGAGTGGTGGTGGTGGTGGTGGTGATGGTCATCCAATTTTGTCAAAAACTGTTGGGCTTACTCTACACTAGACACTCTCACCAAAATGCCACATTAACTTACTTAGATGATCCCCAATTTGTTTTAAAATGATTTTATTTACGAAAAATGAATCGTGAGGAGTGGGACAACATTTATAAATATTCAAAAAAGAAAGAAAAATGTAGGTTAGTAGAGCCCTTCCAACCCTCTGCTAAGTGTTAGGCCAGCCACTGTTTTCCGGCTGCTCCGAAAACAAGCAAGTTGGTCTCTAGATGGGAGTGGGGCTAAGTGGGATGTCAAAAATAAAACAGATCGGGTGGAATATGGGAATGGATAGTGTCCTCTAAGATATAATACAATAATTTAGGGGTGACCGGGGCCAAATAAATGTGGGGAGTAAGCATCTTTAGAGGATCTTTAGTACCAAAAAACAAAACAGAGTAAGGATTCATGTACTCAACTAGCTAAGGGTCTTTTAAATTTGAGGGGTGGGTTCCGTAGAACTCAGGGCCGTGTGTGCCATCCTATGCAAGGAACACGAACTCGTACCGAACTCATCGACGAATGCACAAACTAGTGTCGCACACTCACCTCCTACTGAACTCCATGCGATGTAATCTCCTGCAATCGCATCTGATCTTCACTTTAAGCTGATGTTTAAAGTAAGTAGACGACCAGATCCCGATCGGAAGCAGATCCAACCCCATAGACCTCGTCAAGACGTGAAACCTACGTCATCATTCTCGTAACGGCTAGGATGGCTAGAAAAAAAAACATTATTTTCTCCTTAGGCAATCGAGGGGGTGGTCTGCGCTGCAGATGACCAATGCTTGATTTAGGACCATTGGGTGCTCGACAGCGATGCGAGCCGTTATCTCGCTGACATACTCCCAGAGTCGCCGAAGTTTGCTGCAAGCGAAAAAGGCGTGCTCGACCGTTTCTCTTTCGGTGCCCTTGCAATGCGGGTAGTAAGGAGCCGTCTTTATTCAATCTCTGGTCAGCTTGTCTTAAAGGAGCAACGTGTTCGGACTAATTGCCAGCTCAGAGGGTACTTCGATTTGTTGAGATAACTCTATGTATGTATTAGTTATTGTAAGCTGCAGAATAAAACAGCATATGCATTTTTGACGATCTCGTATTCTTATTACAAACTCTTGCAGAAAACTTTTTCTTCTTACTCATTAATGGTGATAGGAGTACACATTAAATAATTATGTATTTTATACTTTATTTAATATCAGAGTTTATTCTTGTGGCGATACAAGGATATCAAACAATGGTTAATAGTTTAGTTTTTGTTAATATTCTTTTTTTTTTACCAAATTAAAGCTGAATGTTATTCGGGCTATTCAGTTCTTACACAAAACCATTACATTAAACAGATGATACCAGGTTTATGTTCACCATCGGAAAAATAAATGAAACCTGTGAAGTATCAGTATTTTTTTTGATTCTATTAACAAACGCACAAATATACAAATGCACACTATTATGTTTTGAATGTTTTTTTAGATGAGAATTGATAATTTGTACTATTTGGATTATTCGAACTACTATTTTAATCTTGTTTTCTTTTTCTTTTCTTTTTTAAACATAGTTCACCTCAAACAAGGCAGGCCGCCACTGTAGATGTAAGGGACTACTGAGAGATAGGGTGTAAATTATAGGGGGTCATCCTATGTTGGGAGCTGTGCAGTCAGATGCCTGTTTACATTAGTTTTAAATTTCTGCATGTCAGTACAGTCAGGGAAACAAGGAGCAGGGAGGGAGTTTCAGGGGCCGGCCACACGAGGAAAGAAGCTATTGGAGTATAAGGCTCTTCGGCATCTGGGGATCTCCACAGTGAGCGGATGGGATTTAGCTGATTGTCGGGTTGGTCTAGTGAATATACGTCGATGGGGCACCAGAACAGAAACTTCATTAGAGCACAATCCATTGAAGTATTTGAAAAACAGGCACAAGGATGCAACAGTGCGGCGATGGGACATGGGCTGGAGCTTGCTGGATAATGAGGGACCTATTAGATTAGAGACTCTTTTTTGGACTTTGTCAAAGAGGGAGAGACTAGTGGATGATGCACCAGCCCAGATGTGGCAACAATACTCCATGCATGGGCTGATGGTGGATTTGTAGAGATACAGGATAATGTCAGGTGTGAGAAGTTTACTAGCACAGTAGAGGGAGCCCACCTTCTTTGCAGCAGCCTTGGTTGTTATTTTCACAATGTTTCGGCCGCTGTAACCCCCCGACTTTATCAGATGCATTTTTTGGAATTCGTGACTCTTTATGTCGAACTCGGGAATCTATACAGAATTTCGAACTGAACTCTTTATTTAATCCACGGGGGTTGATTGTTCTTGTTCCCTCAGCATAAGTATCTGTTATTATCGCCTGTAGTGCGGCGTTAAGTAACAATCAACACTAACTGACAGTTTTTTGGAGGTTGATAATAACTAAGAGTAAAATAGAAATAAAACTACTCAACATATCTACTCGGCCTTGACTGACCGAATAAGAACAATCTACCCCTGTGGATTAAATAAAGGGTTTATTTAAAAATTTTGTATAGATTCCCGAGTTCGACATGAAGATTCCTGATTTCGAAAAGATACACATGAAGAAAGTCAAAGGTTACATCGGCCGAAACGTTGTGAAAATAGCAACCAAGATGAGAATAGTTGTCCGAATAATACAAAATCAAAACAATAATCTGGCAGAGAAAAGAACAAAATAACATAAGAATGAATAAAAAGAATGAATAAATGATTGTGCTTTACTTTGAATAAAAGTGTAGAATCCGATTCTCGCAAATCCGGAGAAACAATGACGTCTCCATAATTTGTCTGGAGTTCAAATCCTTCCATGTTGTCAGGACTTGACTTAATTCCAGCGACGTCAGCATATTGGTTCTTCAAATAGAATTTCTCATTGGGTGGTTGCTTGTCTATTATTTTATAACTCGTCTTCAGAATCATATTGTTCAACGCCATCTTGAATAATAAAACAAAACAAAATAAAATTTATGTAGATCAGAGTTCATCTGAAAAAAAAAAAACTCAACAGCTTTTTATTTACTTTCTTTATAACTGTAAGAAGATATGATACAAGGTCGGAAGGTGAGGAAAAAAAAAAGCTAGCGGCCCGAAGGCGCACGTTGGCCCTAGAAAAATAGCCACGAACAGACCTGTCAGCATTCTCCATGATGGGCGTGTCAAAAGATCGCAATAAACCAATCCCTGATCAAAGAGAGATGGTAATGCCTGAGAGGATATACCTCCTAGGACTGAACCTTACCATACCTCACCATAATAGAAGAAGACCTGGAGCCGCTACGGTAAGCTACTGATCTGTTGAATTGAGTGCCGAGGTGAGTATGACGCAGCGAAGGGCAGCTTTAGCCAGTTCTTGTGAAAAGATATGAGTGAATCAGTTTGAATAGGGTACACATGTTAGTAGAATAACAGTTTTAAACCGTCTAAGGTTGGAGTTTAGTTTTAAATCATTTTATATAGCTTGCATATCAACACTCACAACTGTTATAAAACCCAAGTATCCGGAACCTAAAAGTATAAGACAATCGCACGGGTTCCACTAACAGCAACCAAACTCGGCGTCAGAAAACTCCTAACCATCAGAATCTGAGGCCCAGAAAGAACCCTAAAATGTTACTTGAGGGTCTTCTTTGTGCATCAGATAGGATAACATGCTATGTCGAGCTAATGCTGCAAAATGGATTACACCACAACGCTGGACAATATGACCAATACTCTCAACGTGATCACACCCTCCCGACATACCAGATTAACGTGATCTCGTCCAGCCCTCGCATTTCTGACCTTAGTACTAAGTAGTTCACACCCGAGGTTCACGCCTCTGATGTTGACGATGTAAGTCAAAGCAAAAGATAGGATGCTTTGGATTTGATTTGCCTGTCTAATCGCAAAAGGGGAGTCGAACCTCCCCCAACCCTTACTCGTCCCGCAACAGCATAATAAAACTCCTCACCAAAAACAGGACGCTTAATCAGTGGCAGAATAAGTCGGAAATAAACACTCCCGATAAACGTATCAACGAAACTTCGAATTCGACTCTTATATATCGCATGCTTTATCAGAGAGACCGGAATTTCAAGAGATGGACGTAAAACACCTCTGTCACAGCGACGGGCATGAAGGAAACTGACCTGGCAGTTAGGTGGGAGCCTAAATCACACTCAACCAAGGTATGTAATGTTACACAAGACCAACGACTGTCATGGCCGGGGTACCAAACATTCCGATAGGAGCTCAATTTTATTTCGTTGAAAAAAAAATGGCGTTGAAAGCAAACGTTATCAACTTTGAAAGCATATTTGTTGTTTGTTTTGTTAGATTTCCGTTCACCCCTAAAAAATTTTTTGAACTCTCGCAATCAAGAATCGGTCCGCTAAGCTGCTTGGCGCTTTGGGTACAACACTCTAACCAGGCTCAATCGACAAATACTTAGACCACTGTCGTTCGGTGCAGAAGGCGAGGTGCGTTGGCAGACGGACCAAATTAGCAGGTTATTACACCAAACCGGATGCTGAACAAATATGCTAGAGTGTTCACCGCGCGAAGGACTTCTGCACCACGTTTCTGACTTCATGGGTAAAGACTTAATATTTTGAAATCATATTTTACGCCTGTTTATTTTTTGCCCAGCACCCCCAAAAATAATCATAACTTTGAAAAGTAAACAATGTTCCACCTTACCTTTGCCTCATCCATATTGCTGTTAAGTTTTGAATTCAGGTTTATGGACGCTGCAAAATAAAATAACGAAAATACATAGAAGACAGAAAACAAACAATGAAGATTGATAAGTACAAGTAATGATATATTGATAAGCAATGTCATCAATATATATATATATATATATATATATATATATATATATATATATATATATATATATATATATATACACTAGAAAAATGTTACCCCTAGGGTCATGCATTGAGCTAGAGTTAAATTATTTGAATCAGGAAAAGGCGAGTTTGTAAAGTCAGTTAAATCTAAAAATTAAAAGACAAAAATAAATATATCTTCTTTCTGCTCGCTACTCCTCTCTCTTACTTACTTTCTTGTCCACTCTAATTACGGGTTAAATAGTATTACTGCCTGTGATAGTATTTCCTTTTTATAGTGGACTATTTCGATCTAAGGGACACTAACTGGATGTTGCCTCTGTTGTGCGTTTTTTCTCATTCGAATTCAAATAAGAACTAATCAGAAACAACTTCTGATGACCGGTGTAAATTTGAGACATATAGGGGTCAATTGTAACATTAATATATATATATATATATATATATATATATATATATATATATATATATATATATATATATATATATATATATATATAAATTTGGGAAAGTTCATTTTTTAAGCATCTTTTGAATTTTAATATAAAGATAGAGGCAAAATGCATTCATAACAAATAATGTGTTAGATGCAGATATTTTTTATTAAATCAAAATAAAAAATAAAAACTTTTTTTTCTTCTTCATCTTGACATATTTTTTTACTGTTTTTTTTACTTTTTTAAAACTTTTTTTTGACTTTTTTTTGACTTTTTTTCAAGATGAAGAAGAAAAAATGTTTTATTTTTATTTTCATTTAATAAAAAATATCTGCATCTAACACATGGTTTCTTATGAAGGCATTTTGC